>CM076584.1:804596733-804796614 GCA_034641835.2 Pinus albicaulis | reverse complement strand
AAGTCAACGCAGCTCCAACTTCGGTCAACCTTTTGACCTCGATTTTTGTGCCAAAGTGTATGGCCTTCCAAGATCGAACTCTCCACCAAAAAGCAGCCAATTCGGACCATGCATTGACCAAAGTCAACGCTGGTCAAACTTGCCCAAAAACCCTAACTACAGAAATTTCGTCCTTTTTCCAGTTTCAGCAACTTCGTCCTTTTTCCCATGTGAGAACTGCTTCTCAGATGCTCGTATCCAATCAGAGGAGGAGATGTGTGTGGATGAGAGTGAGTGAAATGCTCTCCAACGTTGACTGTATATATATCCATCATTGAGGTGTGAGACACATCTGCTGGGGGTGTAAAACCTTAAGGCCGACCTGCACATATTTGAAATTATTAAAAATAAATTCAAAATAAATGTTCTGCTCATCAGATTAAGATCAATTTTATATCGATCTTACACCTCTCCGAAAAAGGAACCCAATAAAAATATTGGTATCTTCATCTGAATATCACAACATGGAGTTTGGACCTAGTTGTCCAATTTTAACAGAGAACCATCTCTCGATCCACTATTCCTTCTCCAATAGCTAGGAATTTGTTCCTGATTTCAGTGAGCCTCATAAAATAGGATTGAATGGATTCTTCTTTGCCCTTCTTGATATTCTTCAATTGTTATTGAAGAAAATAACTTGATTAGCATTGCTAGCACTGAACATGCTAACCAACTTATCATACATCTCTTTAGATATGCCTAGCTCAGAGATGTCAGCGACCGAGTGCTTATGAATAGAATCCCTGATAACCGTCTTTGCTTTGATTCGCCCTTTTCTATACTTCATCTTTGTGGCAGTAGATGCTTTTGATGGAGGCTCAGGAATCTTCCCCTGCACATAATCCATGACATCTTGATCTTCTAATGCCAAATCCAAGGACATCTTCCATGCATGATAATTAGACTTGTCAGTCAACTTATCAGCAAATTTGAAGCCCTTATAGGTTGAGGACATTGGTCCTTGATAGGATTTCTTCTTTGGTGATTGCTTTTCACACTAGCTTGGGCTTTGTCTTCACCTTAGCTCTGATTCCATGTTAAATTTAGACAACCTTAAAACAACTTGCACTTTTTCCCAGCTTCAGCTCCGCACGTGTGAGAGAAAGAGCCCTCCAAAGGCTGATCGAACCAATCAGATCACAAGAGAGAATGTGTGATGAGTTGATGAGCAATGATCTCCAAATCTCTCCAATTTATATGCATCAGTGAGGGTGTGTGACACATCTATTGGGCTTGCAAGCCTACATTACAAATCTGGCTGACCTTGCACATGTGTGGAAAATAAAATCAAAATATATGTTCTGCTCATCCAAACAAGATGATCTTTAGATCAATCTCGCACCTCTCCGAAAGGGGAATCCATCAAAAATATAATCATCATCATATGAGTAGTGCAACATGGAGTTTGGACCTAGTTGCCCAAATTTAACACTGAGGCTCTGAGGGTTTTAAGACCCCTCTCTTTTCTCAACTAGTTTCAGTGGAGCTGATCCCACCCTCTCTAGTTTCTCTTTTCTTTGTCTTGTTGCGACATGTTCTTTAGATCAAATTCGGTTATGTCCTAGTTAGCAAGAAATAAGCTTTCTTTGGTTATTTTTGTTGGTCAATAGAACAACAAAAGTCTAATACAGAGGAAACCCTCCTGAATTCCCTTGAAATTGACATTGTTGCTGCCTTTATCCACACCTGGGATTATCGTGGAGAAAATATCTAACTGCACTTGGTGTGGCCTTGGAGGCAAGTCTTGAGTTGAGGCTGTCACTCAATTCTCAACTCCTTTGTCGAGACTTACTCCTAGTCGAAGTCAAGGGGGGTGAACCCTACAAAAAATCTAAGGCTCAACTAATTAATGTTAATGAATTAAGTTCTAGGAGTTAGAAGAAAGTAACCAAGATACAATTCAACTATGTGAAAGTGACATAATAATTCAGGAATACTCATTGATGCCATGAACATAAACATCCACAGTTATAGATATTGCAAAATAAGCAACATAGACCAGTTCCAAATGATAAGTACATGCAAGAAAATGATCAAGTGCAAAGATAAATTTGAAAGTAAAGCGTGGAAAGTAAATTGCTTAAGAGATAGATGCCCTACAAGTTAAATACTTAGGAAAGATAAGCATCCACAATAATGAAAATACTTGGAAATGTAAGGACTTGGAATCAAGATGTTCAATAAATGATATATGCTTGCTTGAACAAAATAACAATTGCCTCAAGATAGATGAGCTTCAAGAAACCACAATTGCGAGATGAATGTAGTGAATTACTCTTCGTCAATTTCAGCTTTATTTGGTTAGTTCTAAAATGAAGTTCCAAATGAACTTCTTTCACAGACCTTATCCTTGTCGGGGCCCCGTGTAATATTCCTAATGGAAATATTAAGTGATAATAGCCATGAATTTCTTACATGCAACCAAAAAAAAAAAAAATACCGTAGAAATATTAACACATCACAATTTACCCCAAAAGATATTGAGCCATTTTATTATATATCATGGTAGGAGTACGATAGGCAAGAACAACTGCACTTGGGCTTGCCAAAGGAGAGTTAGAGAAATCCCAGGTGAGAAAACAAGGAGCCCGAATGATGGGAAGTGACTTCTCCTCTATGCTCTGCGCTGCCCTGGAAATCTGCATTGCTGGCTAGAAAGAGACCCCTGTTTGAGTCCTCTAGACTGCCCAGAAAATTCCGCCAAATTAATCTTGGCCTCTCCTCAATAAATCCAGAAAGACCCAAAAAGGGTTGGGCCTAGTTTTACCAACCACTCAAGACCCAAAATTTAAGCTCACTCCTCTCAACTGGCTGCCAAATAATTCTTTTGGTTTGGGGCAACAGAACTCCAAAAACTATGCAAAATTAGGAGTAGACTCGTTGAGGCAATTCCATCAAAACCCAAAAATGATTTGGGTAATTCTAACATCCTGAAATTACCCAAATTTGGTTCTACGCCCTCCTTGACAGTTTTTGCGTCCCCCACAATTCAAACTATTGAATATGTCACAAATTCCTTCTCAATCAACTATAGGATTCAAGGTTGAGGGGAAGCTTCAAACCCCCTTCGTTCCCGTTTCCGAAACGCGCTCCATTCGGGAGCGTTTTGGAAACGCGCTCCCGAAAACGCTTCCTGAGGGGAGTGTTTTCGGGATTGCGTTTCCGAACCTGTTAAAACGCTCCCTGCCTTTTCGGGAGCGTTTCAGGAAGGGTTTGGGAGCGAACGCTCCTTGAGCGCTTCCGACGTTTAAAAAACGCTTTGGGAGCGTTTTTTAAACGCCGGAAGCGATCGGGGAGCGTTCGCTCCCAAACGCTCCCCGGAACAAAAAACGCTTCCCGCCGCACGCAAATTTTTTTAAGTGAAAAATCGATTTGTTTATAATGGGGGGGGGGTTTCATTTTGCATTTTATTGTTTGTTGAGTTGAGAGAGAGCGCAAGAAGGAGAGCAAGGAGAGCGCAAGGCTGACAGGAGAGCAAGGAGCAAGGCTGATAGGAGAGCAAGGAGCAAGGCTGACAGGAGAGCAAGGAGCAAGGCTGATAGGAGAGCAAGGAGCAAGGCTGACAGGAGGATTGCAAGAAAGAGGTAGGCCTTCTAATCCAATGTTGTATTTTTTAGGATGAATTTGTAGATTGTTAAATTGTTTAAAAATGAAAACTTGAATTTTTCTTGAATGTTGCATTTTATTGGATTTAAAACTTAAAAAATGAATTTTTTTTTCCTATGTTGCATTTCCTATTCCCATTTGGCATTTTTCCATTTGTTTTGCAGGCTAGAAACTTGAAACTTGTTTCCATCATGGCTATATGGCTAGGAATTTTCCTCATGTTGGTTCCTTTTTTTGTGATAATGGTGTTGGAGAGTGCTAGAAGAAAGAGGCAAATCAGAGAAGAGGAGGATGAAGAGGAGGGTTATGGTGGATCTGAAGAAAATCCTGAAGAGGAGGAGGATTATGTTGAGGAGGAAGTGGGGAGTGGAGAACCTGAGGACACAGATTCCCCAACTAAACGAGACCAAACTCGGACACCTTTGTGGAAATATGTTCAGAAAATGGAAGGAGGGAAAGGTGGTGGAACCACTAAATTTATTTGCCCCCATTGCAATAAACAATACCATGGTTCATACACTCGTGCGAGAAGGCACCTTTGTGGGATAATGCCAGGGGATGGAACTAAAAATATTGGAATCAAAGTTTGTCCTTTTGTGCCAGCACCACAGAGAGAGATATATAGGAAGGAAGAGGGGGTTGCCCTACAGAGATCATCTAAAAGATCTAGGGGTTTCGTTGATTCAGGCCCAACACATCATGGACAAACAAGTTCAACTTCCACCCATGCCAGTGGTTTTGGAAGCAGTGGCACTGGATTAAGGCGTAGAACCATATCCGATTTCCTAGATGAAGGGTGTAGGAATGATGTGGATTCAAAAGTTTACCGGTTTCTATATGCATGTGGGGTGCCATTCAATGTTCTTCGCTCACCTTATTGGCATGAAATGGTTTCTGCCATTAATGATGCCCCCAAAGGATACAAAAGCCCTAGGTATGACAAGGCCAAAACCGTGGGTCTTGATCATGAAAGAGCTAAAATAAACAATTCTTTGGCTAGAATGACAAGTTAGTGGAATGAGCATGGGCTGTCCATTGTCTCTGATGGATGGACCAATGTAAAAGGAAAACCATTGATAAATGTTTTGGCTGTGTCGGTTAGTGGTGCAATCTTCCTGGCAGCATATGATTATTCAGACAAATTCAAAACCGGCATTAACATTGCAGAACCATTACTTGATATAATTGAAAAGACTGGGCCATACAATGTCATACAGGTCATCACGATAATGCTACTAACTGTAAGGCAGCAGGAGCAATTATTGAGGAAAAATACCCCAACATTTTTTGGTCTGGGTGTTTGGTTCACACAATGAACCTTTTGATGCATGATATCATCAAAAACAAACAACCGCAATTCAAATGGCTTGGTGATTTGTACGAGAGGTAAAAAAATGATAAAATTTATTACAAGTCATAGCAAAACCCATGGGCTTTTCCGTACTCACTCCAAATTGGAGTTGTTGAAGATAGCAAAAACTAGATTTGCTAGCTATTACCTCACCTTCAAGCGCCTTTTGAAGGTAAGAGAGTCATTGGCTGCAATGGTATCAAGCCCACACTGGCAGCTATTAAAGGACAGGGCAGCAACAATAGTTGACAGGCAAGGTTTTGAACATGTGGAGGAGACCGCCCTTGACCCTCTGTTTTGGGCACGTGTGAGGGAAATTTTGAATTTTACCAAGCCCATTTATAACATGATTCGGTTTGCAGATACTGATAAACCAGTGATTGGAGAGGTTTATGAGTAGATGGATAGCATGTTGGGGCAAATAAAAGATATTGTTAAGGATAATGATCCCAACTTGTATGCTATGATTCATGACTGTGTGTGTGCACGGTGGAATAAACTCAATGTTACACTACATGCTTTGGCATATATCCTTACGCCAAAATATTACTCTCCATCTTGGTTGGGCCAACCTGCACCTGGAGGTGGGGTTAGGGTGAAACCTCACACAGATCTAGAGGTACAAGAGGGGTACATGAAGGCATTGGACAAATTGGTACCTGACAGGGAAGAGTGTGCTAGATTGCGCCTTGAATTAGGCAAATACCTCAATTGCACTGCTAACTTTGGTTCTTTCCATGCAATGGAAGACAGGGACAGATTTGATGCTCTCACATGTTGGGAAGCATATGGCGGCATGGGACTTTTTCCAAAGTTGGCTAAAAAAGTTCTCTCAGAGGTTGTGAACACTTCTTCTGCAGAGAGGTGTTGGAGCACCTACAGCTTTATACACAATGTGAGAAGAAACAGGCTGAATGAAAACCGAGCTGAAAGCTTGGTTTATGTGCATTATAACTTGAGGTTGTTGAGCCATTATTGTGATCGAGCAAATGAGGATCAATCATACAGAGTCTGGGACAACAACCCAGAGGATGATAATTTGGAGGACGACACGTTACATCTGGAAGAATTGGAAGCAGAACTTTATAGGGATGATGATGAAGCATCAGCAGCACCGCCACACACAGGGCTAGTCCCACCATCTACTGGTAGCAGTGCGGGTGCCAGTGCCAGTGCCAGTGCCACTCCTCGATATCACACTATTGTTCCTTTGCAGATCCAGCCTCCACCTTCTAGTCGTGGTCGTGGTACTCCTGAGAGTACTAGAAGACCAACATTTCCTCGTGGCTCACAAAAATTAGACATTTCTCGTGGGCGTGGCAAGGGGCCAGCGAGATAAAATAGATTTGTTGTTTACTAGTCTTTTCTATTTGTTGTTGACAGTTGAACAGTTGAAACTTGACTCTTTCTGATTTCATATATTTAATGACAATTTAAGTTTGAAGTTTGAATTTGAAAGGTGAAACTTTGAAGTTGGCATTTATAAATTTACTGTTTACAAGTCATTATGAATTATGAATATGATGTTTCATGAAAGTTATATGGTGATCAATGAATCAATGATGATAAATGTTATATAATATCAATGATGATAAATGTTATATATTGAATTTTGAAATCAATGAATCAATGATGATAAATGTTATATATCAATGATGATAAATGTATATTGAATTTTGAAATCAATGAATCAATTATGATAAATGTTAGATATTGAAATTTGAAATCAATGATGATAAATGTTATATATCAATGATGATAAACGTATATTGAATTTTGAAATCAATGAATCAATGATGATAAATGTTAGATATTGAAATTTGAAATGAATGATGATAAATGTTATATATCAATGATGATAAATGTTATATATTGAATTTTGAAAGCTTGAAACCTTCAGATTGATGATTCGCGAGACTCGAGAGTCAATATGTTGTATGCTTCCAACTTGTGGGCGTGGTTGATGAAGATTATAACTTCTAGATGATTGATGTTATATGATTCAATCTATGTTTTTATGTTTTTTATGTCTAATTCATCATTCTACATGTTTTTGTTGACATATATGCATCAAAATATTAAAAAATATATATATATATATATATATATAAACGCTCCCGAAAACGCTTCGGACCGGAAGCTTTTAAAAATGGCGCTCCGCGCTCCCGCTCCCGCTTCCAAGTAACCTTGGTAGGATTACCCTACAAATTTCCTTAGGAAGATGTGAGTGAAATTCCTACCAAAACCCGACACAAATAAGATGAATCCAACCCCACAATTCTGCCTAGTAACACTTCTGCGCAGGCCATAAAATGGTGAGTTTCTCTCTCTCAGGAGCAGTAACTTCCAGCCCCGAAATTCTCCACAAATGCTCGTCCACCCTCAATGAGACTTCTCCTAAATTCGCTGGCCAAAATTCCCCTTGAAACTCCCTTAACTCAGTGGTACAATTTATGCCCTTGCGTTCTCCTAGAAGTTCGAACTAGCTGAAGCAAGCGCTGATGTGTCCCACGAATTCTAGCAAATCTCTCCCTACTAAGTTTCGAAATACTCTCCTAGGGTGACACTCAAAGTTCCCCGAAGATAGAGGTGGAATTCTCGCTTGGGAATTTGTTGTGCTAAACAACACTAGTTTACTTGGCTAAACAACGCAAGAAAACTTGTGTTCAAAAGTTAGATTGTCAAAGATACCAAATGGAGGCTTCCTTGGCTTATTTATAGAAGTTGGTCCTCTCTTTCTTGGTGGACCCCATTTTCCACTAACTCGCACCCCCTTTCTTTCTCTCTCTTCCTTGACAAGTGTGAATTATCCCCAAGGGTCGAATTGCCTCCTTTTTGTGGCCCCCACATTCCACCAAGACTAAAATTTCTCTTGTTCTCCTAAGTCCTCATGCCTCCCATACCTGAATTTCAAAATTGTGCTATGCTTAGCACCATCCCAAGGATCTCCGCTGACCTCCTCGCATGAGAATTAAAAATTGGGGATATTACAGTCCTCCCTGCCAAAAATTGCTTGTCCTCAAGCAATGCTCGAGCAAGTGTTATCCTTATTTGCTGACCCAAACTGTCATTACAAGCAATATCGGGGTCCTAATTGTGCCATTGAGCCACTCTTGATCCATGTCCTGTCCTATCATAAAGGAGTCCCAATGGCAGATTTGGGTGACCTCCCCCTGTGAGAAACCACTCTCCCCAATCTGTAACCCAACTGCTTAGCCTTGTAGCTCCCGGATCCCAAACTAATCTCAAAGTGAGTCCACCAAGTGGATGCTGCACTGGTTTGGTCATAACTGCGACCCTCTCGTGCTCCTGCAGAGTCATCCACTCCGGTAAACCTCCGCCACAAGGCCAATAAGGGGTAACTCCGTTGTGCGCAGGTCTAACCTGCTAGGGCACCCCGCCAAGGTCACCACCTACCAATGCACGCCCAATCTCCTATTGAAACAATAGTGAGAAAGGCCTTCCTGGACCTATAGTGATCATCTTGATGGTCTTTGACTTGTCATCCGAAGGAGGATGCAGTCCTATCTCTGTTACTCCCATGATCCTCCTAAAACAAAGTAGTCCTCTAACACAATGGATCTTTGGATCCCATAGCCATATTGCAGACCCATCGCTCCCAAATCCTGCTATCTGCCACTAAGTAATGCCAATGATTGCCAAGAACCACATGTGCCAATCATCCTGCCATACTAGTGTAGTGCCCCCAAGTCATTAGCGAATCTTTAGGGGGCGAACTACTCTCCGTGCAATTGAAACCCAATGGAAGAGTTGTACGTTCCTCCCCTGTAGAAACTAGTGCATCCCTGAATGTGGTTGAACTGCCAAGCCTTGAGAGGCCGAGATCTTGCGCTAATTGCAAAAGGAAACTGCCATGCTGACGTTGAGACTCTCTAGTCATAATTCGCTGTCCAGCATGCTCATACGGGGCCCTCCCCTCCTGTATCTCTCAGCCACCATACATGCAATGACCATAGCTATGCCCAACATGCGAGGACAACTCAACAATGCTCGAGCCTCCCACCCCATGGCTAGCCTCGATCCTAAGCAACAACAGGGAATACTCGCCTCGCAATGTGGAGAATGTTGATTTGTGGTAGCATTGGATGTGCTCTAAGTCTCAAACTTTGTGGAGAGGCTTAGACACATGTATTCCACATAACCCAGAAATTGTTTTGGGAAATTCCACCCCGATATAGTTTTATTTGATAAATTAATTATTTTTAATGAAATCCTAAGTCTAAACTTAGGAAATTAAAATAATTAATGGGTATTAATCTAAACTGTGGGTGAAACTTCTAGAAAAAGTAGATCGTGTCAAAATATAATCTTAGCCGTTGATTGGAGATCTAATCTTGGCCGTTGAAGTCTCGACGAGAAGACTATAAAGAAGACTTGAGGGTCGTTTGGAAAAGACACACCGAGAGGGTCAAGTGATCGATTTCTTTAGTGAGCAGTGCTCAGGGAGAAACTTCGATCTAGAGATCTGTAGAGACAGTATCTGGAGAGAAATCTTTCTCAGCTAGAGAATCATCAGTAGAGAAAGACAAAGAGAGATCCAACAGCTCCAGCGCAGAGCTAGAGAGGTTGACGCAGAGCCACGCAGGGCTACGCAGAGGGCAAGAAGAAATCCGAAGGGTTTGCTGAAGAATTGATTTTAGAAGCCGGGAGTCTGGGTGTGAGACTGGGAGGTAGAGATCAAAATTTCTGAGGAGCAGATTGATTTACAAGCTAAGTGACGGAGTGCCCAGAGGGGTTGACGCTGGGATTGCGCAGAGGCCACACAGAGCTTGTCAGAGGCATCTCATTCAGTGGCCGGATCAGCTAGGATTTCCAGTGATAGTGTGAGGTAACCTCACTAATCTTTCTGTCAGTGATATTCTCTGTAATTGAAGTGTCCGGAGTGACATTCAGAGATGTATTTAGGATTTCCTGCTGCTAAATAATAAAACCCTCAGATCTGTTGCACCGATTTTCCCGCATTGGGTTTTTCCGGGGACATTTGTCCAAAAATAATGGTGTCCTGTGCGATATTTTTGTTTTGCTCAATTTCCTGTTTCCGCATTTAAATTAATTAAGTGAAGGATGTAGCAGTTTTTACTTCAATTTTTATAGAAGAAATATGCAAATAACTTGTTAATGTAATTTTCAAGTAGGTGAAGATAATTTAGTTAGCTGTAGTAGTATTCCAGATCTAGGACTTTGAAATTTCACAGAGAAAACCTCAATGATTTCCCATGTGTTAACCCAAGAATAAGTTAGATCTCTCTTTATCAGGATCGTGCTCATCTCGAAGTGGGGTGATCCACTTCTCAACTGAACCCTTGACTCCCAAGTCTGCGGCAGCATAATTTTGACAACTGCCGGGATCCATCCGCGCCTCACATTTGATCCTTGTAGGTATAGGCTCCATATATCAAGGGACAATTTGATGTATACCCACAACGCTGCTCCTTGTGCAATGTTTTTGTTTTGCTCAATTTCCCGTTTCCGCATTTAAATTAATTAAGTGAAGGCTGTAGCAGTAATTACTTCAATGTTTATAGAAGAAATATGCAAATAACTTGTTAATGTAATTTTCAAGTAGGTGAAGATAATTCAGTTAGCTGTAGAAGGATTCCAGATCTAGGACTTAGAATTTTCACAAAGAAAACCTCAATGATTTCCCATGTGTTAACCCAAGAATAAGTTAGATCTCTCTCTATCAGGATTGTGCTCATCTCGAAGTGGGGTGATCCACTTCTCAACTGAACCCTTGAATCCCAAGTCTGCGGTGGCATAATTTTGACAACTGCTTGGATCCATCCACGCCTCACATTTGATCCTTGCAGGTATAGGCTCCATATATCAAGGGACAATATTATGTATACCCCACGACCCTGCTCTTGCTTGGTCATATGACAAACTCTACCATCCTATCTCCGGATGGTGTACCCAAAAACTGCCAGAAGCCTACGTGCCCTCTTGTAGAAAAGGTCCATCATCCCTTGTGTCGCATGCCCCTGTGATGCTTTGGAGTGCCCTACCGAAGGTGTGTCATACAGATCCCCTATAATCATACCCTCAAGTGGGGGCTTGGGGGCAAAGCATGTGCTACCTCTGCAACAGACCATGTCACCCCTGCGCCTCCACGTGTCAACATGCGTAAAGTCTATCTGCCCCAACGGGAAAACTCCTCTCCTGTCCATGATACCCTGGGTCACATCTATCTGCCTCAAGTGAGTCTCTTGCGCCCTACTGCTCGTGCTGAGGGCATTAAGTGACAACAACCAACCCCCCTGTGACTGTATGCAAGTCCCTATAGATATGCTCAAGAGGCACTCATTGCTGCATATCTCTATACACCACATAATGCCACAGCCAAAGGTTGAGTCATTGTGCGGCCATTTGCATCCTTTCAGGATCACCATCTCTACTATCACACCCCGATGACCTCAGATGGGTGGACCTCCTCTCCTAATCCTCTTAGTGAGATCTGACAGGCAAACCTCCTTAGGTGCTAGTGGCGGTGTCATTAAGGTGCCGCTGCCTGGTGTTCTCTATGTTGGGGTTTCCATGTTTTGGCAAGGTTGGAAATACCAAAAGATGAGACAACATCAAACCACCACTTTTAGACCTTAGGATCTAGCCCTCCTAGGTCTAGAGAGGGATCTCTCTATAATAGTCAAAGTGTATATGTCTTTGAGGCTCAAATGTTATGATGTTAGGCTAGTTATAGGCACAAGGTTTGTTTGTTCGATTGTTTGTTTGGTTGTTGGTTATCGAGAAAGAAGGATTCGATGCAAGACCAGGATGAGCAAAGGGAAATAAGGCAGAAGTGAAGTATTCCAGGGAGCATTCAAAACCATTGGGCAATGGAGTCAGGAAAGGATTTGCTTGCTACTCAATAGCAGGCTTTCAATTGGGCTAGTCATCTAAAACGTTGGATCTTAAAGATGACAGTATGATATGGAATGGTAGGAGATGAGGAGACAACACAGATTTCAGGGCACAAAGTTAAAGACCAGTTGGTTGCACAAGGATCCTAGTGGACAGGGCTAACTCTAATCCCCAATGTTCCCAAATCTTCCAGCTAAATCCTTAACAAGAAACATCTAAGAACAGATTCATTTAACTCATACATCAGAGAGCAGGCAATAACATCCACTACACTGGTTAAATTATCTGAAATCCATTCTTAGATAACACATTCAGAAGAAAAACATTAATGGCAAGGAGAGCAGAAACATAGGGTACCTAACAAGGGTAAATCCTATGCCAATTTTCTGATGCAAGCCAGTAGAAACGAAATGAAATGAATTAAACACAGAGATAGGAAAACATCACCGCTGCTTTAGATCAGGATCCGAAGAAATGTGCTTGTCATATTAAACAGCAATACCAGTCAAGTACAACATTGCCAATAGCTGAATACTGAGTCTGAAATCATATTCCTCAGCCTATCTTACAACTTTACACAGAGACTGTGTCTCAAAAGAAACTACTTGCAGTTCTCTGATAACTGATCAACAACCTTTACAATGAGTTTCTCCATGAATTTATAGCTCCAGAGGAGCAGAGAAGGTAGGTGAAGAACTAAATGCAGCATTAAAAACTTCAGTCGAGGTAGAAGGCCGAAGCCCACTCTGTATAAATTCTGTGCATTTATCTCTGGCACTCTTTTGGGTGAACGAATGATCTTCTTCAGGCTTCCAATTACTATGATATTGACCCTGATGTACACTGGCCTGCAGGACTCTGTGATACTTCTGGTGACTTAAACAAAGGTCAAACAACGATGCTAGGGTCTCCATACTGTGAAACAAATGCTTCTGATAGTATCTGGACTGTTGTCAGGGCAGCAAATCTTCTAGGACACGGCATAGAATAAAGAATGCATGGGTGCTTTGTCCTTTCTTAGGGGAAAACATTCTGCTGATGTAGAAAACCTGATACACTGATTTCTTCGTGCTGTACCTTTTGCGTGATCCATGGGTCTTCAATCTGATGCTTTACCTTTAAAACTCTGAACATAAGGCTTAAATATCTTCATTTGCGTGCCTTAAGCTCTCTGTTGCTTAATTTAAATCTCTGTCTACAGAATCTGCGCTTTAATGGCGCCGAAGAGGTTTTGCAGAATCTAAACCCTGTTTCTTTAATGGCAGTTATGTCATAACACTCTCCAGGCTTTTCTCCATAATACGATCTCTGTGCACGCTCTTCCCTACGTTTTCTGTCGTTGTGACAGAAACCCTGAATCATGGCGGCCATTTACTATTGGTAACCCTGCAAAACACGAAAACCTGTTACGAAAAACATGTACGGGGGTGGGATGATGCGGACGACTGTGAGGATGATAGTGGGACTGCGGAGAAATGGCGAAAAAATGCAGAGGAATGGTGGAGAAATGCTCTGGTGAAGGTTGGCGAAAAACAGTGGAAGGTGTCGAGGCAGACGTTTAACGTAAAAAACATTAAAATTTAATCTTTGAATGGATTATAAATGGGACGGGCGAGAAAAACGATGAAGATACGTGGACGAATGACGTGGCGGGCCCGGGTCAACGGCGGGCGTGTGATTGAATCTGGACCGTCCGATCTCGGCGGAGATCAACAGTGAAAAATGCATCGGAGGGCGATGGACAGTGGGCCAGGGGTACGGTTTCCTCGGGTTAAACCTCGCGCAGCTTCGTTGAGCGATGACCGTTGGATGGAGGATTCTGGATCGGACGGCTGATATGCATATCGCTGCGTGTCCACGGACGAACTTTAATGCGCGATGGGAAGGTGGTTTTCCAGCCGTACCGGTGCCACGCGTCAGAAGCTGTATGGAATCGCTCCGCGATCAGAAAATATCACCCCTCGCCCGAAGGCAGTGCGATAGAAACCAGGTGGTTTTGAAATAGTGCGCTGCGGGGACCACCGGGACGAATGTACTGCGGACCGTCGTATCTGCGGGTAAATAGACGGCGATGGCGGGATCGGGGCGATGAACGGGGTAGACCACGGGCGCTGCAGAGTTAACACGGACCATCCGATCTGCGCCGATTGACGGTTGATATTGCCTCTGATACCTATTGAGATAAGCACTTTTTTGGTTAGTGCCTGGTTTCGGCACCCAGGTCACAAGGTGGAAGAAAGCCGAGGGGGTTGGCCGAAAGGTGCTAGCCCTATTATAATGTTAAAAGTGGGTTTTGAACCCATTTCGGTGCATTTTAAAGCCAAAGGAGGGTAGCGATAGGGAACAAAGGTGAGAATTTGGCTAGACAAAGGGTAAAGGTGGGTTTTCAAGGGGATTTGGGGAGATTAAGGGGACCATAAAGGGGGAATTTTTGGAGAGGTTTAGAAGGATGAAATGGACAATTCTGCAGGGATACGAGGGCAAATTAAAGCCTTTGGGAGCACCATTCTTCACAATAAAGAGGCTTTATAATGGGAACAGCAGAGGGGATTTCATTAAAAGGCAAAGGCACAAGGGGGCTTCAAGGATGATGTGTCTTCAGGGGAGATGCATTCCTTGAAGGCTCAAAAACAATTTAGCCCCCTACTTTGCTTTGTCAAAAATTTATAGGGGGGCTAACACTCTACACCCCACATATTCGCAGAAAATCTTCATCCCCGTACAATGCTCTGTCTGGTGGCCTGCTGATGCCACCTCCTCGGATCAACCCCTGCTAGAGTATGTTGATCATCCTACGACTCCATGCCTGATCCACATGCTAGGACAACTCACGGAGTCTACCTACTCCCTTGTCAATCCTGCCAGCCACTAGTGTTGCTCGGAACTCTGATGAAAATCTGTAGGTGTGTGTGCACTCAATCCTCGGATCCAACGCACAACTACTACCATCGTCGACTGACTCCATGATTTGATGGGGAATCCCACCTGGATCCCAAAAATAGTTTGGGCCTTGAGCTCCTTTGGTAACCCATGACCCCAACTGAACTATGCTCTCGACCATGGGTGTGTTCGAAAACCTAGCCAACCTCATCAGGTACCAACTCAATACCTCCCCCAAGGGAAGGATAGAGAGCACGAAATCCTGTACACAGAATTGCCCCTCCATCATGCAAATGCTGCCCCCTGCGTAACTCATGTCGTCTCATCTCACTGGCCCAGACAACATATATAATACGTCGAGGTGACTTTGCCTCTCCCTCTCCAATATGCAGCGGCGACCTACTAGCGCTACAAGCCCCATCTATGTATGTCTGAAGAGGGTTGCTTCGATGCTCTAACATGCACTCTAGCTGGACCATTTGGGAATCCAACTGTTCCCCAATGTGAGTCAGTTTGGCCGCTGACTTGACACAAACCACTCTCATGCCCTCTAGCTCCTCGTTCTGCTGTAGAATAAAATCTCGCATTGTCATGGCCTTCCTTTTCATTGCTAGAAGACCGACCTGGAATTGATGGAACTGTTGTGGCCGACCATCACCTAATACCACTGTATCTCCTGGCCCTTCATCGATCTGTTGTGCGCTGCTATCACCTAAAACTTGGACACGACCCCAGACACCCCATAATTGGATACCTCAACAATAGATGTCATCTTCTCAATGGTGGACACCTCTATGTCTCTTGCCACCTTGTCAATGGATGGCCCTATGGGTGTATGCTCTACTCCCTCAGACCTGTCCCAAGGTGTCAATTGGTGCTATCAAAGAGGTCTCCAACATTGGTGACTCTCGCGCCACACTGGGTATATCAATGTGCTGCTCACCATCCTATGTGCCCTCAACATCATGCTCAACCTCCTCCTCAGGCTCCTAATATCTAAAGCCAGGCCTTCACCAGCAAAAGCGCCTCTTGGTCTCTCCCTCTAACTTCCTTATCCTTTCTGATCCTTTTGAGATCTGGTGCCCTGATGCTGTTGATTTTCCTCACATGGTGTAAATGGCTGTGCCCCTACGACCTGCGTACCTCTAGTGTCCCTGCTATAAGGATGAGGATGGATTTGGTCTGTCATCCTCTGTGAAAATTTCTGAATACAAAATTACAGAAACCCTACTACAGTATCTTGATTTACTTCTCCTACTTGTGATTTAATTATACAAGTTATTTTCAGAAATATTCAGAAAATAGCAAGTAAACACAACTATTAGCCTACATATACAGATCATTTACTGAAGCATGGTGCACATATGACAAAGGACACACATGATTTTTTGAACAAATGTCCCTGGAAAAACCCAATGCGGGAAAACGGGTGCAATAACTCTTTGAGGGTTTTATTATTAAGCAAAATCTGAATACATCATGGGCACCAGTAGTGGTTTGCCCTATAGAGAAATTCACTTGGAGAGATAAAATACCACTGATTCAAACCCTTCAGGAATGACTGAATACGAGCCCTTTCTGGCCCACGGAACCCTCAGCGTAGCTCTTCCAGTCTCTGCGTCAGCGTCTCCTGCCCAGCGCAGCACAGGCTACCCTTGCGTCACCTTGAAGGCCTCTAGGTTGCCTCGGTGTCACCTAGAAGGGTCTGCGTCCCTCTCTGCGTGGTCTCTGCGTCAGCCTGGCTGGGCTGCATCCCTCCTGCTGGCCTCTGCGGTGCCTGGTACAGATCCGCCTCTCTGATGTATGTATTCTCGGCCTCAGATCAGAACATCCCTTGCCGAACTGCCCCTCACTAGCACTGCAAGCTCACTCGAAAATTCTTAGCAAATCGCGCCCCAGAATTTCGACTTAGCTCAAGTGCTGCTACTCTGTGTGTATGTTCTCCAACTGACCCCAAGCCTTCCTTTAATACTTTTCTCGTTGATAAATCAACGACCATGCTCTAATCACTAATCAACGACTAAGATTAGAGAAAGCTTGATCCACATCACTTAGAACATTCTCACCACATGTGTAAAATAATTCACTTTAATTTTTCAATTTCCCTAAGTTAGACTTAGGGTGCCCATTAAAAAATTTAATTATTTGAATAACTTTTACACCAGGTGGAATTTCTCCAAACGATTTTTGGGTCTTGGAGATCTCATGTGTCCTAGCCCCTCCACAAAGTTTCGAAACTAGAGCATATCTGATGCTACCCAAAATCTCAACACTCCCTCTTAGTGAGAAATGTGCTCTAACAACACTTCACCACTAAAGCATCACCTTGATCTCTGGCATTGGTCTCTGCGCTACTGATGCTTGGCCTCCTGCCTTCCATCCACTACGCTGCTGCCTTCTGTACTGCTGCCACAGTCACTGCCACATCTGTACTGCAGCCCCCTCTCAAATTGCTGGATCATGCTGCCTATAGCACTGCCACTGCTAACTGCTGCACTGCAACTTAGTTGCTGAGAAGTAAGCAACTGAAGGAAAATCACCCAATCAACTGACAGACAAGTCAGTCTGGCTGCATCTCATCACTGAAGCACCCTTTGCTGCTGCTCTTCGCTGTTGCTGCTCTGCACGGTGTAAGCACTGCCCCTCTACACTGCTGAAGTCCCATCAGCCTCTACGCTGCTGCTTCCATGCTGTTGCTGTCACTACACTGTGCTGCTCCACTCTTCAACGTCCCAACTCTACCTCTACTTCTCCATGATCTTCTGCACCCACTGACTCCAATCATCTTGCTACTGTCTTTAGGATCCCGTAGCTCGTATGTGATCCAAGAGTTTGGGCACCTCAAGGCTCTTGCCTTCACCATCTGTAGTTCACTTTACAGACCTATGTCGCCCCACCTCTTCTCTTGAGGTACATGAGCACTCATGGCCACATCATTTTCGCTGCCATCGTCCCCTTTCGCTGCTGCTGCATTGGAATCCGAAACTTCCTTTTCCTTCCTCTCAGGACAAGTGTTGGCTAAGTGTCCCAATTCTCCACATCTGAAGCACCAGACCTTGGATAGGTCCCTTTTCTTCTTCCCTTGCTGCCGCTGTCCCTTAGATGCTAGGGCTGCATCTTCCTCCTCCTCCTTCTTTATCTTCACTCCTCTGCTACTGAATTCCCCCTTGGTTACTCTTCGGATCTCATCTTGTCGAAGGATTACCCACATGTCCCCCCAATTTGGTAGTTGTGCTCTGCCCAAGATACTTTGGACAAAGGTCTCCCACTCATCGGTGACTGCATTCAGGGCAATCCTTACCATGAGTCCATCATCCAGAGTTGCCCCCATGGAAATCAACTGGTCTTGGCTAGTCTGCAATCTGAAGAGGAAGGGATCGATCTCCTCTCCCTTGTGCATCTGGAACATCCGCATCTGATTCTCCAGAAGCATCTTCCTCTTGATGGAGCTACCTTGATTCAACGTGGTCAATGTTGTCCACACCTCGTTTGCTGTCTTCTTCTCGGTAATGTGCGGGACCACATGATCTTTCAATCCATCCATGATCAAGCGCTTAGCCCGTGCTTGATTTTCATTGAACTTCTTCAGAGTATCAACATCGGTCGGCATAGCCAAGACATTCTCTGCATGGTCTCTAATACCGTACTCCTCCTGGACTTCAGGATTTGGCTTTTTAGATAGCAAATTTAGACACACTGTCTAACCTATCTTGATCTCTCAGTCCGTACCGGGTCATCTCTGCTCAAACAGTCAAAGCATGTGCTCTTCTCCCTTCTACTACTGCTGCACTCAACATAAGACTAGATCTGGTTTTCTTGGTGATAGAAACCCTCTAGAGAATCTGCTCCCTCTGACAACTGATTTCCCTCCTAGAAATCCTCCGCCAATTCTGTCGAATCAACCCTCTATGATCACCCTCCTCAGATTTCTTTGCAAGAAAATCTGCTGAGGGACTGTTTCCCCTTACTTTGGCAACTTTGCTAGGCAATGCTCTGCACCGACAGAACTGATGTCCCACTAGCAACTTTGAAGATCAAAAACTGCACTTCTAGCCACATCAATTGACACGTCACTCCCTCTTGGACTGCGTCACCCTCTTGGTGTTGCGTTAGCCTCTACATGAGCAGACTGGCGCTGTGTCACTCTCCTGGTGTTGCGTCACCCTCTACGTGAGCAGACTGGCTCTGCGTGACCCTTGTAGGGTTTGTGTTGTCCCTCTGGTGCCGCACTGCCTTCTTTTGGATTTCTGCTGCTTCAACTGCCCATCCCGCAGCAAAAATATTTAGCCCCTTGTTGATGGCTTTAGCTTGATCTGCAATGCTCTGATAGCATGTGAAAATTTCTGAATACAAAATTACAAAAACCCTACTACAATATCTTGATTTACTTTTCCTACTTGTGATTTAATTATACAAGTTATTTTTAGAAATATCTAGAAAATAACGAAGTAAACACAACTAGCAACCTACACATATACAAATAATTTACTAAAGCATAATGCACATATGACAAAGGACACACATGATTTTTCGGACAAATGTCCTTGTAAAAACCCAATGCAGGAAAACCGGTGCAACAACTCTTTGAGGGTTTTATTATTAAGCAGTTTTTGAATACATCATGGGCACCAGTAGTGGTTTGCCCTACAGAGAAATTCACTTGGAGACAAAAAATATGGCTGATTCAATCCCTTCAGGAATTATTGAATACGAGCCCTTTCTGGCCCACTGGAACCCTCAATGCAGCTCTTCCAGCCTCTGCGTCAGCCTCTCCTGCCCAACGCGACCTCTGCGCAACACAGGCTGCCCATGTGTCACCCTGAAGGCCTCTCCTTCGCCCAGAAGGGTCTGCGTCCCTCTCTGCGTGGTCTCTGCGTCAGCTTGGCTAGGTTGCGTCCCTCCTGCTGGCCTCTGTGTTGCCTGGTACAGATTTGCCTCTCTGATGTATGTATTCTCGGCCTCAGATTAGAACATCCCTTGCTGAACTGCCCCTCACTAGCACTGCAAGCTCACTCGAAAATTCTCAGCAAACCGCACCCCGGAATTTCGACTTAGCTCAAGTGCTGATACTCTGTGTGTATGTTCTCCAATTGACCCCAAGCCTTCCTTTAATACTTTTCTCGTTGAGAAATCAACGACTGTGATCTAATCACTAATCAACGACTAAGATTAGAGAAAGCTTGATCCACGTCACTTAGGACATTCTCAACATGTGTAAATTAATTCACTTTAATTTTTCAATTTCCCAAAGTTAGACTTAGGGTCCCCATTAAAAAATTTAATTATTTGAATAACTTTTACACTAGGTGGAATTTCTCCAATGATTTCTGGGTCTTGGAGATCTCATGTGTCCTAGCCCCTCCACAAAGTTTCAGAGCTAGAGCACATCCGATGCTACCCAAAATCTCAACATCCTCCTCAACTGGGCCAACCTCTCATCGTTCCATTGGATTTCACCCTAGAATTCCTGCATACTGAATCTCCCTTGACCCATGGGTTTGTCTACGGTTTTGCTCGTCACTGGGCATACATGCTCAAGTCTTCCATGATCTTGCTCGCTACCCCATAGCTGGCCAAGATCATGGCTCTGATACCACTGTAATATTCCTAATGGAAATATTAAGTGATAATAGCCACAAATTTATGGCATGCAACCCAAATTAAAAAATACCGCAGAAATATCAACACATCACAGTTTACTCCAAATGATACTGAGCCATTTTATTTTATATCATGGGAGGAATACAATAGGAAAGAAAAAGTGCACTTGGGCTTGCCAAAGGCAAGCTGGAGAAATCCCAGGTGAGAAAACAAGGAGCCCGGACAATGGGAAGTGACTCCTCCTCTATGCTCTGCGCTGCTCTAGAAATCTGCACTGCTGGCTGGAAAGAGACCCTTGTTTGAGCCCTCTAGAATGCCCTAAGAATTCCGCCAAATTAATCTTGCCATCTCCTCAATAAACCCAGAAAGACCCATAAAGGGTTGAGCCTAGTTTTACCGACCACCTGGGACCCAAAATTTAAGCTCATTCCTTCCAAATGGCTTCCAAATAATTCTTCTGGTTTGGGGCACCAAAACTCGTCCAAACATTATGCAAAATTAAGAGCAGACTCCTTGTGGCTAGTCCAACAAAACCCAGAAATGATTTGAGCCAATTCCGACCTCCTAGAATTACGCAAATTTGGTGCTACGCCCTCCTTGACAGTTTCTGCATCCCCCACAATTCAAACTGCTGAATAGGATTGCGCTACAAATTTCCTCTGGAAGATGTGAGTGAAATTCCTACCAAAACGCGACACAAATAAGATGAATGTAGCCCCACAAATTCTGCCTAGTAACACTTCTGCTCAAACCCTAAAATGGTGAGTTTGGCTCTCTTAGGAGCAGTAACTTCCAGCCCTGGAATTCTCCATAAATGGTGGTCCACCCCCAATGAGATTTCTCCTAAATTTGCTGGCCAAAATCCCCCCTTGAATCTCCTTCAACTCAGTGGTACGATTTATGCCCCTGCGTCCTCCTAGAAGTTGGAATTAGCTGAAGCAAGAGCTGATGTGTCCCACGAACTCTAGCAAATATCTCCCTACCAAGTTCTGAAATACTCTCCAAGGGTGACACTCGAAGTTCACCGAAGGTAGAGGTGGAATACCGCTTGGGAATTCCTTGTGCTAAACAACACTATTTACTTGGCTAAACAACTCAAGAAAACTTGTGTTCAAAAGTTAGATTGTCAAAGATACCAAATGGAGGCCTCCTTGGCTTATTTATAAAAGTTGTTCCGCTTTCTCTTGATGGACCCCATTTTCCACTAACTCGCACCCCCTTTCTTTATCTCTCTTCCTTCACAAGTGCGAATTATCCCCAAGGGTCGAATTTCCTCCTTTTCTCCTAAGTTTTCATGCCTCCCATATCAAAATTGCCTCCCATACCTGATTTTCAAAATTGTGGTATGCTTAGCACCATCCCAAGGATCTTCGCTGACCTCCTCGCATGAGAATTAAAAATTAGGGATATTACACCCTGATCTTAGAATAAGGAGGCAATATGGGGAGAAGGATCCCTAGCTTGCTACTTCAACCAACAAAAATTGGAGGTAAGTTAATTATTGCAAAAAATTGAAATATTAATATGCATAACAATGAAGTAGTTCTTGAAAACAAAGCAAAACAACCCAATTGGATGACTAAATTGATGCAGTTAAGAGATAAGCAAATTAGTTGCAAAAAAGTGAGTAAATCTACAAGTTAACTAATTTTTTTGTTTGTCTGCTTGGTAGTGTGGGTCCTAAGATGACTTCACGCCAAACCTATGGTCTGAGAAACTGCGACCGAGGGGCATCTAAGCCGTCAAAATCAACCGGGGATCGCACCCGGCCTTGGCCACACCAGCCCTTATCATGGCTGGATTTTTTGCCCACGGGGGGATTGGAACCGGTGACCTTTTCATCACGAGCGTCTTAACAACACACTCTTCACCGTCGAACCAAACCCCCATGGGCTACAAGTTAACTAAATTACATGAAAATGAAAATTGCAATAAAGAAATTGAATGCAAATTAGAATTAGCAAGTAAAGGAAATTAAGTTGACTAGATGCACAATGAAATGGAAAGCTTAGATTGCACAACCAAAGAAATTGCAAGGAAATAGAAAGTTAAGGCATGTTTTGGGAGGGCCGAAAGGCCTAACAGGTAGCTGCAGTAAGGCCGAGTTTGTCTCAAAGGACAACGCAGGAGAAAGGGTCCTGTAATGGAGGGACAACGAAGGTTTTGAGGAGATTGGGCTGTAGATTTAGGGCTGATGTAGCTGGTTCAAGAAGCCCTAATCAGAGGGCCGAAACCTCAAGTTTATGTACAGAAGTCATGGAGTATTAAGGATAGTAGAAGGTCTTCCTATAGGTACGTTGTTTTGTTCTTCCAATTTAATCCACAACTAGGTGATGAGGTCCAGATTGTTTATCAGCAAAGAAACCTCCAGATCGAATTTATGCATCCAAAGGAGGGCTGGATAGTGGCCAAATCAGCGAGCTACCAAGTATTGGGTGTAATATTTCTTTGAGTGGGTCGATATCCGTCATGGAGAGTATGGGGAAGAAATCCCTGTCATTATGTGGACCGAATTGCCTCAGAAGAGTGTGAAAAGAGCTCGAAAATTGTTTATGCAGACCAACTTATCAGTGCAGAAGTCGAATTCTTCATTTTGTCAGAGACCAGTGCCCGCAAGTATCATTATCTGGGAGCAGCATTGTTATTTGACTCATTTCTTGGTGTTGGAAGGGGTCCCTTTTATTTCTAGGCGTAATTCCGACACATTTGGGCGTAATTTCCAGACTAAGTTCCATTGGTTTTCCAAGGATTGGAATACAAAATTTCTAGCGTTCAGTTAGTGGTAGCATTGCTCATGTGATCATAGGAGGTCAATTTTCCAAACCTTCGAGACTGTGACTATACGTCCAATTTTGAGGGTTCGAGTCCAACATTTCCCTTTTGTGGGATGAGCTTTGTATTTCATCTCTATTCTGGAGCGAGTTTCCTATATAGCTGTGCAAAGGTCGGACTATACCTCATTTCTGGGCGTGTTGAAAGCACACATCCTCTCCGTTAAGAAGGCCGTACATTCCTCTTTACTCTTGAACCGATATATTCAGACTGTTATCAACTGCTGGCCTTATTATGGATGAGCTTAACCATTATATATATATCCTCGAAGAAGAAGTGCTGGAGTAATATTGAAAGAGGTCGTGTTTATATGCTTGTAACAGCTCATGGTGGAGAGGTTGAGTGTATTATTCCCGTAGCCGCAAATTTGAGGAGCCAAGTTGATCACAAATTACAGTGATCAATAAGGAAGTAAGAAAGTAATATGTGATTCTATGTCACTGTAATGACAGTGACATAGAATCACAGATTACTTTCTTACTTCCTATGACAGTGACATAGACAGTCATACCTATGTTTACGAAATTCATATTAGCAGTAAGCTTGTGACAGTGACCTTAACTCAGGGCAGTGATCTTTATGTACTTCAGTGACTTGGCACAACAGTAAATCTAATGACTACTATAATTCATGATGACAGTAGCCATACCCTTATGTTGGCAGTGTCCTTGAGTATGATAATTGATGACAGTGATCTTGTCTATGACACATGAGGCAGTCAACGTGTGAACAGTCTACATTGAAGTCTCGTATCTATTTCAGGGTTCGGATTTGTTGCAGTTTTCACCTATTGTAGCTTGAAGTGCAAGCTTGGCCAGTCTCACATTGGAGCCCAAATCTGTGGGCATCACAATCTCGGTGGAGCTCAGATTTGTGGTTAGTATGGGTTTTGTAATCTTGGTGAAGCATAACCGATCTGGTAGCTCAAAATCGGATCTCTATTATCTTGACTGACCAGTGATACAACATTGTGAAGGACTGTGATCTTTTAAAGATAATGGAGAAGTCCTTGTAATAAAAGGTTCATATTTTTAGTAGAGGAGATAACTGCAGCATTTGGAGCGTTTTTTTTTATAAGTGAAACTTTGAACAGTGAAACTTTCTTTAGACCTGTGGAGAAGTATAAAGCTACAGGACTTCGGACTGTCCTTACAATCTGAATCTCAGAATGTCCAGTAGGGCTCAGACCTTTGATCTTGAAATGGAGTGACAATTTTGTAGTGAATCTATGATGGCTCGGTGAAGGATAATATAACTGTGAAGTTGTCACATTATTATAGTTGCTTCGGTGACTCCGTTATATCTCTGTGGAGGCTCAATCAGTCAAGATCAAGATAGTCGTTACACTTTACGTAATGATAAACTTGAAAGTGTGAATTGTGAAGTTTTTGGAGCCTTGGACAGTCACGTATTTGGAGTCTTGAACCGTCAAGTATTTGGAACCGTGGTCTGCGAAGCCAGTGAAGTTTTGGACAAGTGATGTATATAATAATATCATGGCAACACTGTAATCAGTGATATGACAGTATATGATACTTGTCAAGATGCATGACAGCTATATGACAGTGCATGGATATGATTCTTGTATGAATTTGACAGTGGGAGAATAAGATTCAGGCCCATTAGTACAAAACTCCTTTCCGAGTTGGTGTCTGGGATGCCCACATTTAAAATAGATGTCTTCTTTCACAAGAGGAGATGGCATTAAGAGGGAGACTACAACTGTATATGCTCTTGAACTAATATCATTGTTGGAAGAAAGAAGACCCTCATGGCTTAGAGACATTTGGCTCCAATGGGGGAAATTCCGGGAAAAGCAAGAAGCCATATAAATACCAGAGGTATCTAGCTACCATGAGTACAATATGAGCCTGTTTCATGTGAAAAAGCTGTAAAGCATCAAGTCTGGAAGGATGAAATACACTAAGAGTACGAGTCCATTATGAAGGATGATGTCTGGGGATATGTTCCCCAGACCGCAGGACAAAGCTGTTGTCACCTCGATATAAGATCAAGCATGGATCTGATGGGAGTACTGAAAAGTACAAGACAAGATGTGTTGCTTGAGACTTCTCTCTAGGGAGGCATTGATTATGATTACACCTGTAATCTATTATTACGCTTGTTGCTACGCAAGGACAGAATCTTCATCAGATGGATGTGAAGATCGCCTTTCTGCATGGTGCGATAAAAGAAGAGGTATATGTAGAGCAACCTCTGGGGTTTGAAGTCCAAGATTGAGACACCCATGTTTGCAAGTTTAAGAAAGCCCTCTATGGGTTGAAGCAAGCCCCCAGGGCCTGGTACGAGAGGATAGATAGCTACTTGTTGAAGCTGTGCTTCACTCGTAGTAATTCTGATCCATACCTTTACTTCAAGGTTGATATAGAAAGCCTCTAATTCTGGTTCTCTATATGGACGATCTCTTCTTGGCAGGTGCTGACCCTCTCATTCATCAGTATAAGAGGGAGCTCGCTTTCGAGTTTGAGATGAAGGACCTAGGACTGATGAATTACTTCCTAGGCTTGGAGGTATGGCAGAGACCTGGCGAGATTTTCCTTTCTCAAGGAAAATATATGGTGAAGCTGCTGGAAAGATTTGGAATGGTGGACTGTAAGTCCATGGAGCTCAACTTTAAGAAGTTGAGTGGCAGCGCTGCTGGGCCCATGCTAGCAAATCCTACTGAGCATCGTCAACTCGTAGGGGCCCTGATGTTCTTAGGGAACATCCGTCCGGACGTATGTTGTGCAGTGAACACTTTGAGTCAACACATGGTTGATCCTCATAACTTTCACTGGGTTGGTGCCAAGAAACTCTTGAGATATCTCTGGGGCATGATAGACCATGGGTTGAGATACACTGCCGGGAGCATGACACTCCATGGATATACTGATGTCGATTGGGCTGACAGTGTGGTGGATCGCAAGAGCACATCTGGATGTTGCTTCACACTTGGGTCTGCTTCGAGCAAGAAGCAGAAGTCGGTAGCTTTGAGCTCCGCTGAGGCCGAATACATTGCAGCGTGCATGGCCTGTTGTGAAGCCACTTGGTTGCGAAAGCTCTTCAGTGAGCTGTTCGAGCATGTGCTAGATGCCACCGTTATCCTTTGTGATAACTAGAGGGGGATTCGTTTGTCAAAGAATCCCGTGTTCCATAATCGATCTAAGCATGTTGATGTCTGGTACCTTTTTTATCTGGGATATAGTACAACGAGGCGCCTTAAGGCTCGATCATATAGGAATTGATGAGCAGGTCGCAGATATTCTCACAAAGCCCTTGGGGAGGTCATGTTCCTAACCTTCCGTGAGAATCTTGGAATCGTGGAACGACCCTATTTGGAGGGTCCTGTTGGACGATGAGCTCTGGGAGCTCCAGGGGGGCTTTGGGGATAGCTTCTTGGTGCTATAAGCAACCACAGGGCTAGGTTTGTTGAACCTAGTTGGTGTGCTCCCACCCCACCGTGATGATATTGAGTTGGTTTACCTCTCTCTGATCTGTGCCCCGTATGCATCCTACCCATGGACTCATGGGAAGTACTTCTCATTTGGCCAATGAGGTGGGAAATGTGAATAGAGACCATAGCAAGACTGATGGATGCATCGAAGATTGCCGTACTCTCTATGTCTAGGATGGTGCGTGTCCAACCACTTGATCTGGGATCAAGTCTAGTGAGGTTTCGGACCTCCAATTGACTTTGGGTCAGTTAAACTAACTTCGGGTTAGTATATGACTCTCTTGAGTCCAAGTGAAGTTTCAGACCTCCAACTGACTTCGGGTCAGTTAAACCAACTTCGGGTCAGTTAAACCAACTTCGGGTTGGTATGTGACTCCATTGTGTCCTATAGAGGTTTCGTACCTCTGAGCTGATTTTGTCCGCCGGGATTGATGTCTTTGTGACTCACCTTTTTGTTTTAAAATAAAAAGCCAGAAAAGCAAGTTACTGCGAGATGACGCACGGTGTTTGGCACTGGTGAATGGAGTTCTCCCTAGTTGAGAGGGAGTGTTAATTTTGGGCAACTAGGTCCAAACTCCATGTTGTGATGCTTAGATGACGATGCCAATATTTTTATTCGATTCTTCTTTTGGAGAGGTGCAAGATCGATCTAAAGATCATCTTGCTTTGATGAGTAGAACATGTATTTTGAATTTATTCCACATGTGCAAGGTCGGCTTGATTTATCCCACATGCATTAGAGATGTGTCACACACCCCCAAAGATGCCTATATATTGGAGAGACTTGGAGTTCATTTTACACAAACAATTTGTGGAGGCATTTTCTTCTCTCTTGGATGGTGATGGAGCAACGTTCTTGGTTCTGCGTTTAGGGCTTCTTGGTGCAACATCTTGGTGGAGTATTCTTGATGAAACGTCTTGGGGTTGTGTGACATATGTGGGTGGCTGACCTTATGAAGACTTTGCTGGTTGAAGCATCCTGCTGATTGCCGTAACACCACCATTCTTTATCTTTGTTTTTGGCTTGTCTTCCATCGATCTATTGGTATGTTCTATCTGCATCTTACTTTAGTTATGCCCTAGAAGGTTAAAGTATATTTGCATCTTAGCATTGAACATCTACATAAATTAACAACACTACAGCCCTGCTGGCTGAGTTACGCACTCCCTGGAGACAACTGCTGATCTGGGGCTGAAAGAATGATCTATTAGCTGCAATAGCACCCACTCAGCTCACTAACTGAAGGGCTGGTCCCTTCTCCCGATTCCCAAGCTCAAAACTTGAGATCCAGCTCCTCCACTGAATATGCAGCTGCTGCATGCACAATTGCTGGGAAATGTTGCGCTGTCTAGGAGGGTTGATGATGTACCCTGCTCATAGATAATACAATGCAGATCCCAGTCTGCTGAAGTGATCCCCAGAGTGAAGGATTAATCCCTCACAGGATTCCAAGCTGAGTTGCTTGGAACTTCCTCTTCTCCTCAAACCCTCAGTGCAGAATTACGCAATTCTTGCAGGAAATGTTGATGCATAGGAGAATATATGGATGGCTTGATGCCGGATATGACAATGAAACTCTCGAAAGACTACAATGGCTCCACAGTGTGAAGGGCTGAACTCTCCACAGGTTTTTTAGCTAAAGTACTGAGAATAACCCTCCAACTCTCAAACCCAAGTTCAGGAATGCGTAATTCCTATAGTTGGAAGTGCAGATGAGAGTGGCTGAAAGTGGCATTGGTTGTCGGATGATGAATGTTCCCTAAGAAAACCTTCCCGGAGTAGGCACTCGAAGTCCCTCGTGGGTAAGGGTGGGATTCTCGCTTGGGAACACCCGGTGCTAAACATCACTACAGACTTAGCTAAACAGCTTAAGCGTGCAAAGAAATGTCTTACGACACTCAAAAATAAAATTCCAGACTCCCCCTCCTTTGCTGCCCTCATCTTCCTTTTATGGTTGTGAGCCTTCCCTAGCCTTGGCCCACCTCATAACTGCGCTGCACATGTGGCCACTAGCCTCCATAAACACTGCGCTATCCTCCATGATCTCCATCACTGTTGCAATTACTCTCCAGTTCCTCCATCATGTGTGCATTTAATGCACCATTTCCTCCATCATCTTTGCAATTGCTTCTCCACCATCTCCATCATCTTGCATTTATTCCTCCATTATCTCCATCATCTTCCTCATTAATGCTCTATGACCTCCACTCTTTCTTCATTATTATGCTGCTCCACCACTCCATAATGCTACTCCACTACTCAATTAACCCACATTCACACTATAGAAGTGGATTTTATTCATCTGCTGGGTTTATGGGTCCCTCCACTCTTTTATTTACTTAGCTAAATAAGAAAAGTAAGAAATCTAATATTCCAATTCGCTGATGGCAAATTTGGAATATTACAGTTCTCCTCGTCAAAATGTTGCTTGTCCTCAAGCAATTGCAAGAGTGGATGCTGCAGAAATCCATCTCCCTCCCAAGTGGCATCCTCATATGGAAGGTTTCCCAATCTGCTCCAATGTGTTATGAATGCGCAGCTCCATAGTTGCCTCTCTAGAATGTCTAGAATGGCCTCCAGCTGTGTAGCTAGATGCCTCTCCTCATCAATGAGTCCCCAAGTTGCAACCATTTGCTGTCCAAGAGCCTCTTCTCTGCATGAGATATGTGAAGTGTAGTGGTTCCTTCCCCAAGTGGAAAGTCCCAACTAATAAACTATCTCTCCAACCCATGCTACATGGAGTAAGTTGTGTTTCTCCATGCTCCAATCCTTGGCCTTGGTGGCCTTGCTTGCTCTAAGCATCATCTCAACACTATGAAAAGTAGGAAATAGAGACATATGGATTGACATGTGAAATGTCGAACCATACTCTCCCAATAGCAGCCACCGCAACAATGCCTCTTGCTGCCACACCACCTCATCGTCGTACCAAGTATGGTGGCCATACTCTACTAACAGAATCCAATGCAACAAGGCTTCCTATTGCCATCCCACATCATCATCATGCAAGGTATGGGAGAATGTCAATCCATATTCTCCCAAGAGTAACCAACGCAACAATGACTCTTGCTGCCACCCCACATCATCATAATGCAAAGCATGAAGCAATGATATACTGATTGACATATAGAATGTCACACTTGACTCTCCTAATAGAAACCAACATAGCCAAGCTTCCTGTTGCCACATCATATGAGTATCATGCAAAGTCCCAAACAATAACATACCTATTGACATGTGATTTGTCATGTGATGGCCAAACTCTCTCAAAAGTAACTAGCACAACCATGCCTCTTGCTGCTGCATCACATCACTATGGTGCAAAGGTAGGAAACAATGATATACCAATGGGCATGTAAAATGCAATGTCTTGGCCATACTCTCCCAAGAGTAGCCAGTGCAGCCATGCCTGTTGCTGCTGCATCACCTCAGTACTGTGCAAGGCATGGAACATACCAATCTGAAATGTCGGGTGGTAACCATACTCACCCAAGAGCAGCCAATGCTGCCATGCTTCCTGCTGCCCCGTGTCATAGATCGACAAGTAGCTTTTCAGCCACTTGCTCATCATCTCTATCCATCCATCCAACTGTGGGTGATGACTCATATCATGCACCACCTCGGTATCCACCCAATGGAGAAGCTCCTGCCAAAAACTGCTCATACAATAACTGTCCCCATCACTATCTATGGCCTTGGGAAGACCATGAAGCATGAAGACATCCCAGAAAGATAATCCGGTCACGGGTGAAGAGATGTACTCTGTGAAAATGTTGAAGCAATGTGCATACCTCGACAACAGATCAATGTCGACATTACCATCCTCCACAATCTAATGACAATCTTTGCACTCCATGATATGTCGAAGTGCATCCTCCTTGAGGTCTCCCCATGAGAACCTCTCACCGATGGCCCGGTAGAACCTATGAGGTTCTGAATATGCTGCATGCAGAAACTTCTCTGAGTTGTGAGGTGCTCATCAAGAAGGCTTTGTCTTGATAATGGAAGATGTTATCCATTACATGATGTCTACCATCTACCATCTGCCCATCCAATGCTTCATAAGTGAAGCGGTCATCGGAATGCTCAAATAATAACTGGGCCCTCAAATCATCACTGCTGATCTCCATGATAGTGCATTTGTTGTCTCATGGCCCTCTCCATACTCAATGCTGAACCCATAGTCCTCCATTGTACTGATCCACCGTTGCTGCCTCTTCTGCAGCTGCTCCTCCTCCTCAAAAAGATGCCAGAGACTATGGTGGTTGGTCTTCACCCGAAATCTACTTCCAATCAAAAACTGCCGGAATTTGACCAGTGCATGCATAGTGGCCAATATCTCTTTGTCGTAAATAGAATACGACAGCTCATGCGACAGTAAATTCCGGTTCTCAAAAGCTATTGTATAGCTTCCCTGCATTAGGACTGTTGTGCTAATCCCATCCTCAGAAACTCCACACTCCAACACAAAGTGTTGTGTGTAGCTCAATAATGTCAAACTGGGATAGCTATACATCTTCTCCTTGAACCAGTCAAGGGTCCTCTGCGCAGTGATAGTCTGCTGCTCCAAATCAGCGATGTGCTCTAACCCTCGGTCATGCAATTGCCCTGATGGCATGGCCCCACAAATCTCAAGATGATGTGATGAAACAAACTGGGGTGAAAAGGTTTGCATACCTTGGATCAGCTGATGCTTGGGAGCATCTTGCAAAGCTACAAGAATTCCTCAAACCGGTGCAATTGCATCTCCAACTGCTGGTGATGGTGATGGCTGCTCCTCTACTGCTGCACCGACGCTAGTATCTGCTTCCTTTTCTGCTACTGGGTGTAGCTGGAAGAATGCATCTAACTTCTCCATCCAAGCTTTTGCCGTGCTTTTAGATGACCCATTGAATGTAGGCAAAAAGAATTTATTCTGCATATGCCCTCTTCTTCTATTGTTGCTGCGGGGTCTTTGGTTCTCTTTAATCTGGCAAAACTACTGGAAAGTCAGTTTATCTTTGAATGCTCTAGATTGAAATTTGTACATGCAAGATAATCACTAAGAGTCTCATGCTCCAAATATCCTCCATCTCTATGCCATTCATTTCCTTCAACAAGGAAAGTGGGCATAGTAGGGCGTTGTGGAACTTTCTGCACCGCTGGTTGCTTATATTGCTGATAGGAAGTGCTCGGACCTTCTCTATTTTGAAACCCTCTTGAGGTTTCCTTTTGCCTTTCCCTTCTCATTTCTTTGATCTCTATGGTGAGATCTTGCATAGATATGAAGAGAAGTGTGGCAAAACTCAATCCTTCCCCCATCGAAGATTTCTTCTTTTTATGCTTTTTCTTCTTATTCCTCTGATGTTTTGAAATGGCCACAAGCTGAGCCAAAGATCATGCTCTGATACCACTGTAATATCCCAAAACGGGAAAGATAGGAATATAGAACATATGCACAATTCCAAATAAAAATAAAACATATAAAACTGGAAAAATGCTGGAATACATCAAAACATCATACATATGAGCAGAAACAACTGAGCCATATCATTATGTATCAACAACAAATGAATATTCACATTGCTCTAAAAAGGCATGCACTCAAGCCATCCAAAGATGGTTGAAACAACTCTACTGAAAACTAGCACTGGAAAGTACAGATTGCTGTTGCTGCTGGGAAGAAGATCTATGTATGAGAGGCTATTGGAGTGTTCAGAAAAATCCGGTATTTTAACCACGAACTATACCAGAAAAACCCAGAAAAACCCAGAAAAACATAGAAATGGTTTGGCTAGAATTTTGGCCCTTTTTGGGTTGCACATTGCACCCCTGCTGGCTGAGTTACGCACTCCCTGGAGACAACTGCTGTTATGGGGCTGAAAGAATGATCTATTAGATGCAATAGCACCCACTCAGCTCACTAACTGAAGGGCTGGTCCCTTCTCCCGATTCCCAAGCTCAAAACATGAGATCTAGCTCCTCCTCTGAATATTTATTTTCGTCATTTGATCAAAGCCTCCATGGTTGCCTTAGCCCCCCCTTGCTCCATTAAGGGTGCTCCACATGCAGCAATGAATAAAACATATAATATCCACCTGGTTTCACACCACAACTTTGGGTGCAAAACCCACTCGCTTTGGTACTTCGCCCACAAAGCCCTTGTGGGTCACCTTCTCCCAAACCCAGTGCCCTAGGTTCGTGGGAGTACCTCCCAAGCTAAGCAAATCAACATGTTCAAGAAAGATAGTCATGTCAAGTGGACTACAAAAGCTAGAGCCTCATTTGAAGAGATAAAGAAAGCTATCGCAGAGGCACCAGTTTTAGCCATTCCAGACTTTGGAAAAGAATTTCAGATCTTTTCTTTTGCTTTATAACACATAATAGTAACAATGCTATTGCAGAATAACAATGAAGGATATGAAAAACCAATAACATTTTTCAACTGTGCATTGCGAGATGGTGAGCTGAAATACATCATATTGGAGAAGCAAGCTTATGTGGTGGTAAAGGAATTTAATGCGTTCAGAGAATATGTCCTACACTCGAAGGTGACAACTTATGTTCCCTCACCGCCAGTAAAGGATATTCTCACACAACCAGACAATGATGGAAGGCGCAAAAAGTAGATTGTGAAGCTACAAAAATTTGACGTGGAAATCAAGCCTACTAAGTTGGTCAAAGGTCAAGGATTGGCTAAGCTGCTTATTGAATCAAATCACGCAGCGCTTGAAAGGTGCACCAATGAAGAAATTTGCAACATCTGCGGAGAAGAGAATCCACAAGAACCTCTTTCTTCGGATGAAAAGAATCCACAAGAAACTCTCGTTCCAATAGGAAGGAATCCACAAGAACCCTTCCCATCGGAAGGAAGGAATCCATAACCATTCCCAAAGGGCCTTTCAAAGTTCCAGGAATCCAGTTGATATAAAGATAGTATTTTCTTCTTGCAATATCTGGAATGACCACCTGAGCTGCCAAGATAAAAATGCAGATCCCTCAAGCTCAAGGCAATCAAGTTCTGTATTGTAGGAGACAACTTATGCTGGAAGGACCCTACTAGAGTGCTCCTCACGTGTGTGACTGAAGGTCAAATACAAGAGCTCATTTAAAATCTTCACTGTGGCATCTGTGGAGGACACCAAACTTGGAAAGCTACCGCACACAAGATTCTGAGAGAATGATACTATTGGCCATCCTTATTCAAAGATACGAATGCCTCTTAAGGGCCTGTCCAAAATGTAATATCCCGAAGGGAAATAGACAGTAATATAAAGAACACAAACAAGGTACACAACAACTAAAGATAAATCACGAGACAAAATACACAATTTGGAGAACGTTGAGCCATTTTATTAATACTGAGAAATAAGGAAAGTACAAAGGCGATCAGAATGATAGCACCTCGACTTGCTCAGGGCGAGTATAGAAATACTCTCAGAACAATATATGGAATGGTTGCTCCCTCTATCAACTGCGTAATCTCCAAGCTGCTAGAAAATGCTGCCGTGCTGCTGCAACTGCTAGAATGGAATGAGTCTTTAGGGCTGTTCCCCAACTCGGAAAATGCTGAAAATTTGGGAATGACCTCCTCTCCCAAAACCCAGAAAATCCCAGAGAGCTTTTCGAGAATGGCTGGCCCTGGAAAATACCTCCTTTGAGGCACTACGCTATCCCTCAAGGGAAAACGCTGACCCTGAAGGCAACACTGCAAAATATGACCTCTCCCTCTGCAAAATGTCTCCAATAGGTAAGGGTTGATCCCTTCCCTAATCCTGCGGTCTGAATCCACCCAAATCACCTCAATCCGGAACTCTCGCCAACTAGAACTGCGTCCTCCCTCTGCAAGACTGCGCTGTCCCTCTTCAAGGAATGCTCCTCAATGACTGAAGCTCTGATCTCCCCCTGCAAAATACGGTAGGACTCCTCACCCTAGCAAGCACTCGAAGTCTCTCGGGGCTGAGGTTGGGATCTCTGCACGGAGACACCCGGTGTACTGAACAGTACGTGCAGACTAGCTAAACAGCAAGCGTGCTCAATGTGTAGAGACAATTCTACAAAATGCATAATCAACAATAATAGAAATGTGATTGCCTCCCCTCTATTTATCTTTGGTGAGCCTCCCTCTCTCCTTGGCCCCACCACATCCACGTTGTCTCTCTTTGGTCCATGCTGCCAACTCATCTGCGCTAGCTGGCCCATGCTGTCTAAGTGTGTCACCCCCCTACATTGTCACTTGGCCCCCTTGGCCCACAACATTATGTCTCCTAGGTGACTTTAGGGAGTGTGTTTTATTCTAAGTGAGTCACATTCTCCACTTTATTTATTTTTTAACTTTATAAAGGCAAAATTAGTCAAAATTAATATTTCCAATTAGCTGCTGCTAATTGGGAATATTACAGTCCTCCCGGCCAAAAATTGCTTGTCCTCAAAGAATGCCTGAACAAGCCTCCTCTCTAGCTGATGCTACCCACCATCACTGTAAAATGTGCTTGGGTCCTAGATGCGCCACTGAATCTTCCCTGTCCTCTGTATCACCCTGATATGGAGGGATCTCTCAATGCCGGGATCCCAAGCCATCCTGTCCAACATGAAGCTCCACCTGCTCCACTCACCATCCTGCCATGCTAATGAAGTCCACCACTTCATCAATGACTTGCTAAAGCCCGATGGAAGATATACATGATCTCCCCATGTAGTATACAACTCACCCTGAGAGTTTATCGAGATGTGTAGAGCTGTAATGCTCAAGTATCCTGCTAATCCCTTAGAGGTACCACCATGTTGATGTTGTGCTACTCTGATCATGAGATACTCCCTGTCATGCGCAGACTGTATCCTCCTCTCCTGAGACCTAGTGGCAGGAGATCTATGAGAGACAAGTTCATCCAGACCAAGAATCGCCATGATGCCAATACCTACCCCTCCGAATGCAGATCTGAATCTATGCAGCAATAGAGAAAGTCTGCCTTGCCATTCGATGGAGGCCTCTGTGTACCCCCATGTGCCAACCCAACAGTGAACTAGATCACCCTCTGTCCCGACTCCGACCATCATGAGACAGAATGGGCTATCAATCAACTGAATCTCTGCATCCTATAGTCGGACCTGCTGCACCATAGCTCTGACAGCTGCGGGAATCCCTCCGTGCCTCATCTCTAGTCCCTGCTCGTGACCAATATAGAGGGTCCATATATCATGGGAACATATGATGCATGCTAACCTGCCTTTTGTCGGCCACTGTGTAGTACCGATGCTCGCTGGAAGCCATATGTGACAAATAGCTACCCCCTGAATGCAATCAATAGATAGATATCTGATACTCCCAATTGACTCAAGGTATGTGGACCCCTCCTGTCCCTGCCAACCATCTCCACTGGATTTGCCATCCACCCTCTCGATAATGTGTCGATACATTGTCTGGAGCCCAGACACATACCGGAATGCTACCTCTGCTGTACCCAGTATCGTTTGCTCATGCATGGTCTCGACATGCCCTGAGAAAAGAGTGACACATGTCTCCCTCATGACCCGCTCCCCAAGCGTAGGCTCATCGATGACTGATGTGCTACCCCTGTAGAGGATCATCTCATCCCCTGACCTGTGGCTGTCAACTATCGCACCGACCCAGTGCCACTGCCGAGAAGTCTCTCCCCTAGTGTGTTGAGTGTCATCCAAATATCTTGGGTGAGCCTCGCGTACCCCGCTGCTCATGCCCAAAGTGCCAAAGGACAACAACAAAATCGTCTGTGCCCGTGAGTGATGTAGAAGAGGGTCAGGTGCGTGAGTCCCCACAGATACTGTCAAGTATCGCTCATCTGTCTCCCCATCGATCCTGGGTGAAATACCCCCAACGGTAAGCCTGGTGTCCCTGTCCGTGAGTCTCCCTGGAGGCAAAACTCTAAGACCCTGCTGTGCAGCACCGTACGCCCTCGCATACCGCCGATCATCCATGTACTCCTCGACATGCCACTGCACACTGAGGCATACCCCTATACACTGCTGGATACCCCCTACTACTGTTGTACGACCCTGTACCGTCTCGTGCCTTGTCTGTGTCAAGGCATCGGTCACTCCTCGCGTGTTCTCAATGTGATGTAGGACACTCCTACTCCACAATGCAGTCCCACACTCTACGGTACACCACCATGCAACTCCATGTCCACTGGTAGTCCACTGCTCAATGCTAGAGGCTCCTACACATCCTTGGATGTGATGACCTAGAGTTGTGTCTCTACATGTTGAACCACCCCCAATCAGTATCATCGCCTCCACTGTCACATTGCTCTACCCGTCGACGAATGGATCATCACTCCAAACCCTCCCCGAGGGGTCCAAGAAGTGAATCTCCCTATGTGTCAGTAGTGATACCACCACTGCTCGGCTCCGCTGTGACCTCTGTGCCCCACACAAAGGTGAAGAATCCTTGGCTCCACACAAGGCACCATCTGGTGGCCTGCCAATGCCACCTCCTCCGACAAGCCCCTGCCAAGGTATGTTGATCACCCTGTGACCTCGCGTATAAGTGTCATACCAAGACAACCTAGGGAGTTTGCCCATAAATTGGTTGGCCTCTGGAGCTGACCGAAACTCCCCTAGTGAATGCGCATGCTCAACTGCTAGGCCAACTATACCCTCCAAGACATAGTCAACCGACCTGCCTAGGAAATGACAGGTAGTTCCGCCTAGATCCCAATGCCAGTCTGGGGTTCCTGTATTCCCAGCACTTGGAAACTCCTGTTGAACTACACCCGGGTCCACCACTATCTCCATAACCCACTCCACCGTGTACCAACTCAAAATCTCTCGCCACCCAACCTCAACATGTGGATACTGCACCTTGTGCAACTCCCATCGTCTCATCCTGCTAACCAAGTCAACGTATGAGATCTGACTAGGTGGCTCCGTCTCTCTCTCTCCAATGGAAGGAGGTGACCCAACAATGCTGCTAGCCCCGTCTATGCATGCCTGAAGGGGGCTGCTTTGACACTTAATGTGCCCTCTGGCTGTACCATTAGGGAATCCAGCCGTTCCCTAATGTGGGCCAACTTGGCCGTTGACTCAGCACAAACCACTCTCATGCCCTCTAGCTCCTCGTTCTGTAACAAAATAGCCTCTCAGTACTGATGTGGCCTTACCTTTCAAAACTAGAAGGTCGGCTCGAAGTTGATGACACCGTTGTGTGCGACCATTGTCCAATACCTCTGTATCTCCTAGTGCCTCATCAAAGGTGGATATATCTCCTAGCACCTCACCCATCTGTCGCGCGCTGCTACCATCTGAAGACTCGGACACTACCTCGGTCATCACCTCGATGGATGGCACTATTGGGGTAAGCTCTACTCCCTCTACTACGATGTCAACCGATATGGTCAAAGAAGTCTCCAACACAGGTGACCCCTGCGCCATACTGAGTGTATCCACATGCTCCCCATGATCTTGTGTGCCCTCATCCTCCAAGTGTGAGGTAGCCATTTTGATGGCTTCCCCCTCCATTATTCGGTCAAGCTGGAAAGAGGTATCCAGCTTTTCCACCTGATCTCGAACTGTGAAATCAGTGGATCCATCATCCGTGGGAAAAGGTGTCCTCCCAATGGTATGCTGCAACTCTGAACTCTGCATGCTAGATCCCCCACTGTTCCTTCCTCCTTCATCCTGCCTGAGCTGACAATAATCTCTGAAGGGCAAAGCCGCTCTGAAGTTTTCCCCCATGGACTGCCATTCGCGGAAATAATCTCCAAAGGGTATATGATCATGCTGCGTCCCTTTCTCACTCGGTACTGGAGGTAAGAATGTAGGCATTGTGATCCTGGTTGGCCTACTGAAGGCTGGTGGGTGAGTGGCTGGTAAAGGGTGGTCACACTGTTGTGAAACCCCCAAAGTCTCCCCAACTAGGGATTCCTGATGGATGCTCTAATTCTTATTCTGTTGTTTGAGTCTTTCCAACATTCCCTTCTATCCTTTGGATAAATCATTTAGGGCTTTAAAAATGTTACCAAAGGTTGCTTCCCCTTTTCTCTTTGACTCCCCCATATTTGCCACCTTTACTGCCTTTGGTGGGTAAGATTCTGCCTACCCTCTTTGTTCAAAGAAAAATATCCCCACGACTGAGCCAAGAATGAGGCTCTGATACCATTGTAATATCTCGAAGGGAAATAGATAGTAATATAAAGCACACAAACAAGGTACACAACAACTAAAGATAAATCACGAGACAAAATACACAATATGGAGAACGCTGAGCCATTTTATTAATATTGAGAAATAAGGAAAGTACAAAGGCGATCAAATTGATAGCACCTCGACTTGCTCAGGACAAGTATAGAAATACTCTCAGAACAATGTATGGAATGGCTGCTCCCTCTATCAACTGTGTAATCTCCAAGCTGCTAGAAAATGCTGCCGTGCTGCTGCAACTGCTGGAATGGAATGAGTCTTTGGGGTTGTTCCCCAATTCGGAAAATGCTGAAACTCTGGGAATGGCCTCCTCTCCCAAAACCCAGAAAAGCCCAGAGAGCTTTTCGAGAATGGCTGACCCCGGAAAATACCTCCTTTGAGGCACTACGCTATCCCTCAAGGGAAAACGTTGACCCTGAAGGCAACACTGCAAAATATGACCTCTCCCTCTGCAAAATGTCTCCAATAGGTAAGGGCTGATCCCTTCCCTAATCCTCCAGTTTGAATCCACCCAAATCACCTCAATCCGGAACTCTCCCCAACTAGAACTGCGTCCTCCCTCTGCAAGACTGCGCTGTCCCTCTTCAAGGAATGCTCCTCAATGACTGAAGTTCTGATCTTCCCCTACAAAATACGGTAGGACTCCTCACCCGAGCAAGCACTCGAAGTCTCCCGAGGCTGAGGTTGGGATCTCCGCATGGAGACACCCGATGTACTGAATAGTACGTGCAGACTAGCTAAACAACAAGCATGCTCAATGTGTAGAGACAATTCTCCAAAATGCATAATCAACAATAATAGAAATGAGATAGCCTCCCCTCTATTTATCTTTGGTGAGCCTCCCTCTCTCCTTGGCCCCACCACATCCACGCTATCTCTCTTTGGCCCACGCTGCCAACTCATCTGCGCTGGCTGGCTCCCACTGTCTAAGTGTCACCCCCCTACGTTGTCACTTGGCCCCCTTGGCCCACAACGTTATGTCTCCTAGGTGACTTTAGGGAGTGTGTTTTATTCTATAAGTGAGTCACATTTTCCATTTTATTTATTTTTTAACTTTATAAAGGCAAAATTAGTCAAAATTAATATTTCCAATTAGCTGCTGCTAATTGGGAATATTACACAAAATGCTAACTATTCACCGACAAAGCAAAGTTGAAGTCTCTCCCATTGCAACAAATATAAGTCCATGCTCCTTTCCAACAATGGGGGTTGGATTTTATTGGTGAGATCCATCCAAACTCAAGCGAACAACACAAGTACATTCTCATGGCCTTTGACTACTGCACTAAGTGGGTGGAAGCAATTCCTATTCGAAAGGCTGATGAGAATGTCATACTAACATTCTTGGAAGAATACATCCTTGCAAGATTTGGCTTCCCAAGAAGGATCGTGACAGACAATGCGAAGGCTTTCAATTCTTTCAAAATGTTATAATTCTGTCAGGAATATGGCATTGAACTAGTGCATTCAACAACCTATTACCCTCAAGGTAATAGATTAGCTAAGTCTTCTAACAAGAATCTGATAAGAATCATCAAGATAATGTCAGAGAGGAACAAGAAAGCTTGGGATGCAAATCTCAAGTATGTTCAGTGGGCAGATAGGATCAACACAAAGAGAGCCATAGGTACCACACCTTATCAACTGGTATACGACACAGATGTAATATTTCTAGTAAATTTTGCTGTAATAGTGATGAATTTATTGCAAGAGGATGGGACTGATAGTTCGATGCAAAAAAGGATATACCATCTCATTGAAGCTCAGCAACAAAGGGAAGAGGTCCTGTAGAAGACATATTTGTACTAGGAAAAGATGAAGGTCGTCTTTGACATAAGAGCAAAATAAAGGAGTCTATTAGAAGGAGATCTAGTACTAAAATGGGACTCGATCCGAGCAGACAAAGGCAAGCATGACAAGTTTGACAATTTGTGGATTGGTCCATTTAGAGTGCATGAAGTTGTGGACAACAACACTTAATTAGTTGGAACATCTGGAAGGAGATTTCCTAGGGAGCCTTGTCAATGGCAGGTTCCTAAAGACATTCTTGACTTAGATATTTCTCAATATAAAAAAAAAAATAAAGAAAGAAAAAAAGGAAAAAAAAGAAAAAAAAGAAAAGATTTTGTTTTTAAGAATTTCATTTACAAGAATTTTCCTTTGAATGTTGTAATTTTTTAGCTTTCAATAAGAAAGTTACAAGAAGAGGAAAATTCTTGGAACTACAAGTTCTCAACAGGCCAAAAGGACTCGTTTTCCCCCATGGAGCTGATATTAGTGCAAATATTCACCACCCCTGAAGAATTTTTGAGTTTCCAAGACTAAAAGACCCCAAAGGTCCCATTTTAGTAAGGAGCTCACAAGGCATGCAAAAGGGGCAAGCCTGGGAAAAAGCCTGCCCGACCACACCGACAGCGGGTGTCGGCAGGCAAGCAAAGACAATGGGCAACGGTAATGACCATGGCAAAGGAAGTTTGATTGGGCACACGACACAAAGTTGCGGGCGCCGAGATACAAAGATGGTTGCGCAGATCAATCCAATGACCCACAACGCCCCACATCATCAACCAATGCAGGTGTTAACCCGACCGAAGGGTGCAGAGGAGGATGCATGGCAACTCCTCGGGCCCTCCACGCCCCTCCCAAACTTGCAATTGAAAGTTTTGCGGTGATGTGGTGGGCACTGAAACTGGTTCGCCGTGTCGATCCACGTCAGTCATCTTGCACAGTTAGCCCTCCACGCCAACCTACACCACGCCGAATGGTCATGCCATATCACCTTGCCACATCAACTTTCTGCCATGTGGCGCTACCTTGAGGACACATGGTATGGTCCACCCTGTCATGTTGACATCAACATGATGCAAGCCCTAAATTTTTTCCTAATAAGGTTTTGACACTTTGTCATTCAATTTTTTTATTAAAGGGCACGGGGGCCCATTTTGTCACCATTCTGTTGATTTGACCTCCAACTCACAACCATTTCACACCCGTAGGCTTTAAAAACTTATTTTGAACCTCTAAGAGCTCAAATTCTCGATTCTGAATGACTAACTCCCCTTGCCCTTGCAAATTTTACCTACTAAACCCCTCACTCAAGTTGAATTCGAAGAAATTCGAGCTCAAAAGGCAAAGCCTAGCTCTTCCGTGTGAAGAAAACGCTCGCTTTGTTACGAACACTCGATTTTGAGCCAAATAACCTTTCCCTCTTGCAAAATAAACCGTGCAGCCGTTTTAACCAGCTAGATTACATCCAAGCAAACTAGAAATTCTTCAATTTTAGTCTAAATTTCCATAAGAACCCTGCAATTTGATACTTACGTGCGCTAGCCAAATGCAGCATAGTCAATTTTTTTTTCTTTTTTGAATAAATTTCCCTCCATTTCACTGGCCAATTCCCTTTAGCCACATGGTAGTTTCATGTTGGTTAGTTGGTCACACCTACAAATTTCACCTTTGTTCTTTTCCTCACTCCACCTCAATCAACTAATCTCCTTTTCAACAAATCCCATATTTCCAATGGCAACACCACCAGTGCCAAGTGCTTTTAATGTTCCAATGGTTGAAAAATTCAAAGACCTTGATTTCTATGATAAGGATGTGAATGTCCAGGGACTTGGACCCTATCATAACTATCTATGACATGAGAAAGGCTATCCTACTAGTACGGAGTACCTTCGATATAATAGGGGATCGCAAAAATCTATGTGAATTAAATTTGGTCCTAGCAGTGGTCCCATAAGTGTGTCACTTCTTGGAAATGTTATCTTGGCGTGTCAGCTGATACCTGGCAAGTCAGAGAATCATAATCTCTTCTCAAGGCAACAAGGCAATCATCAAGATAACACCGGAGGCCATTGCAGATATGTTGTCATTTCTACTGAGGACAGATATGCAAAGGCTGGACAAAAAGATATTAGAAGAGTAGTGGAAAAGCATCTCTCTGGAGGTAAAGCAACAAATGATTAATGAAAATGTCAAAGGAGTAGTTGCTCCTTCCAAACCTCCTGCCTACCCCATTACGGTGTTTGATTCTATGCCAAAGATATCTTTTCCTATGATTGTCCAAGTCCTCGGTCTCAGTACCTATGTCCATATAACTGAGCTGATCTTATGTTTCTTAGTCACCTTATGTCATCCGGTCACCAAGGCTTGTACCAAATATGATTTTCCTCAATTTTTATCAAATGAAGGTCTTTTCGGTTCCAAGCTTACCTGGTCTATTTGTTTATTCACCATAACTATTCTTATCTCGAGAGCTTAAAGCCCAAGATGGTTGATGAGCAAAATTCCCTATTACCTATTTTTGATTGGTTACCCATGGTTAGGAAACCAAAAAATAACCAATGCTTCTTCAAATATGTGTCGTCATTCATGTTAGTTGTCTATACTCTGTTGCATAGTGAACCTTTACCCAAAGCTCCCTAGTTCCCAAGGGAGAAGTTGCAGTTCACCCTTGATACCAAAGTAGGTGACTGGTACCTTTTCTAAGAATATTCAATCATCATAGTTCATAGATTTGAAGATAAACTGTACCCATTGCCAACATTCCTGACTCCCCGCATATTTGCACTGGCGTACATAAGGCAAAGGTTCAATGGTGATAATTTATTCAAAAATACATGGTTGATGCGTTTCGAACCACCCAATGTGGTTCATCATCAGGACTAAGATGGAGAGTCTGATCTAAGCAGGTAGTTAAATAATGTAGGGATGCAAATAAATTTCAACGACTAAATTTGTAATGGTAAACAATAATTCATAATATTTCCATTAAATTTCTAACGTAAAAAATAATTAATAATGTTTCCATTTCATTATTCAAATGAAACATCTAATTACTAAAGAATGGTGTGAAAAAGATAAAAAATAATAATAAAAGAATGAAATGAGTTCATGAATAATAAAAGAGGACCAAAATAAACAAATTATTAGTATATCCATGTATGTAAATCTACTAATATATATCTTAATTTATTTATTAATGAATTAATAAATAAAAAGTTAAAAAACAATAAAAAAATGAGAAAAGGGTAAAAAATAAATTTGGTTATTTTTGATATTTTTCTCATTTTTTATTCATTTTAACTTTTTATATTTTAATTCATTAATACATAAATTAAGATATATATTAGTAGATTTACATAAATATATAATTTTTTTTTTTGTATCGCAGAGGAACCCAACGATTTGCTTGACACGTAGCTACTAGTAAACCTTTTGGGGTCCATGGCCCGCCCTCTCCATAAACCGGGTTACAAACAGGGGGATTCAAACCTTATATCTCTCAATTTTCACATTACTTCGATCACCAATTGAGCTGACCCCTGGGGACCATAAATATATAGTTATTATTAATACATGGATATACTAATAATTTGTTTATTTTGGTCCTTCTCTTTTTTTATTCATGAATTTTATTTAAATTCAATTCATTATTTTTTTATTATTTTTGATTTTTTTAGCACCATCCTTCAGTAATTAGACGATTCATTTGAATAATGAAATGGAAATATTGTTAATTATTTTTTACCGTTAGAAATTTAATGGAAATATTATTAATTATTTCTTACCATTAGAAATTTAGCCATTGTATTTTCTTTGCATCTCTACATTATTTAATTGCCTGCTTAGATTAGACTCTCAATCTTAGTCTTGATGATGAACCACATTGGGTGGTCCGAAATGCATCGACCATATATTTTTGAGTGTGATTTCACTGGAATTTTTTTCTTGAAACAATATGAATCACAGAAGCCTGAATTTAGAGTGATAATTTACATTTTACTTCCAAGAAGGCAGTTGTCAGTTTCAACCTCCCTCATGAGGTGGGGCCAATTGTGGTCAATGCAAGGAATTTTTTGAATCTAGTTGAGAAGATCTTGAAAATTTTTGATTTCCCACAAGTAAGAGCATGGAAATATCCCTCATAACATCATTTATGAGAAAAGAAAGAATAAGGAGAGAGAAATCATAAGCATGAATCAAATCCCATAAAAGAGGATTGTGCAAATAAATCTACTCGGGAGGAGGTTAAAGCAATCTTACATTCTGTTGACCACACTTTGTCAACGACCCCATAGCAATACACCCCCATTTTTTCAAATGGGGTTTGTCATGTTCGACGTGGTTGCGCTATTCAGATTCCATCATCAGTCGACAGTTTTATGAATAATGTAAACCCATTCTGCATGTTTATGATGTAAATGATCTAAGTAAGACCGTCATGTATGTAACAACCTAGGTAAGCCTAGTATGTTGGTGATGATTTCTATCCTAGGAGGTTTTTTGTCTCACTGATTTACTTGTGTTTTTCGACACAAGTGATCGGCAGAGTTTTCCCCTCCAGCTTCACCCCAAAGTTAGGATGGATTTTGTCATCAGCATGCTAAGTCAGTCCTAGTGTTTTCTATCGAGTCCTTGTAAAAGTAGTTTGGGAATAATCCTAGCTATTTGGCTAGATTATTTTATTACAAACTACTTGATCTACTAGATCATGTTTTGAGTCGCAGAATTGGGTACCTACTTGAGGGTCTATATGAATGGGTATTCCCCTTTCATGTGTCTAAATGTATTTATCTTATGTAAAGAGGGTTGGAAAAAATAATTAAAATCCCCTCTCGGTCAATTAATTAAATTTTTTGGTCAAATTAATTAGAAAATCTTAAGCCAAAAATTTAATTAATTTTAGGTCCTAGGTGAGTATAAAATCCTTCAAAGGCAAAATTCGTTGGCCTTTAAAAAATGAATTTTTAAAAGTCCCAAGTCAAGGGAATATTGAGAATTTTAAGAAATTTTGGACCCTTGGGCCTAGGTGGTTAAGTCAAAGTCAAAATTTTGAGGAAATTAACTCAAAAATAGTATTTTTGAGTTAATTAAAATGGATTTAAATGATAAATTCGTTTTTTCCTCAAATTTATAATTTCGACGGTCCAGATTAAAAGATGATCAAATCTTTTTGACGGTCGAGATTATTTTGACATGGGTCAACCGAACTAGCCGTTGGAGATTTTATCTTATAAATTAGAGGTCTTGATGTGACATTTGCATCCGATTTTTGGATCATGCACTTGTCTTGGAAGCTCTTGTGATTCCTTTTGATGAATAAAGCATAAAGACTTTGGGGTTACAAACTTTGGTGTTCCTTTTCCAGATCTATGTGGTGATTTATCTCTAAACTCTGCTACTTTATTTTTGCATTTTTATGGTTGATGGCCTTCATGGATTAATCTGCATACAGGTATCTTGTGCAATTTCTGGGTTCATAAAATGACATTTTTGATTTAACGGGAAGACTAGTTATCTATTTTTCTGAAGGATCTCATGTTATTTTCTTAAATCTCTATCAATCTAAATTTCAGATCTAAGTGTGCAGGGAATCTTTTTTTTTTTAAAGGTTTGAGCGTCTGGGGAAGTCTTCAGTTGGACCAGCCGACTCTCAGATTTCGTAAATCTGAAAAAGCCCATTGTTTCTAATTTCTCAAAGTTATCTTACGAAATTGTGTTTTTCACAGGGTCTTTTAGGGCTTGTGCCTCTCTTTAAAATTTCAAATTTCTAAAAATTGTGCTGAAATGGGTTTAAATCTGACCATGAGGATCTTCGATCTGTAGATTAACATTGTAAATTTGTATATTTGCTCTAGGCTGTAAGGGTTTAATAATTTATTTGTGCATATAGTTTTGGAATCTGTTCTAGTTTTTCAGGTTGCAGGGTTTTCTCAGAATTTTTTTTCAAGATCTCGCCTCAGAATCGCTTTAGTTGGCAAATCTGAATATTATTTGATTAAAGGAGCATCTAAGATCAGAGTTTGACGAAAAAAATTTAAGTTTGCTGGACGTTTTAAATGTGTACTGGGTTTGTTTTTATCGCTGCACATTTCCTCTGCTGTGTTAACCCTTCTCTGCCGTCCTCCACGTTTTCTTTGCCTTCACGCTGCCTTCATTTCATTTATCTGAACCTACCTCTCCCTTGCCCATCCATCCTTCAGCTCCTATGCTCTCCATATGTCACCTGCCGGCCCTATCCGACTTCATTGTTCATTTCCCTTGTCGTCTTACCTTTCGCCCTTGTCTTATCCGCTGCCCCTTTCAACGATTCTCTGTCTTCACGCAGCCAGCTTCTCATATCTCCTCTGCCGTCCAGCCTCATCCGCCTTCCCTCCTATGCGTTTCATTCATTCGAGCCTACCCTTATTCTTTGCCGTCCGACCCCTGGCTCATACTTCCTTTGCTATCGAGTTCTCTACCGTCAAGTTCACCACCGCAACACTGTCGACGTCGTGCTCCCTTCCAACCTGCAAATGGACAAAGCAAAACGCACGCATACATTAAAAACTCAAAGTTGGCATTTAAATATTTTTGTTTCGATTCAAAGTTTTGGGATAGCGTAAAGTTTGGGTAGGTTTTGTGCTAGGTTTTAGTTTAATTTCATTTTTTTTGTTATTTAGTTTTTAGGTTTTAGATTTTAAATTCGATTTTTAACATTAACTTAATTTAGATTAGTCGTAGATTTTAAATTTTTTAGATTTTAATTCTTTAAATTTTAGTTTTAATTTGTTAGTCGATGATTTAGATTTTAATTTTGTTAGATTGTAAAGTTAGTTTAGTTTAGCTTTAGGTTTTAATTTTTTTTAGTTTGATTTTGGTTTATTAACTTTTAGATTTTAATTAATTGTAACATTAGTTTAGTTTTAATTTTCTTTTTGTTTTAGATTTTAGTTAGTGTTAATTTTAGTTTTAGATTTAGGATTTTAGATTTTAAATTTTTGTAGATTTTGTTTAAAAAATAATAAAAAATAAAAAATTCTAAAAATTTAAAAAATTTAAAAAATTCTAAATCCTATAGTCAAACGAGCTTTTAAGTTTCTATCTGAAGTTTGACTATATAGGAACATTTCAATTTCTGGATTGGGTTATTTAGAACATCATAAATTCAGAAACATTGCAAGCATCTGGCATTTATTTTTTTAATGATCGTTTCATGATAGCTATTGTTGTGGGCTTAAGTATTTTAATGAATGGTTGTGGTGCTTTCTATTGAATATCATTGTGGTCATTTGTGTTTTCATAACAGTAGTTATACATCAATTACTTGGTTTTAATTGCATAACGGGATATTTTAACTCCATAAGGCATTGGTTTTAATATAATTGATCTGTGAAATCTCATTAATATCATCAAGTACTTGGTTATTTGACTGTGTCTCCTGAGTTGGTTGACTTGCAACCAATTCTATTCCTTCGTTTTTGCTAGGGTCTACCTCCCTTAGCTTGCAAGGAGACAACTTAGACAGAGAGATTGGGGATCAAGGTGATAGCCCCTGATTTGAGCCGTTGTCGCGGTGCCTAGACATTCTGTGCAACAACACATCTAGTAGAGTCAAGTACATCCCGCTTCTTGTGGAAGAAAAGAGCCACTTCAGAGCCCATGGACATAGATAAAGTGGAGGAGCCTAGCTCCAAGAAAGTCAATGAAGAAGAAGTGGAAGGAGATGATGAAGATGAGGAGGATGATGGAGAGGCAAAGTCACAAGCATTGGTGCTATATAACAACTAGCTGTCAACCGAGTCAAAGCAAGCTTTTACTATTGAATATATGCCCTTCGTTATGTCAACATTCGAAGCAACAGAGTCAGATGAGGATTCCAAGCTTGAACAGGTGTCAGTGGTAGAACAATTTCAAGAAATGGGTAAACATGCAACCAAAGAAAGTAAAAGAGATATAAAGATAGCAGAAAATCAACCATTGCCCCGAATGTAGGTCAAGAGTGCATTGGACCATGAAAGGGGAATTTTCAAGTTGGCAGTGTTGAAATCCAAGGTAGATACAGTCAGGTCCATGGAGGACTATGAAGTTCATCAGATGTCCCTGTTGGTTGATCATATCCCATCCATTGACATCATGGAACTAGATATGCAAGTGACTCATATGATGCGAAGGTAGAGGCATCAGACCAATGCCATTGCCAGAAAGTTACAGGAAAGAGGAGTTGGAATTCACAAAGATAGAACTATACCGGACACAAGAAGATGGTGACAAAATCGAAGCTGAATTGGAAGTCTTCAGAGGGAAATGCCCAAGCAAATCCTCTTTTAAGGCTGCAAGAGGAATCATATGGGACAAAATAATGAAGACAATGGACAAGCACTGGGATCGCATGGAATTACTTCAAGAGAAGATAGACACTGTCAAGAGAGCTAATAGAGAGATGAATGTGATTAAGAACACTCTTAGTGACTCCCCCCACCAAGGCGGGAGTGATAATAGATTTCCTTAATCATATGCCTCAGCAGGATGTCATGAAGGCAAATGTTGATAGATCTAGGTTGGTTGCAAGTGCCGATCAGAGGAAAAGAAAGCAAAAACTGGTAGCAATGGTAGAGAAGAAGGCAGGGACACTGGAAAAGGAAGTACATGACTTCCAAGATAAATGCAAGATGTTGTACAAGAGGAATTTCCTGTTGTTATTTGATGGCAATGGAGACTTATATTCCAAGGAGTCTCTCATGAAGAGCCTAATCAAAATCAGAAATGATCAAAAAGCATTTGGGGAAGAGGACCACGCTTTGCAAGGAAAGGACATTGTGAACTTGTATGCAGATCATTTTGAAGTTTTCTTCATTCTAAAGAACCTCTTCAAGGAACAGGGCCTAGTAGAATATTTTGGAAGGGTCCATTTTGGATGCACAAGCATGTGATGTTCTGTTTGGCAAAGAGTGGAGTTACAGGGAAAATTTTAAGGACGGAAGTTTATCTTAAAGTTTAGCAACCTTGACGAATCTTACTAGTCCCTAATATCCAAATTTTAAAATGTTTGATGATAATTTTGTAAAAATGTTTAGATGTCTAATTATTTTATATTAGACAATATATAATATTCACGACTTTTAAGGTAAAATAATTTTATACTATAAAATTTGGGCGAATTCATTTTTAGAAAAATGGAAATTGGCGAATCTTTTTTTTGGAAAAAACATTGAATATTAGCCCACCTGCAAATATTAGCCCCTAAACGTTTCCCTAAGTGGAAAGGATTGATGGATCTATAGATTGGCCACTCAGAGCACCTATATAACCCCATATTGGAGGAGCAATACCACAAGTGTCTCTCACGGAAGTAGGTTCGAGCTCCAGGCCACGCCATTAACAGCAGGCACAACTACAACTAAAACCACATGTGCCAGCCCAATCAAGGTGGCCCCCACCAGCGACCTAGCCAAGGTGATGCACACCCCTCTCAGCGAGTTTATGAGTAGAAGAGAGAGAAAGAGAGAGCCACTACAGCCAAGGCAAATGGAACCCACCCTACTAGAGACTTTTGGTACGTTACATCTGGAAACTACAAGAAGAATTTTGTTACAAAACAAATAGTCATTTGTAAATATTCCTAGTTGTTACTGAATACGACTAGTGGTTTAGGGTTAGGGTGTTGGGTCTTGAGAGCCTATATGTAGGCCTCATTTTGATGTAATAGAGGAGAAAATTTTGATGTATTGAAACTATGCTAAAATTTTTTCTGGAAATAGCTGGGATATGTTGAAGCTATTGTAAGCGAGGAATTTTGAAGTGCATTTTGGGCTGTGCAAGATATTAATACAGTTGCAGAAACTTATTCATGGCAAATCTTGTTGTTTTACTTGATGCTTGTAAGGAATTTGACTGTATTTGTGAAAATTAAAGGAAACCCAGAATCTGTTTGATTGTTTTCCTTAATTTCTGTGAATTTTATCAAGGTCACATGGAATTTTTTCGTTTATTTTGATGAACATTCACATGGACTGAAAATAAAAAGCATAAATTCAAATTACCATGTTTTTCACAGTTGAATTCTTAATTGCTCAGCTGTTTTCTTGGATATCAGTAGTCTAAGAATGGATTCTTAACTGAGTCAGCTTGCTGAAATCTGTTCTCCATATTTTCTATTTTCTCATTAAAACCCTATGTCAAACCCAAGGTGCATGGATGTTTAGACCTAAAAATATGCAGAAACATACCCAACAAAATTAAAGGTTAACTTCAGTATTTTCATACATAGATTTTCCAGCAGATGCAAAACCATTAAAAACAGAAAATTAAAAATCAGATTTAGATGTTCCCAGGCTCTGTATTATAGCACAACATAATGTGATTCTGGGGACCCAACAATATGAAGAGTTAATTCCTTTAGATTCTAGATCTGTTATTACTGATTTTGTTATTATGCATGCACTATGTAAAATGCGGATAATAGAGAGCAAATAAAATACAATCACCCACAGACCATAATGAACACCACTATATATTTTGGGAAACCCTTTGGGGAGAAAACCTAGTTGGAAGGTGTGACAATGTTTGAATACTTTAGCATACCTATACGATATATTATCACAAATGCTTGCACCATATATTGCTCTATACAATGTATACATAAAAGAGCTCACTGAGTGAATGTTCTATGCAGAACATGTGACAATTGGAAGGCACTCAAAGAGCTAGAGAAAGCTTTTCAGGTCTATTGGGAGTCCCACAACAAACTGCCTCCTCGGGTGTGTAGTTACTAGTCTTTGACACTGAGGAAAATCTGCTCTTATTCTCATTAGGTGTTATATGTTTATGGTGGATATTGATTATGATTTTTTCAAGTTATGGACAAAATTGGTATCATGTCTCCATAATATCATTATTGTTGGATTGTGTTATTGTTGAATTACTTGTCTTTGACGCTGAGGTATATATGCTCTTATTCTCATTAGATGTTATATGTTTATGGTGGACATTTTTAGGGTTTTCTCAAGTTATGTACCAAATTGGTATTATGTGTCCAGAATATCATTACAGTTAGATTGTGTTATTGTTCACTAATAATATAGATTACTAGTAGCTAGATACGTGAGGGATGGTTCATCCTTTAGTGCCTTTAATGTTTCTAGTTAACTGGGACCTAACTTGGATCCTCAGGCTTGGAAATGACTGAGTTTGGATATCCAGATGGTTGATTTTAGATTAAGTTGGTTGAAGGAAGTTAAGTATGGATATCCACACCAATTGTAAATACTGAGATTTCAATAGTGAGTGTTTTTCAAGGTATCCATGTCTTGTAGCTAGTAGTGCTAAGTACTTGATAGAAACCATAGTGTCAAGACTTGCTTGGTCTTCTGTGTGAGTCTACTTGGCTTGGTTTTGAAACAAGTCGAGTTTGCCTTTTTGGAACAGACTTAGGTAAATCTGGTCAAACTCATTGTTTTTGTGATAAACTCAGGTAAATCTGGTCGAACTCATGGAGCCTTATTGAGTTTGACCAAAATTGATTGTGTGACTTGCTGATTTTCACTGAATTTGACAAAGTGTGGGTAAGTCTGACAAAAATTTGCTTAATTGGAGTGTATTTTGAAAATTTTTGGCACAATATTCAGCCAAGGCTTTTTTCCATATTTTTTGTCATATTCTTGCTCTTTAGCTTCATCGAGTCATTTCTGAGTTAGAGTGATGTGACTATGATATAAACATCTTTCATGTTGGCATGTATCTTCTGGTGTAAGGCCTCTTTCTATGCTCATTGTCAGTTATGGAATGATCTTTCATGTGTGCTATTTCTTTTGGATTTGTTTTATCATTAATCAATAATCACTGATCATCTAGAAGGTTTGTGTTCAAAATAAATGCTTGTACTAGTTTGATTAGATTTTATGCTGCGTTTTATGTGATTAAAAACTTGATTTTCTCAACCACAATGTCTTCTCACAAATATGAACAGATATTTTTTTATGTATGGGGATGGTTTAAATTTACTCTCCAAAATATGATCCATTAAATAGGGAAAAAAATATCATAAATAACCTACTTAGCATGGTATTTAATAAGTTGGGCCCATTACCAGAGACATTTTTGTTCAGTGATAGTTTGGAAGTTGCAATAATTCATCTTAATAAGGTAGTTTATCACCCGAAATGTTCTAAGTTTTAAAGTATCACAAGTTTGTTACTGGACCAAAATTTTATGGATAAATGACTATGGATATGACTGCCTCGGAAGAAAGAAACAATCAAACTATATTCATGCCCGTGGATGAACAAATTGACGATACATCTAGTTGAATAGAAAAGAACGAGGGTAGAAAATACCATAGGGAGTAAAGAAGTAGCTAAAAGCTAAGATGCTAAAATAATATGAATGAAGTAATCACTACAAATGTAGCGAGAGGCAATAAATCCAAACTATAGGACCCAAGTACATGTACAAAGTGCCTTCAAAGAAAGATGAAGATCAAAGCTGGAATCTAAGACTTGATTGATGCTATTGCATATTTGTATCAGTGCTCAATGTAGAAGCGAATGAACCAAGAATGTCATCCTCTATGACCTTGAAAGGCCCAAAACAAGGTTTATTAATATCCGTAGAAGGATGCCCAAGGCTAGGAGGGCCCAAATTGGACAATCTTTGGAGGAAGTAGGGTGTGGCCCCTATTGAAAAGTGTTACTAGGATCGGTCTTCATATTGACTATGTAATTATGTATTTATGTAAAATAGAAGACAAAGATAATAAAATGTATTTTTGTTATGCTTGCTTCATGGGTTTCATGAGCAAGAATTTTATTATAGGTTAATAGACTTCTTCTTGATGTCTATTTAGGGTTTGTCTTCTGTTTATAAGTGTAATTAGAGTCATGTATATGAAGAGCATTGTCATCAATAAAAGTTCCAAGACCTTGTCATGAACCTTGTAGAAGAATGGTTTGAAACAGCCCTCTCTCAACGCTGAAAATGATATGTTGAAGTTGGCACTATATGCAGTGAGAAATCGGCCTCATAACAGATGATAAAGTCGGCCTAAACATTCATGTCAGCTCCAAAAATAGTCACATTGGTTCACAAAGACAGGTCAGCTAATATACAGGGGCAAACAACTATATATACCATAGTAAACTTCGCAGAAAACACACAATATTTTGGACAGCTCTGAAGCAATCACAGAAATTGCAGATTTTTCTGAGGATTGCACAGGTAATTAAAAGTGCGGATTTCAGGAGTCTAAATGCGGATTTCAGAGGTATAAAGGTGCGGTTTTCAGAAACTGTTGCAGCATAAAGGATACCTGGAATATGTGCTAATAAGTCTGAAGAAAAGGATGCGTACCAGCCAATAGAAGTTGCGGACTTCAGGAAACAAGTAAATCTGATATATATACATCTGATCAAGGGTCTGTTCTCTCCATGCGTAATCTAGGAAGGCTGAAGGTGTTCTCAGCGTGAAGGAAAACTTATACAAGTTTGGTTTTGGGTTACTATATCACTCACCTAAATAGAAAGACTGAGATACATCTGAAAGGTTCGGTGGAGAAGTATATATATCTCTGTTTTGGATATCAATTGAGACAAGAAGGAGCCAAGAAGGAACCTAGGTGGAGTGAAGGTAAAGCCGAGAAGTAGAAGGAGAAGCCAAGGACTTAGAGACCGAGTTCTGTAATAATGATGCAGGTTAGTGCATGTTGGTGCAGGAAAAGATCAGCGTTGGAAGAAGACTTAGAAGCAGTGACAAGGTCTTGGAGGCATTCATAGGTCAAGGGTCTGAATCTTGGTCATGGTACTTGCCATTTGAAGATCTATAAGAAGAATTTCTTACGAGTTTTTCTCTCCAAGAGGGAGAGGTTTTTGCCCTGGCTCGAGGAGCTTAATTGGGTGTTTCTTGTATTTTGGTAATTGACTTGATGAAAGATTAAAAAAAGTTAAGAAGTAAGCTCACAAGTAATTATCAAGTAAGAGAATTTGAATTAATCTCCGGCCCTCCAAATTCTCAACAACCCCCCTATTGATTTTCTAAGTGCAATAGATACTAGCACAATATTTCTGAAAAACTGATACTTACTTTTGTTGTTAATCTTTTTTCAAATTATTCCAACATATCATTCAACAATTATACTTCAGAAATTCAACCATACAAGAACAATAGAACAATAGAGATCACAATGTACAAAGAGAAAACAAGATTTACCATGGGGAAACCCATTAAGGGGAAAAACCCAACAACCTTTTCATTAGAGAAATTCTTCAATTCTACAAGAGACACACCTAGACCTTCTAGTCATCAACTAGGTCACAACTGGTCAAACCCTCCAAGTCAATCCTCCCAATTTGAACGAACACTTTGCTCTTGCTGATTTGCCCTAGAATTTCAGCCCTCTAGCGATTGTAAGTCACCCAGAATTTCGTCCTCGTGCATATAATATTCCAAATGGGAAAATACCGTAGATATGAGAATCATTGAACTAGCTACAACTACAAAATTTAGAAATGTACAACCATACACATTTGAACACGAAAATATGAGCAAAACCCGGAGTCATTGTATTAACTTTGATAAATATTGTGAAATTTTCAACAAGGAAAATATTACTGCAATACTTGGTTTATATCTCCTACATATGAGATAAGTTATTTACAGATGCTTCAGTAAATTCTGAAATAAACACATTTGCAGATCTTCACTATCATCAAGAGCATAAGGGCAGAAAGATAAATTACACAAGTAGCACAATAGAAACAACCATATGAACACATTTATTTTTGGACAATTGTCCCGGAAAAACTCAATGTGGGAAAACCGGTGCAGCAAATGAGGGTTTTGTATTTATCGTTAGAAATGGAAAGTACATTTACAAGAGTTTGATGAGCAGAGAAAAAATTAGGAAACACCTGGCTGAATTTTTTGGAACCTCCAGACAAATTTCAGATCCTCGGGGTGACCTCTTTCACCCTCTGCATCATCTAGCGTGAGAGCTCTGTGCAGTCTCTCCCTGGACTGCATAACTCTGCGTAGAGGGGGTCTTGCCGCTGATCAACTCACCCTTCCCTTCATCCTTCAGACTTCTGCTTCCCGATAACTGACTCCTCCCTCCTCCTTCTGATTCTGCAACCCTGCCTCTACAATCTCACCCATTGAAATCGAATTCTCTTACTTCAGAATCGATTTCCTTCAAGTACTCAGAGTGTCCCTGGCTTGATTTCCAAATGGCCCTCAAGTCTCTTCTTATAGGTTTCTCACTGATGAATCAATGACCAAGATTATATCGTTAATCAATGGCTCAGATTAAAAGAGACTTGATCTTCGTTTTCTAGAAGAATTATTTTAATAAAGTTATATCCGAGTGGAAATTCCACAAACGATTTTTGGGTTCTCTGGATAACTGTTGTCCAAGCCTCTCTACCAAAAATGAGACTTAGAACACTTCTCGATGCTATAGAAATCAACACTCCCTTTTAGCGAGGAAGGTGTTCAAGCAAGATGCCACTGCACTGCTCTGACTCTATAACACCTGCCGCGCTGATGCTGTCCTGGTTGCTGCCATTCATCTCTACGCTTCTGCCTCCTGTACTGCTGCCTTGCGACACTGCCTCTGCCACTGCCTCATCCGTACTGCAACTCCTTTTGTTTCTGAAGATCACCCTTTTCTCTAATGGCCCCATCTTCTCTCTGAAGTAAGTGAATTTGATCTTACTCAGAGCCTTTGTGACGATATTTGCCACCTGTTCTCCTGTAGGAGTGTATCACAATTGTAATTTGTACCATTCCTCTTTGGACATAGTCCCTGATGAAGTGGCACCGAATGTCAATGTGTTTCGACCGGTCATGAAACGCAGGATTTTTAGAGAGCTTAATGCAACTCTGATTATCGCACATAATCCCAGTCGGTTTTATCCGCTTCTTGAGTAGGTTCAAGAGTAACTTGCGGAGCCATATGGCCTCGCACGAAGCTGTGCTAGCTGCCATGTCCTCTGCTTCGGCTGTACTTAGAGCTGCAGACTTTTGTTTTCTACTGCACCAGGTTGTCATCCTGATCCGAGAATGAAACAGTACCCACTGGTACTTTTTCGATCCACTGTGCTTCCAGCCCAATCTGCATCTGTGAACCCACTCCACTGGACCTCATTGCCCTTGGTGTACTTCAACCCATACTCGACTGTCCCTCTTAGGTATCTGAGAACATGTTTGGCTGCTGCCCAATGATCCCTCCTTGGTTCCACCATGAACTGACTGAGGGTATTCAATGCATAACAGATGTCTGGTCTAGTATTAACCAGATACATCAATGATCTGATGAGCTATTTGTACAAGGTGGGATCACCTCATCATCCTCCGTTGTGTCTATCTTCTTCCAGTTAGTAATCATTGGCGTGGCCATGGGTCTACAGTCTTCCATCTGAAATCTTTTTAGGATTTCTGTCGTGTAACTTCCTTGTCCTAGGAAGATTTCCCCTTTCTGTTGCCAGGCTTCTAATACAAGAAAATAGTGCATCTACCCTAGATCCTTCATGTCGAATTTTGTAGCCAGATTCTCCTTGTAGTCCGTGATGAGCTTGGATGATCCAGTCAAACACAGATCATCCACATAAAGTACCAGAATAAGCGACTCATCTCCTACTCTCAAGTAGTAGAAGTTGGGGTCTGTGTCACTCTTGACGAACCCCATCTTTTGCATGTAGCTATCAATCCGTCCATATCATGCCCTGGGGGCTTGTTTTAAACCATACAAGGCTTTCTTAAGCCTGCAAACATGAGTCTTTTTCTTATGTGTCTCGAAGCACTCTCGCTGTTCTATGTACACTTCTTCCTCTATTACCCCGTTCAAAAATGTTGTCTTGACATCCATCTGGTGAATCTCCCATCCCATTTCCGTAGCCAGAGAGATGTCGGATCTGATAAAAGTGTAGTGAGCTACTAGGGCGAAGGTTTCCTCATAATCAATGCCTTCCTTCTGTGCACACCCCTTAGCTACAAATCTTGCCTTGAACTTCTCTATGCTGCCATCTGCAGCATATTTGATCTTGTAGATCCACCTGGATCCTACAACTGATCTATCTTGTGGTCTAGGGACTACTTCCCAGACATCATTTGTCATGATGGAGCTATACTCCTCCACCATGGCATCCACCAACACTTGGTGCTGAGTTGCTTCCCGAAAGGTGGACGGTTCACCAACCTGAGCTACCAGTGCCTGATATCTGTCTGGCTGCTTCCTTATCCTCTTTCCTTCTTTAGGGGCTCCAACAAATTCTTCTACATCCTTAAGAATTTGTTGAAGTTCTCTGCTCGGTCTCCCATCAGTGGTGGGCGGTCTTACCTGCTCTCCTTCCTGTTCTTCTTCGGAGGAGCTCTCCTCAGAATCCATGTGCCTTAGAGAGGCACTTGACTCATCCTCTGTAGGCCGCTGACGCTGTACTAGTGGATCCTCCTCAATTTACGTATCTGTGGCCATTTCCGAGATTTCCTGAAGGCTCTCTCCTCTAAGAATTTCACATCCCTTCTTACCACAATTTTCCTGCTCTCTGGAATATAGATGCGATATGCTTTCACATTCTCACTGTAGCCCATAAGAAAACCCTTTTCTGCAGTCTGATCCAACTTCTTCCTCTTTTCTTCTGGAACGTGGTAGTATACCATGCTGCCGAATATCCTGATGTGGCTCACTTCTGGCTTGCTACTTGTGAACACACTCTTGGGAGTTACCTTCCCCAAGGCTCTATGGGGAACTCTGTTCTGAATATATACTGTTGTATTGCAGGCCTCTGCCCATAAGAATTTAGGCATATCTTGGTTGTACAACATTTCCCTTGCAGCTTCTATTATGATTTGATTCTTCCGTTCTGCAATTCCATTTTGCTCTATATTGTATGAAGCTGTCCATTCTCTCTTGATGCCTTCCCTTGCACAAAAATTGGTGAAGTCCTTATCAATATATTCTCCACCGTTATCTGACCGCAACTTCTTGATCTTCTTTCTTGTAGAGTTTTCCACCAATGCTTTGAAATATTTGAATCGATCAAAGACTTCATCTTTGGTTTTCAAAAAATAGATCCAAGTTTTTCTGGAATGATCATCAATGAAGGTGGAAAAATACTTTGCACCACTAAGAGTAGTTTGGACATTGGACCGCAAATGTCAGAGTGTATTAACTCCAATACACTTTTGGTTCTGCTGCTACTTCTTGGAAACACTGCCTTACCATACTTCCTTAGTACACACCCCCTGCAAACTTCGTCTTTCTTCGTGCTGAGTTCAGGAGCCCCTATGACAGTATTTTTGAGAATCCCCAAGGCTTCATGATGTAGATGCCCCATCCTTCTGTGCCATAATTCATTCAGATCTCTGTCGTCTGTACTGCCAATTAGGGCCACTAGAGATTCAAAGAGCTTATATAGCTTGTGACTCCTTACTCCAATTTTTGCCTTTTTGCTCCATCTAGGTGTTTGACATACACCTTATCTTTAATAAAGTATACGTTGTTGAAAAGTGTAACTAGGTCGGTCTTCATGTTGACTATGTAATTATGTATTTATTCAAAGATGTCAAAGATAATAAAATGTATTTTTGGTGTACTTGCTTCATGGGTTTCATGAGCCAGATTTTATTATGTAGATAGACTTCTTCTTGACGTCTATTAAGTTTATGTCTTCTAGGAATAAATATAATTAGGGGTCATATTCATGAAGTATTTAGTTTAGGTGTTTGTGCTCCAAAGACCTTGAAGAAGCTCTCAAACAACCATCATACAATGTTGAATTCAAGCTCATAATATATTGAAGACAATCCCTCATCGTTGCTGAAGAAACACCTCTCAAATTATTGAAGAAATTACAGACATGTCGGCCTACATAAGTCGGCCTAAATTATAGGTGATGGTCGGCCTAAAAATAAGATCAGTTCACTATGTATATAAGGCATGACTGTGGATCATTTGGTGAGCAAGCAATACGGACAAGTTTGAATATAATTCAGGAAGAAATTGCGAATATCTATGAGGAATAAGGTGCGGTTTTAAGACAGGAACAAATACGGATGTAATACACGAACAAGGTGCGGATCTGAGATAGGAGCAAGTGCAGATGTAATACAGGAACAAGGTGCGGATTTGAGATAGGATCAAATGCGGACATCACAACAGAGAATACAGAAGAAGGCATTGCGGATATCACTGCAGAGAATACGGAATAAGGCATTGCGGATATCTCTGCAGAGGATACAAAATTATCTCAGAAATTGCGAGTGCGGAAAATTTGCGTATCTACTTCCGTTAAAGAATGCGTATATATATATATATATATATATATATATATATATATATATATATATATATGGTTTATCGTACAATAACAGAGACACACATATATATACTAGTTTATAGTGCGGACATAATCCAGACTACAGTGCAGACATAGGGAAGTATATAAGTGCAGAGAGAACAGTAAATAAGAAAAGTGTATGTATATGGATAAGTGTAGGAAGGGCAGCACATAAGAGCAGCATATGAATGCGGATAAGTGTAGAGCAGACTTCAGAAAACTATTGCAAGATAAGTAATTGATATACATTATTAAGGGCTATGACAACAAGATTGAAAAAGCTGAATCAAGGTATTGGAAGCACATCTAGGACAAGGGTCTAAGTCTGGGTCATGGTACTTGTCATTTGAAGGTCTATAGGAAGAATTCTTTGCGGGTTTTCCTCTCCAAGAGGGAGAGGTTTTGCCCTGGCTCTAGGAACCTAACTTTTGTGTCTTGTGCATTTTGATAATTGACTCGATGAAGGATTAACTAACTTAAAAGAAGACGAAGACTTAAGTATCACAGGTAAGGTCACAAGTAATTATCAAGAAGAGAATTTGTATTAATCTCCAACCCTCCAAATTCTCAACATATGTCATAGCCCTTGTTTTGAAGTTGAGACATCGAGAGTAAATTCATCCCCAACCCTGGTACATGCAGAACATTCGTGGCTCGAATCTTGTTGCCATATTCAGTCTGAAATGTTATGGTACCTCTCCCAATGGGGATACATTTTGCCTTGTTTCCCATAGTTATCTGGAAATTCATCTGTTCTTCTTGGTAGCTCGAAAAACATTCTCGAACCCCCGTCATGTGAGTAGATGCTCCACTATCAATATACCAAACACTTGGAGGAGCTGTGCTCGACACACAAGCAAGATCCTCCTCTAGTCTGGATGCCAACACTTTCATGTCGTGTTCTCTCTGCATTTTTGCGTGCTCTGGAGGACTGCGTGAACCCTTCCGAATGATGGATCTTTGGTCCATGGCAGATCCTCCCTTTCTGTCTTTAGCCCTTAGCTCTGATACCATGTGAAATTTTCAAGAAGGAAAATATTACTGCAATACTTGGTTTATTTCTCCTACTTATGAGATAAGTTATTTATAGATGCTTTAGTAAATTCTGAAATAAACACATTTGCAGATCTTCACTATCATCAAGAGAATAAGAACAGAAAGATAAATTACACAAGTAGCACAATAGAAACAACCATATGAACACAATTATTTTTGGACAATTGTCCCCGGAAAAACCCAATGTGGGAAAACCGGTGCAGCAGATGAGGGTTTTGTATTTATCTTCAGAAATGGAAAGTACATTTACAAGAGTTTGATGAGCAGAGAAAAAATTAGCAAACACCTGGTTGAATTTTCTGGAACCTCCAAGGCAAATTTCAGACCCTCAGGGTGACCTCCTTCACCCTTTGCGTCATCCAACATGAGAGCTTTGCGCAGTCTTTCCCTGGACTGCGTAACTCTGCGTGGAGGGGGTCTCGCTGCTGATCAACTCACCCTTCCTTTCATCCTCCAGACTTTTGCTTCCCGATAACTGACTCCTCCCTCCTCCTCCTGCTTCTGCAACCCTGCCTCTACAATCTCACCCACTGAAATCGAATTCTCTTACTTCAGAATCTATTTCCTTCGGGTACTGAGAGTGTCCCTGGCTTGATTTCCAAATGGCCCTCAAGTCTCTTCTTATAGTCTTCTCGCTGATGAATCAACGACCAAGATTATATCGTTAATCAATGGCTCATATTAAAAGATGACTTGATCTTCGTTTTCTAGAAGATTCATACTCTTCTCTATTAATACCCTTTAATTATTTAATTTCCCCAAGTTTAAACTTAGGGTTTGCATTAAAATAATTAATTATTTTAATAAAGTCATATCCGAGTGGAATTTCCACAAACGATTTCTGGGTTCTTTGGATAACTGTTGTCCAAGCCTCTCTACCAAAAATGAGACTTAGAACACTTTCCGATGCTATAGAAATCAACAAATATGAGTACAATAAATGAGATTAAGGGGACCTCGGCTTTCTACTGCAAGATATGGCAAGAACCCTGGAGCCACTACAATGCTCAAATGCTAGAAAGATCCCCCAGGAAGAATTGTGCATGCCCAGGAAGAACTTCTCGTTACTGCTGGAAGGAAACTGGAGGACTGTATTGAAGATTACTCGGAATGTATTGAAACTCTGATGGTGGCCTCCTCACTAGATACCCGATAAGACCCAAAAATATATCACGAACCCAAGTGGTGGAAATGGTCCCAAGGTGAACTGTTCCCTCCTCCAACAATTTCTGTTGCTTGCTGCTGGATGGAACTAAGAAGTCTACCATCAGAAGTGCTTGAAAAATTCGAAAAATTCTGCAAAGTTAATCCCAGCCTCCTCTCACCAAATCCACAAAAACCCAGAAAGGGTTTGGGCTGAATCCACCGATCCCCGGTGACTCTCAACAAGTGAAAATTGCCAATCTGGCTAGAAAGCGCCCCCATAGTTTTTGATGTTACTGAATTATGCCCCAAATCTACCACGGGAAATTTCTCCCAGCTCCGGCTAATTCTCCACTGAGAAATACCTCCTATCTCCAACCTTATCTATCCACAATTTTTTCTCCCTTCTTCCCTTGCACAGGCCAAGCCAAAAAAAATCCTGCCCAATGTTTAGAGTGAAAGAATGTCTCCTCAAAATCCCTGCCTCACAACCCGGCAAATTCACTACAAAATCTCCGATAATGTGTGGGAAAAACTCCTGCAAATCCTCTAGAGTTCTAGCAATCTATAGTTGATCTAAATTGGGGTGCTTTGAACAACATCTGCGCCCAAGGAAAATACATAGCAACTAGAAATGATCTGCAATATAGCTCCTTTAGAAGTCCTGAGATAGACTTCTCTCTACTCTCCTATGGTGACACTCGGAGTTTACTGAAGGTGGAGGTGGAATTCCCACTTAGGAATCCCTTGTGCTAAACAACACCAGTTGACTTGGCTAAGTAGCTCAAGAAAAATTGTGTTTAGAAGTTAAAATGTCAAAAGATGCAAATGAAGGCCTCTTCTCCTTATGTATAATTGTTGGCCTCCTTTTCTCCCTTCGTGCTCCTCACTCTTTCTCTCTCCTAATTCACACCCCCTCCTCTTTTCTCTCTCCTCCATGAGTGGGAGTTCCCTTCTTGGGCCAAATTTCTCTCTCTTGTAGCCCCACGTTCAACTAGAGCTACAATTTCCTTTTTTCCTCGTAAGTCCCAATGCTGAAATTGCCTCTTCTTCCAAAAATCGTCTCTAATGCGGAAAATCAAAATTGGGGATATGACAGTCCTCCCCGCCAAAATTGCTTGTCTTCAAGCAATGCCTGAACAAGTACCCAGTGTGACTGTTGATCACCACTATCACCACCAGTAATACTAGGGTCCCAAATGTGGTACAGAGTCATCCTTGATCTATCCACTGCCTGCTCATAAAGGAATCCCTTGATACCCAGATCCCAAGCCATCTTGATCACTGTGAAGCACCCCTTTCTTCACTTGTGAAATTTTTATCTATTGCAGCCACTGGAAATTATTCTTCTAACTGGAAATTTAATTATGCAGTTTATTTGCTACGATAAGCAATGAATAAAATCACAAGTGCAATTTTCACCATTAAAATATTGCGGAAAATAAAATACTGAAAATTGAGAAATTCTAGCATACACACAAGAATTTTGTCAAACCAGGAGGTAACTCCGCAAATCAGAATGTGTATTAGATGAAGAATGTGAATGTATTTATACATGGAGGTGAGGCTATTGGGATTCACTTCCCAATGACTCTTGGCCTTTCTTATTTCCTAATATAATTTAATATACAATATTAAATATCCTCACCCAACCCTTAGGATTAGGTGTCAACATTCCCCCCTTTAATCCGAAGGGATGTTGGTGAGTCCAAGCATCGATCTGAACTTTTCAAACTTTTCTCTTCCAAGTGCTTTGGTGAAGATATCAACGGTTTGCTCATTTGTGGAACAATGATGTAGATGGATGGTTTTGCCTTGAACATGATGTCGAATTAGATGGTATTTTGTATTGATGTGCTTTGTTCGATCATGGAACTTTGGGTTCTTGGCCAACTTTATTGCAGAAGTGTTGTCGACGATCATGAGTGGTGTGGGATGCATTTGTTTCATCTGCAAATCTTCTAGGATTTTCCTGAGCCACACAATTTCCTTTGTTGCTTCAGCTGCTGCCACATATTCTGCCTCGGTCGTGGAATTTGCTGGAACTGACTGTTTGCGTGATCTCCATGAAACAACTCCTGATCCAAGACTCATGGTGTAATCTGTAGTAGACACCCTTGTATCTTTGTCCCCATCAAAGTCTGAATCAGAGTATCCGATCAAGCTGAAGTTGCCTGCCTGTGTATATTTGAGTCCAAAGTCTTGAGTCCCCTTCAAGTACTTTAACACTCTTTTTGTAGCAGACCAATGTCCTTCACAAGGTTTTTGCATAAACCTTGAGAGGATTCCAACATCAAATGAAATGTCAGGTCTGGTGGTGGTCAGGTAGATAAGACTTCCTATAAGCTGTCTATACTTAGTTGCATCCTCGAATTCCTTCCTTTCAGTGGATGTGAGCTTCAAGTTTTGTTCCATTGGAGTGGTTAAGGGATTGCATTCATCCATGCCAAACTTGTTCAAAAGATCTCTAATGTACTTCTTTTGAGAAAGAAATATAAATTTAGGATGTTGAATTACTTCAATATCCAGATAGTAATGAACATAACCCAAATCAGTCATTTCAAAACCTTTCTTCAATTCTTTCTTCATGGATGCAAAATAGCTCTCATTGTTCCCTGTCATCAAAAGATCATCTAGATACACCACAAGATATACAACTGTTTTTCCAACTTTCTTAACAAACAAAGTTGCATCATCAAGATAAAAATGTTTGAAATCAAGTTTCAGAAGATGCTTGGTTAATTTCTCATTCCAGGCTCGTGGTGCTTGCTTGAGGCCATACAAAGATTTTATAAGCTTGCAAACTTTGTGTTCTTGGCCCTTTACAACAAATCCTTCTGGCTGGGACATAAAGACTTTCTCCTTTAGATCTCCATTCAAAAAGGCGGTTTTTACATCCATCTGATGGACTTTCCATCCATTTTGAGTTGCTAGGGCAAAGAGAGTCCGGATGGTGGTCCATTTTGCTGTGGGGGTAAAAGTTTCTTCATAATCGATTCCTTCTTTTTGTGCAAAACCTTTTGCCACAAGCCTAGCCTTGTGCTTGTCAAGTGAGTCATCTGCTTTATACTTGTTCTTGTAGACCCACTTACAGCCAATTGGTTTTGTTCCCAAAAGCGGATCAACCAGCTTTCAAGTGCCATTCTTTATCAAGGCATCATACTCCTTTTGCATCGCTTCATTCCATTCATCATGAGAAGCGGCTTCTTTGAAGGAAGTTGGTTCATGATCTGTAGACAAACTCAATTCACAATTATAAGCAATATCCATATCAACTGGAGAATTAGAATTATCTACCTCACCTTCATTTTGTTTAGTGGAACTTCTTGTTCCTGTTTTTCCAACCTCATCGGGATGAACATTCTCTAGTGTCTTTGTCAGCCGTTTGGGAGGACCTTTCTGAGATGGCCCAAGCTGCTCATTTGACTGAGTTGGGATTGAGTCAAGATTCAATCTCTCAATTCTGTTAATCACATCATTCAATGTGTCATCCGTGGTTGTTTCTTCATATGGGGGAGAGAGTGCTTCAGGAAATGATTCCACAGTTTGATTCAATATAGAAATCCCCCCTTCAAGGTGTGGAATCTGATTATCAAATTCTTGAAAAGACTTTGCATGTGTGAATCTATCCAAGCGATCAAGTTGCTGCTCAACAACATTGTCTGTCTTGGAGGATTCAAGGAATATGACATCTTTTGCTATTACAAACTTCTTATTGGCTTCATCATAGAGACGATATCCTTTGGAGGTATTGGAATACCTCATGAAGATACATTTTCGACTTCTAGCACCAAGTTTATTCCTTTGTCCCTTGGGTATCAAGGCATAACAGGTGGAACCAAAGACCCTGAAATGCTTTACCGAAGGAATGTGGCCATGCCACATTTCAAAAGGAGTTTTGTTTCTAATTGAACTTGAAGGACACCTATTCTTTATGTATATAGCACATAGAACTGCATCAGCCCAAAACATCAATTTTACATTCTTGAAAAATAACATGGAGCGAACCATATTTAAAATAGTTTTGTTGATTCTTTCAGCTACACCATTCTGTTGGGGATTATATGGCACAGTTGTTCGATGTTTGATCCCATGTTGACGAAGATAATTTTCAAATTCGTTTGAAGTGTATTCTTTTTCATTATCAGTGCGTAGAGAGCCAATATGAGTTTGTGCATCAATTTCAATCCATGCATGAAAATTCTTGAATGTTTGAAAAGCATCAGACTTGTTCTTCAATAAGTAAATCCAACACATTCTCGTGTAGTCATCAATAAATGTCATCATATATTTATTTCCATTTGCAGAAGCAATAGGCATAGGGCCACATAAATCTGAATGAATAAGCTCAAGTTTTCTATGTGCTCTGGAGTGTGAATCATGAAATGGAAGAGCATATGCTTTCCCTAGAATACAAGCATCATATCTCTTATTCTCTTAGGTTTCCTAGGAAATTGTAGGCAGTCCATTACCACCATTTTTCTTCAACAAACTAAGGCTTTCTGGTAGTTTAAGTGTTCCACCCAGTACAAGCAGCAAAGACTTGATGGGAATGTACCTTCATCATGATGTGAACTAAATGCAAAGTTTTGAGCATGAGCAGATGAACCTTTCAGCTTCAAGAGTCTTCCTTCTTCTATTCCCTCCATGACAAGTGAGTGATCTGATGCTTTTCTGACCTCTTCCTTGCCATCAAACAAGTGAACAGAGTGTCCTTGCTGGCGGATTTGGACCAGGGACAACAAGTTTCTCCTCAACTGAGGGAGGTATAGAACCTCATGTAGAATATGATCTGGAAGACCAGGCAACTTAAGCCTGACTGTGCCAAGCCTTGACGGCTTGAGTTTGGATTTATCTGCGAAGTATACTGCTCCATCAAATTTGTCAGTAAATTCTTCAAAAAAATCTTTTCTAAATTTCATGTGACATGTTGCTCCTGAATCTAGCAACCAATCATCTCTCAATGAAGTAAATGAAACATCAAACAAGTCTTTAGTTACTCCATTGTTACAATGTGCTAGAACATAATGAGTGGATTCAGGTGCTTTACCTTTGTCTTTGTCATTAGTTTTACATTTGTCTTGATTTATTTGTTGCTCAATTTTATCCCAAGGTGTCCTTCATGTGGATGCATCATGCCCATCTTTATTGTAACGTGTGCAATGAAGATCGGATTTGTCAGATTGCCTGCCCCCCCTTTATCTGAAGTGTCTTCTTCCTCTTCTTCTTTGGCCACCTCTTCCTTCCGGGTTGATCCGGAGCATGACTCTTTCTTATAAAAAAAGTATGCAACCTCTTCAAGACGAAGGGACCTGCTATCTTCCTAAATTCTTCTTCTTTCCTCGCAAACGATGTGAGGGGGAATCAAAGTGATATGTCTGCGGTTTTCACTTGCTTGCAATGACTCGAGATAATGAGATTAAGTCGATGTAATGCCTTAACATATGCTATGTGGAGAGATGTCACTTTTTACACCGAAGAGCACAACGTCATGCATGATGACCTGAGGGGGAAGCTAAAGCAAGGGATCATCATTCTTTCATTTCGAAGACCGAACAACGTAATCACTGAAATTTAAATGAAATTCTGGGTTCTGAATGTGAGTCATAGAGTTCTTTTAGCTTGCTCAAGGCATCATAGGCATTTAAGAAGGATGAAATGTGGCGACTCACCTCTTCATTTACGGAAGCTGCAATCAAGGCATAGGCCTTGCAGTTCTTGTTTTCCCAAATGGCGAGCTCATTGTCTGAAGTGGGCTTTGCTGGTGGATTTCCTTCTTGTCCTTCACAAATTCCTTTCCACAACTCATTAAAAATGAGAGTGTGCTTGATTTTCCGAGACCATTCAAGATAGTTCTCCTTGCCGGAGAGAACCACCCCTACAATAGATATGAGAGAATGCATTTTTTTTTTTTGAAGGGAAAAAAGAATTACTTTGCTGGAAAATTTCTTTTGAAAAAAAAACTTTGCTGGAAATATACTCAATTCTGCAAAAAAAAGGGAATATATATATATATATATATTTTTTTTTGTTTTGGGAAAATTTTTATGTGGGGGCAGGATTATGAATGATAGGCATTATGAATGGGCGGTATTAAATGGGGTGGTATTAAAAATGGGCTTCGGTGGTATTAAACGGAGGCGGTGGTATTATGTATATATGGGGGGGAGTATTAAATGGGGTTCGACGGTATTAAACGGAGGCGGTATTATCACTGGGCGAATTGGGGAGGGATGAGATAGTAGATAGGGATGAGGTGGGGGGGCGTTAAGCCGTGGGGAATAAGCTTATGGGAGAGGCGTAGGTAGAATGCGTAAGGGGAACAGGGAGGGTGCGTAAGGGGGGCCAAGAGGCCGGGGTTGAGGGGCGAGTGAGCGCTGAGTTGGGGAGGGCGGATGAGCATGAGGGTGGTTGTTAGGGAGGGTGTTGAGCAGCAGGCGGATGGCATGGGTAGCGTAGTGTGGTGTGAGGGGGCCACGAGCAGGGCTGCTGTGAGCATGGAGGGTTGAGGGATGAGCGGGGCTTGTGTGTTGAGTGAGCGGGAGTAAGAGTAGACACAGGTCGGGTGGGGTTTGTGAGCGGGGGGGATTGGGATAGGCGAGGGTGTATGGAAGTGGAGCGATGTGCTGTGCGGGTAGGAGGATACTCTGTGCAAGGGGAGGGCCGAAAGGCCACGGGATGGAGAGAAGGGAGACAGTGTATGGGGAGTGGGGAGGCCGAGAGGTCGTTTAAAAATTTTAGAATGGGAGGATTTTTAACCACTGCAGAATTTGCAGGTATGTGCAGGATTGCATAAATGCAGGAACTGCAAATTGCAGAATCTTCAGAAGCTGCAAAAAATTCAGAACTGGGCAAAAATTGCAGAATTGCAGTATATAAACTCAAAATGGCATCAATCTAATGGAACACCAAAAAACTAGATGCAGTGAACATAAAACTGAATGTACAAAGACTGTTAGCAGAAATGAGGGAGTTACACCACAGGCAAGAATGCCAATAGTGGGACTGGCTCTGATACCATGTCAAACCAGGAGGTAACTCTGCAAATCAGAATGTGTATTAGATGAAGAATGTGAATGTATTTATACATGGAGGTGAGGCTATTGGGATTCACTTCCCAATGACTCTTGGCCTTCCTTATTTCCTAATATAATTTAATATACAATATTAAATATCCTCACCCAACCCTTAGGATTAGGTGTCAACAAATTTTAACATAGTTATTTTTGGACAATTGTCCTCGGAAAAACCCAACGCTGGAAAACTGGTGCAGTAGATGAGGGTTTTATTTTTATTCTTCAGCAACAATTATGCGTACAAAAATTTAGATGCCCAACTGGCAATCTAATCCGAGGAAAAATACTGGGAAAGTTATTGTGAGAATTTTCTCTCACCCCACAACTAATTTTTGTCACCGAAATCACCTCCCTAACCTCCGTGCTGAGCCTCCTGTGTCACTCTTTTGCACAGAGTTTACGCTGGCCCTATGAGAATTTCGGCATTCCTTCCCTTGCCTCTTCCGGGAACTGGAAATCTTCTTCCTAGAATGCTATTGCCTTCCTCTTCCACCTGCTACTCACCCTTTGGCTCAATCTTTCTCTATTGAGCTTCTGCTACTGAGAAAATCGAACTATCTGGGAAATTGAGTATCTGCACTGGTGTCTTCTCCATCTACCCATCGAATTCTTCTTATAATATTCTGTTGGAGTACCAACGATCAAGATTAAAACATAGTCGATGGCCCAGATTAATTCCTTGTCGATCTGTGTGAGTTTCTAGATGATTCTCACCTTATCTTAATTAATACTGATTAATTAACCATATTCCCTAAGTTTAGACTTAGGAAATATTTAAAAATCGGTTAATAATCTAATTGAGACATTTCTAGGCAGAATTTCTAGAAGCGATTTCTGGGTTTTGGATATCTCATGTATTCTAGCCTCTCAACAAAATTTCGTGGCTAGAACACATCCGATGCTACAAAAACTAACATTTCTCATTGTCTGACCAGGTATAGGTACCATAAGCCCTCTGCCTACTATCAATAAGTAGGACATCATGATAATGTAAGACTCTGTCCAACTCCCTATGAAGCTCCAAGAGTAAACTCTTGAATATACAACCCAATCACTGTGGGGATGAAGTCTCTCTCGCATGGGTTTCCCCTGATATCCTCCTTCTATCCAACCTTCCATGTTGATGAAGTTCAACATACCATCAATGAATCACAAAATCCCAATGGAAGATCTGAATGATCCCCCTGTAGTAGCCAGCACATCCTTAAAGGTCGTTGAGTTGTCCAGTACTGCGATACCTTGGTCCAATGCTAGTCTTAGAAGGGTGCCACCATGCTGTCATTGCGCCACTCTGGCTCTAACAAGTCGCCCATCATGGGCACACTATATCCTCCTCCCTTGAAACTTGGTGGTGAAATATCGACGAAGACCAAGCTCATCTTGCCCAAGGTATCTCTATGATGACACTATCTACCCATTCTTTGCTAATCCAAATCTTGAGCTGCAACTGGACACCCTTGCCTTGCTAAACAATGGAGGCCTCAGCGATCCCCCATGTGTCAACCCCAAAGTGAGCTAGATCACCCTCGGCTATGGTCCTGCTCCTCACGAAATGGAGTGGCCTGTCAGCCCACTGAACCCCTGGATTACATAACCAGATCTGGTGCGACGTAGTCCTGATGACTATTGAAATCCACATGCCCCACATATATGCTCCTTGCATGTAATTGATATATAGACTCAACAAAACAAGAATAAATCTTGCGCATGCGAAACTGCCTCGTGCTTGCCATGCCACACCATGGATTTGCTATCTTGTCTCTTGAAAACACGCCTCGATACTGCCTGGAGACTAAACATCTGCCTGTAAGAAAGGTCAACCGCCTGCTGTATATGTTCCCATGATAGCTCGGAGTGCCTCACCCGAATGTGTCATGCATCCCCTTAAGTGTGAACTCAAGGGTTGAACATACACTACCTCTGCAACAAGCCATGCACTCTCCAAACCTGTACCTATCAGCTCGTGCCTTGACCTAAGGCCACCGCTGAGGAGTCTCTCCCTTGGTGCGCTAAGTCCCATCCAAATATCTCATGTGAGCTCCCTACCGCCTGCTATTTGTGCCCAAAGTGTCAATGGGAAACAACCAAATCATCTGTGCCTACAAGAAATGTAGAAGAGGAACATGTGTGTGAGTCCCCATTGATATCATCAAGTGTCGCTCATCTGTGTCCTCATCATTCCTGGGTGAACTACACCTAAAGGTTGTTGATTTTTGTAGCATCAGATGTGCTCTAGCCTCGAGATTTTGCAGAGAGGCTAAGACACATGCATTCTCCAATACCCAGAAATCGTTTGGGGAAATTCCTCCTGGAGAGGATTTAATTAAAATAATTAGTTATTTTTAATGGATTACTAAGTCTAAACTTAGGAAATGAGAATAATTAAAGGGTATTAATTAAATCGGGTGTGAATCTTCTAGATAAAGGCGTGGATTGAGTCCTAGATAATGTGAGCCGTTGATTAAGATCTAATCTTGGCCATTGATATGTCAACGAGAGATTATAAGGAGCTTGATGGGCACTTGGAGAACACACTGAGTAAGAGAGATCTAGAGATCAAATTCTCAAGAGAGAACAACACAACAGTTGCTGGAGAGAGATCGAGTGATTTCTTTGTAGTGAGGGGCAAGGATAGTTGACCGGAGGAAGATTTTCCAGTTCTGGTGAGTGCAAGGCAGAGGAGGCAGTAAGAGCCACAGAGAGGCAGCGCAGTGCCACGTAGGGGCAACACATTGCTTCAGAGGGAGTTCCAAATTTTGCCGAGGAAATAGTCGAGGGTCAGTGCCAAAAGCTGGAGAAAGTTTCCGGAGGCCAGGAGGGCCTCATTTCTAGTCAGCAGAAGATCCAACGACAAGAGGGAAGGCTACTCCGAGTTGTGATGCAGAGATTGTGTAGGGTGACGTAGTCACTGCGCAGAGCAGCTCATCCAAAGTTGAGGTCAGTGCCAGATCCCAGTGGTAGATCGAGAGTTTCTCAGTTTTTCCTCTGTATGATTTGTTAGTTTGGGCAGTCAAAGATTTGTACTCATAAAACTACTGCATAATAATAAAACCCTCAGCTGCTACATTGATTTTCCCAAGTTGGGTTTTTCTGAGGACATTTGTCCAAAAATAATGGTGTACTTGTGTGTGTGTTTCTATCTTTCCTGCTCAGTATTTTATCTCCGCAGTATTTTATGTTGCGAAGGTTGCAGTAGATTTTATTTCAATATTTGCTGTGTAACATCGTAAATAACTTGATTCAGAAATTAACAAGTAGAAAAGTTTAATCAATTGTTGCAGTAGGAATTCCGATTCAGGAATTTTCACATGGTACAAAGGGCAGGAAGAGCTCAGTTGCAGTCAGAAGAGGGATTTCAAAAGCACTACGTAGGCAGCGGTTCGAAACTTCAGAGGAGCTGCGTAGTCCATATCCAGGAGGGCAAATTTCCATGGAAAATTATTTCTCTAAGTGAGTCGACAAAGAATAAGATTTTTCGAATCGAGATTTGTCAGTGGCAGAGGAAGTAGCGCAACAGTTCCCACGCAGAGCAGATCTTCAGCTGGAACACAGTTTTCTGGGGTTACGCAACCCTCTCCAGGCCAACGCAGAGGGACGCAAAGGCTGCAAAGGCTGACGCAGGGGCTTTAGGGGCAACGCTGGGGTTTCTAGGGTCAAGATTTGGTTGAGTCCTGTAAATCCCATTTGAGGGTGTGGATCAATCAATATTTTGGCTTCAGAATAGTAGGTTAGCTGTAGATCTATATTTTATCTGTCGGATTTTCCAGATTTGGAACCCAGATTTGCTGTATTTACAAAACTCTTCATAATAAAACCCTCCTGCAGCCAGAAGACCGGTTTTCCCGCATTGGGTTTTTCCGGGGACTATTGTCCAGAAATTCCTTGTGTCACTTTGTCTATGTGTGCATGTAATTTTTCTAGATTTGAATCGGTGAAAGTATGTTATGTGTTTGCTTCGATATTAATCTGAATTTTCAGCGTAATAACTTAATTAAGTAGGAGAATTATAACCAGATCTAACAATAGATTTCGGCATTAGTAACATTCAAAAATTTTCACAACTAGATCTCTAATCAACGACTAAGATTATAACATGACTTGATCTTCGCCATTTCTAGATTATTCTCACTCTGTTTTATTAATGTTCTTTAATTATTTAATTTCCCTAAGTTTAGACTTAGGGTCTTCATTAAAATGATTAATTATTTTAATAAAACTTTAACAGAGTGGAATTTTCACAAACAGTTTTGTCTTCATTAAAATGATTAATTATTTTAATACAACTTTAACAGAGTGGAATTTTCACAAACGATTTTTGGGTTCTTTGGAATACCAGTGTCTAAACCTCTCCACAAAATTTTGGGGCTTAGAGCACTTTCCGATGCTACAAAAATCAACACTCCCTCTTTGTGAGGAAGGTGCTCTAACAATATGCCTGCTGCATACTGCTCTATCCCTAAAGCATCCTCTGCGCTGCTGAAGTCCATCAACCATTGCGGTTCTACTGCAATTGTATTGTTGCCCATGACACTGCCACTGCTGCATCCGTACTACAGCTCCCTCTCAAGTGCTACATTTGTTATGCTGCTAACACTGTCACTGCTAACACTACATCTGCACTACAACTCAGCTGCTGAGTGAAACAACTGAAGTCACCCAGAACTAAACAAGTGTTCAGTGGATGCACCTAGGTGTTGAAGACTTTGACTACTAGTAACTACTGCGCTGTCCCTCTAATGCACTGCGGTGCTGCTGCTCTGCACTGCACTGCTACTGCTATACTGCCATTGCTCTTCTCTGCGCTGCTCCAGAAATGAGCGCTGCTACCTACTGCACTGTCGTCTCCATCACTCGGCTCTCACTGAAACTCCTCCATCCCGCTACTACGGATTATGGGCTCCCATAGCAAGGTAAAGACCCATGAGGTGGGCTTCTCAAGGATCCTCCGCAACTGAAGTTCAAGGTGAACTACAACCCTATGTCACCCCACTTCTTACCAAGAGAAGCATGGGCACTCATAGCAAACTCATCCTGCTCGATCTTTGCGACTGCAATTGTCGGATCATGCTTCTCATCCTTGTCCTTTTTCTTCAAAGGACACTGTGATGCAAAGTGGTCCATCTCACCACATCTGAAGCATTTCACCTTCGAGACATCTCTCTTTTGTCTGCGTTACCCTTTTTGCCATTTCGATGCAAGGGCTGCATTCTCCTCCTCCTCCAAAGTCTTCGATCCGCTACTGCTACCGTCAAGCTTGCATTTGACTAGATCTCTCCTCAGCTCTTCCTCCTGAAGTGCTGCCCACATCTACTCCCAACTCGGAAGTGTAGCCCTGCCCAAAATACTTTGGACAAAAACTTGCCACTCCTCCGTGACTGCGTTTAAGGGCCAGCCTCACTATAGTTTCTCCAATTGGGGTGGATCCCATGACTGCCAACTAGTCTTGAATCTCCTGAAGCCTCGTAAGGAACGAAGAAATGCGCTCCCCCTTCTGCATTTGGATCATGTGGAGCTTCTGCTCCAATTACATCTTCTGCTGCTCGGAAGATCCTTCATACAACAAAGACAAAGCTACCCACATTTCCCTGGCGGTGTTCTTGCCAACTAAATTTGAGACTATGCGATCCTTGACACTATCAAGGATTAGCCTCTTGCACTTTGCCATATCGGTCTTGTACTTCTTAAGTTGATCCGGATCTGTAGGTACAACAACCACATTCGCCACGAACGTCTTGAGATCGAATTCATCTAGAAGGAACTAAATCCTTGCCTTCCAGATTACATAGTTGGAGGAACCCTCCAATCGGTCCTGATCTCGAAGACCATGAGCTGCCATCTCAGCCGAACACTGTCGAACTGCTTCCTCTTTCTCCCCCTCTGCTCAGCTTAGGCAAGCTTACACACTCCTTTAGGAGCTCGTAGATCTGCTGCACTGATCTGCTGCTCAGATCCTAGAAAAATGCTGAATTCCTTGGCTAGGAACTCACTAAGGAAGAATTCCCCGCTATGTGCTTTTTCTTTCTTCTGATGCTTCTCTGCCCGACAACCACCTACAGAAAAGCTGCGTCCCTCTGGCTCTGCGTGAAGGCTCTGCATAACTCCCTCTGCCTTGGCAAAATCTCGAATCAGAAGTCCTACCTCTCTGTTGACTCACTCAAAGAGAGACAACCTCAAGACTTCAACCCTCCTGGCTAGATCTGCGCAATTCCTCTAGGGATTCGATTTGCTGCTGCTGCAACAATTCGACCTTAACTTCAGATTCAAATTTTCTCTTCCTGTTTCACATCAAATGCTCTGATACCATGTGAAAATTCTTAGATCCGACAATCTGTGGAATCCTATTGCATCAATTGAGTGTACTTCTCCTATTAAGTAAATTACATTTACATTATTAATTCAGATATGAATTATTGAAGTAACTATTGAAGCAGCCTACACTGTATAAATACGATTCCGAAACAAGGAAACTGAGCAAGAAATCAATTAGACATAGGATACAATTATTTTTGGACACAAGTCCCGAGAAAAACCCAATGCGGGAAAACCAGTGCAGCAGATCCGAGGGTTTGTATTATTAAGCAGTAGCTGTTTCTGAATACAGCGCTGAATACCTCCAAGGGTTATTCAGTTATAGAGAGAAATACTGGCAGAAAGAAAATTGTGAGTTTTACCTCACACAATCACAGGAAAATCTGGTTGATCCAGACACTGGAAAGACTGTGTCCGGAGGTCTCTACGTAGTCACTGCATAGGAATTTCATCACCTCCTCTAAGGACTGCGTCACTCCAACAACAGATCGATCTGACTCCGGGAATCACAGATCTGAGCCTCCCGGTCTCACACCCTGGCTTCCAGCTTCCGTATCTGATCCGACAGCTGAATCTCACAAACCCTCTGAACCTATGCACAACCTTGACTGGCTCTGCGCTGGCTCTGCTAGACGTCTTCCTACCTCTCTTTGCTGATGATTCTCCGGCTGAGAAAATCTCTCTCCGGAAGCTACTCTGCCCCACTGCACTGAATCACTTAGATCTGATCTTCGTCCGAGCACTACTCTGTTAGAAGAATTCGATCTCAAGATTCACTCTGTGTATCTTTCCAAATGACACTCAAGCCTTCTTTTATAGTCTTCTCATTGAGAAATCAACGATTGAGATTAGATCTCTAATCAACTGCTAAGATTATAACATGACTTGATCTCTGCCTTTTCTAGATTATTTTCATTCTGTTTTATTAATGTTCTTTAATTATTTAATTTCCCTAAGTTTAGACTTAGGGTCTCCATTAAAATAATTAATTATTTTAATAAAATATTCACCGAGTAGAATTTTTACAAATAGTTTTTGGGTTCTTTGGAATACCAATGTCTAAGCCTTTCCACAAAATTTTGGGGCTTAGAGTACTTTCCGATGTTACAAAAATCAACAATTAGATGATCTCTAATGGAGTCCACAATAAGACTCATGGAAGTGATGTCATCCTTCTTAGACTTCTCCTTTCCTGCAGTATTTGCTGTTTATGAAAATGTTACCCGTCACAATATTCAAAATATTTTCTTTACAAGAATAAGATTAATTCTAAGCTTCCAAGCTTTGAAGTTTGAGGCTCCTTCCAACTTGTTTTCATATTTCATAGAAGAAGCTATGGATGCAAATCAACAAGCACTTAAATAATATTGATCTGAGAGTAGCATTTCTTCAAGGGTGATCTCAATGTTCTTCCTTCACCAAAGTTATGATTCCATGTTGATTTTCTAAGTGCAATAGCTACAATGTTATGAAACCAACTCCAAAAATGGAAGAAAAGAGAGATCAATGCCTTAGGAATCAACCACTTCGAGGGGGAAACCTCCAATACATTACGTAAATGAACAATTCTTGGATGATACAAATGACAAAACTTACTTCTATGTATAGGAGTCCATGGGGTCACAATATAATCCTAGCCGACCTAACAACAATAATGTAAGGGCACAATAATAACAATATTGGGGTTACAGGGGTACAACAATAACAATAAGGGGGTTACAATAACAACAATAAGGGACTACACTAGTAATATAGGGACCTAACATGCCCCTCTCCTTCAAAAAAGTGTTGTCCTCAATGCTTGAGTAGCTTTGGATGCTTCTGTATAAAATTCTCATCCTCCCATGTAGAATCTTCGGTGGGTAAGTTCTTCCACTTGATGAGATACTCTGAAATTGATCGATTTCGTAACTGTCGAGTTCTTGTTTCTGTCACTGCTTCAGGTTCCAATATGATTTTTCCTTCCTCATCAAGTTTTGGCAATATTGTTTGGACTGGAATTTTGTCACCTATAACCTTCTTTAAGCATGAAACATGGAAAACTAGATGCACTCGCGAAGAAGCAGGAAGCTCCAATTTGTATGCCATAGTACCAATCTTTTGCAACACCTTGTAAGGACCATAGTACTTTGGCGATAATTTATTATCCTTCTTAGCTTGCTTGAGCGACATTTGTTTGTTTGGTTGTAGCCTTAAGAATACCCAGTGTCCTACATCAAAACTTCTCTCGCTGCGATGTTGATCTGCCTGTTGTTTCATTCGATTTTGTGCCAAATTTAGGTTATCCTTTAAGAGTTGGAGAACTTCTTGTCGATGCTCGATGTGATCTTCCACTGCTTGAACCTTAGAATTTTCTCTTAAAGATGATGTGATGGATGGTGGGTGATATCCATAAAGTGCCACAAATGGGGTCATTTTTGCTGTAGTATGGAAGGAAGTGTTATACCACCATTCAGCGAGAGGTAACCACTTGACCCATTGTGTTTGCTTATCGGATACAAAACAACAAAGATATCCTTCCGAACATTTATTCACTATCTCAGTTTGACCATCAAATTGAGGATGATAAGATGAGCTATGAGCTAGTTGAGTACCCAAACAAGAAAATAATTCCGTCCAAAATTTCCAGTAAAAATGGGATCCCTGTCACTTACAATAATCTTTGGGTTTCCATGTAGCTTTTGAATTGTTTCCATAAATGCAGTAGCAACTGTACTTGCTTTAAATGGATGAGATAATACACAAAAGTGTGAATACTTGCTAAGTCTATCAACTACCACCATGATGACACTCTTTCCTTCGGACTTGGGTAAACCTGTGATAAAATCCATTGAAATCTCCTTCCAATGTTGAGTTGGAATGGATAAAGGTTGTAGAAGACTCGAGGTCTTAATTGTCTCAACTTTATTTTGCTGGCAAACCAAACATTCCCCCACAAACTTTTGAATATTAGATTTAAGGCCATCCCAAAAAAATTCTTTCTTCACCTTGTGGTAAGTTTTTAAAAATCCCGAGTGTCCTCCTAAAGGAGAAGTGTGCAATTCCAAAAGAATATTTTGTTTTAGTTCGGAATTCTTACAAATATATAAGCTATCTTTGTACCATAAGGAATCATTTTTCCAACTAAATGTATCAGATGTACTAGGATTTTGCTGCAAATTTTGAATGAGTGTCCACACTTCTTCGTCCTTCTTCCATTCATCCCTTGCTTCGGTTATCCAATCTAGTTGGATAATAGAAATGACACAAAGCAATGCTTCCACCTCCTCATCCTTTCTTGAGTGTGCATCTGCAATAACATTTAACTTCCCTTTTTTGTAGATGATTTCAAAGTCATAACCCAACATCTTTGCGACCCATTTTTGTTGCTCTTCTGAAGATAATCTTTGTTCCAAAAAGTGTTTAAGACTATCATGATCAATTTTTACCTTGAAGTGTCTTCCCATTAGGTAAGGTCGCCATTTCTTTAGTGCATGTAGTATTGCCAACATTTGCTTCTCATAAATAGCTTTCTGTAAATACTTTCCTTTGATAGGACAACTTTCGAAAGCAATGGGTCTTCTTTCTTGCATTAAAACAACACCAATTCCATTTCATGAGACATAACATTCCACAATAAAGGTTTTTGTGAAGTCTGGTGTAGCTAAGACCGGTGCTAGGCACATTGCCTCTTTAAGATGTTCAAAGGCCTTAGTTGCTTCGAGAGTCCATGAAAATGCATCTTTCTTCAATAATGTTGTTAGAGGTGTTGCTATTCTCCCATAATTCTTAACAAACTTGCGATAATACCTTGTTAACCCCACAAATCCTCGCAACTACTTTATGGTTGTGGGGACTTTCCATTCCCTTAATGGCTTTAATTTTGTTAGGGTCTACCTTAACACCCTCGTGAGATACAATATGACCAAGATATTCCACCTCTTGTACTCCAAAGAAACATTTTGATGTTTTTGCATATAATTGTTTCTCTTCCAATAGTTTGAGCACCTTGTCAACATGTTGAACATGATCCTTGCAAGACCTGCTGTAGATTAGTATATCATCAAAAAATACTAGCACAAATTTTCTAAGGAAGGTTTTTAAAATGGAATTCATCAATCCTTGAAATGTGGAAGGTGCATTGGTAAGGCCAAAAGGCATGACCAAAAATTCATAATGACCCTCATGAGTTCGAAACGCTGTTTTTGGAATATCTTCAGTCTTCATTCTAATTTGATGATATCTTGAACGAAGATCCAACTTGGTAAAATAAATTGCTCCATGTAATTCATCCAATAATTCATCAATCACAGGAATGGGAAATTTATCTTTATAATGAGGTTATTGAGCTCCCTATAATCCAGACACATGCGCCATGATCCATCCTTCTTGTGTACCAATACTACTGGAGTAGAGAAAGAACTTTGACTAGGTTGAATTATACCAGCCTCTAACATTTCTGTAATCATACGTTCAATTTTGCTCTTTTGGACATAAGGATATCTGCAACGCTTGATGTTTGGAGGGACACTTCCTGGAATCAAATGAATAGCATGATCATGATCACGAATAGGTGGGAGTGCTTTTGGAGTTTCAAACACCTTGGAATGATTGTCCAAGACTTTTTGGAGATCTGGAGAAATACATGATTTTGATGTTGGAACTTCTAGTGAGCATAATTGTGCAATTACGCCTTGTTCTTTCTTCAGAAGCTTTGTCATGACATTAGAGATTATTATCTTTCCCGACTTCCCTGCAATACCTCGTAATTCGACTTCCTTTCCTTCCGAAAAAAATTTCAAGAAAAGTTCTTGAAAATTAAAAGCTACCGTCCCCAAAGATTGTAACCATTGTACTCCTAGTACAACATCAGCACCTCCCATTGGAATAGAAAGCGTTGGACTATTCAATACATATTCCCCAATGGTTAGCTTGTTATTATGGCATTTTCTAGAGCAATTTATAGTTCCTCCATTTGCAACCATCACTTGACATTCTGGTGCTGGGAATAGGAAACATTTCAATTCCTTGGCTACCTTACAATGAATAAAATTATGGGTACTACCCGAATCAATCAACACTATTACCTTTTTCTTCTTGATATGTCCTTCTACCTTGAGAGTTTGACGAGTGGTAATTCCCGCCAATGCATTACACGATATAGTTAGACTCATTTCTTCTTCTTCCAGGGTTGGTTCTTGGTGTGTATCCTCTTCTTTTGAAGCTTGTTCATTTTCTTCCTCCTCTTCCCAATCTATGTAAAATAATTTCTTCTCAACACATTTATGACCCTTAGTGTATTTGCTATGACAACTATAACAAAGCCCTTTTGCTCTTTTTTCTTCCAATTGTTGTGGTGTCAACCTTGTAGGTTGTGGAAGTCTAGGAGTAGCAACACTTCCATCCTTATAGATGTGAGTGGTAGGCTTCCTTGTCGCCATAATTTTACATTCAATTTTTCTTGCCAACTTGAATGCCTTCTCCATTGAATCAGGTTCCCAAATGCGAACCTCATGTTGGATGTTATCCTTTAAAGTCCCGATGAAGACATCAATCTTGTGTTCCTCTGGAATATCAATTACCCTTATATTCAATTTTTGGAAGTCCTCAATGTGCTCCACCACTGAACCCTTTTGTTTGAGATTTATCAACTGGCTAAAGAAGGTGTTACTCTTTGTATCCTCATAATGCGCTATCATTTCCTCTGTAAAAATTGACCAAGTGACAATTTTTTACAGGAGCAAAGCCATCGATACCATACAAATGTATTTTGTTCTAAATGTAAAGTTGCAATGTGTACCTTTTGTGTGTTTTGCACATTATTGAGGTCAAAATATTACTCCATCTGTAGTATCCATGTTACGGGATCCTTGCCATCAAACTTTCTCATATCCATCTTTGGAATATGGTGGTTCTTCCATCCAACATTAGAGTTTATGAAATCATGATTAACATTTATTTTGTTCTCATCATGAGTTTCCTCTACTATCTTTTCGCCATTAGGAAACATTTCTTGTATAAATTTTGTCAAACCTTCCATGTCCGCTTTTAGATCATTCTTCATGTTTTCCATGTTGTCTTTCATTTTTTCATCGATCTTAGCTTCCATTCCATCCATCTTAGCTTCCATGCCTTTCTTCAAACCATCCATCTTAGCTTCCACACTTTTCTTCAAAACTTCCATTTCATTTTTTGTTGATCTTTGCGAGAGCGAAATTTGGTGCACTTGCTCTTGTAATTTTGACATGTCATGTTGCAGTTCTTTGTCTTCATGAGTCATATTAGAGCCTTCTGAAGGCTTAATTGGTGTTGAGTTCTTTTTAGGGGGCATTTTAGAACCCAATACTGATATCTATTCTACAATTTGCCCTTGGAATCAATTCAAACTGATTTTTCAAACAAGACTTATGCATTTCGAAAAAAAATACACACCTTTTTCTTGCTTTTGAGGAGATCGATATTGAAACTGAATTATCTCTGTGATTTCGGATATTCAATATTTGAAATTTAGTCCTGTAGTAGCCCTCCGAATCTTCTTTCGAATGCCACAGGTCTGACCTGATTTGGATTATTCAAGGCAAAGTTATGCCCAATCTCCCACAATGGCTTAATTATGGACTGGTTCAGTAGAGCGAATTTTTACGGCGTGCCACGTGTCAGTGTTTCCTCCTTTAGTTCTGAAATTGATGCACAAGAAACTATAGTTCGTGTACTTGCATCCACTTTTTGCAGAATTACAATCTGACGCTCAGAGAGAGAGTTATGACGATTTTCCCACGGTCACCTCTTTGAGATGAAATTCGGGAGCATGAATAAAGCCTAACTTCCACATATCATACCTCCGAAAATATTGTGAACCAAGTTCTAAATTTTTTACAGGAGGTTCCTCAAGATTGCGACTTCGCTCTGTACAAATTTCAGCTTCTGAACCTTCGTAGAACGAAAGTTAGAGCGCAAATGCCACAATGACCTGTTTTAGGTGAAATTCAGGAGCGTGAAAAAGCCCTAACTTCCACAGATCATATCTCCGAAAATATTGCGAACCAAGATCTGAAATTTCTACACGACATTCCTCAAGATTTTGGCTTCTCTCTGTAAAAATTTCAGCTTCAGAACCTTCGTAGAAAAAAAGTTATAGCGCAAATGCCACGATGACCTGTTTGGAGCAGCGAAACCCTAGAATCAAAAGCTCTGATACCAAATGTTATGAAACCAACTCCAAAAATGGAAGAAAAGAGAGATCAACACCTTAGAAATCAGCCACTTCGAGGGGGAAACCTCCAATTGATTACATAAATGAACAATTCTTGGATGAAACAAATGACAAAACCTACTTCTATATATAGGAGTCCATGGGGTCACAATATAATCCTAGCCAACCTAACAACAATAATGTAAGGGCACAATAATAACAATATTGGGGTTACAAGGGTACGACAATAACAATAAGGGGGTTACAATAACAACAATAAGGGACTACACTAGTAATATAAGGACCTAACATACTAGCACAATATTTCTGAAAAAATGATAATTACTTTTGATGTTGATCTTCTTTCAAATTATTCCAATATATCATTCAACAGATATACTTCAAAATTCAACCATACAAGAATAGTAGAACAATGGAGATCACAATGCGCAAAGAGAAAACAAGATTTACCTTGGGAAAACCCACCAATGGAAAAAACCCAACAACTTTTTAAATAGAGAAATTCTTTAGTTCAACAAGAGACACACATAGACCTTCTAGTCATTAACTAGGTCACACCTGGTCAAACCCTCCAAGTCAGGCCTCTCGATCTGACAGAACAATTTGCTCTTGTTGATATGCCCCAAAATTTTGGGCCTCCAACAACTGTCAGTCTCCCAGAATTTCAGCACCGTGCAACTACCCAAAATTTTGGCCCCTGTAGCAGTGACTTCCCAGAAATATGCGAAATGCAGAGAGAGAGAGAGACTATACACACGTGCGAGCTAGAAGAGAGAGAGAAGAGATGTATTTGACCTTCTTTTTCATCCTCCTTGTCCTTCTTGTCTTTCGTCTGCTTTCCCAAGAGATGCTTTATGAGTTTTGATGCGAATTGCCCTTGTGGGGGAGGTCGATATGCCTTTATATAGTGTTCTGGCTAGGACGAATGGGTGTGTCCTTAGCCTGGGACGACTTGACTTGGAGGGAAGCCGACTTGACAAACTTGGATGCAAAGATTTCAATATCAAAATTCAAATTTTCTTCTTTTAAGAGTCACAATGGGACTTTGACTCAAAATATATTTTTCTTTTGACTCAAGCATTTAAAATATGCTTTACAATTATCAATGCAAATACATTAAGGGCCAAATGTACATTATGAAAACCTACCATACTTATAAAATTTAACACCCCCCTCCCTCCGTTGAATGTCCTCTATCTGCCAAGGTTGACAAACCCTTGGAAGTAGAAGGATTGCTAGAAAGGAGGAGGTAATCAACTTGGTGGCCCTAGGATTGGCCCCAAGGTGCCTATTGAAAAGTTGAACCTTTGAAAATGCCAACATGTCGGGGGAAGAGGACTAAGCATCATTCTAGGATAGTGGGAAAAGATTGATAAGAAGCTCTAGAGTCTTCATACAAATAGTGGTATCTCCCTTGGATCTCATAATAAATCAGGCCTTAGAAAATGAAGTGCTCCTCATTCTCCACCACCTGGAGGAAACAAAGATTATAGAACATATCACCATGAGGAATATGGTACTTAGATGTCAGTTTTGTATGAACCTTTGGATTCCCCTCAAAAAATTGAATCCAATGAGTATAATATCGGTGGCCATTTAGAGAGTTTCTATTTTTAGTAGCCGCGAGACATGAATGACATGTGGCAGCCCTGGAATGTGACATGTGCCATCCTTTCTATAGTGACACATGACCGCTTTAATGAATGACATTTGCCGCCTTGAGGTGCACATTCTTGATTTTTCTAGTACAATAGATACAAGTACTTTTTTTTTTTCCTCGAGAAAAAAGCGTAATTTTATTACTGCAGGTGAGTACAAAATTACATTGTGATTAACATAAATGTGTGATCAGAGAAGACAAACCCAAGAGTTTGTAGGCAAAAGCAGTTACAATGAGAAAAGCAATCCTGTGCAGAACCAGAATCTGGCTTTTACCCTATTCATTTGGAAAACATGCTGTTCATAATAAAATTTAAAACGAAACTGTTGCTATCTCCTTTTAGTAGTCTAGCAAGAAAAACACTGCCCAGATGAGAAATTCTAATGATCTTCACAGAGCCAATCATAGCCCAGACAGTCATAAAACCATATGGATGCACCAACAGATAAATAAACACAGCATAAAAAACTGTAATGTATTACCGCCCTGGGAAGAGTCATTGACAAAGTGCGTCATTTAGATGAGTGTCCAGCCCGCTGTAGCAGTCTTTCAGGCGAAAATACCAAGCAATAAAACAGTAGTTGCGCAGCCACCATCACAAAATATGTTGTGTAAAACGCTCACCAATTGTAAGCCGCCCGTGACTTTTAGATGTCATACCTGTTAAAAAGTTCCAGCCCCCTGCAGACAATCCCTCGAGTATGCAAACCAAGATAAAATACAGTGATGTAATCACAACCATCTTCACTTATACTGTTGTGAAAAACGCACACCATGTGTATGTTTCTGTTGGCAATTAGTTGACAGGCCAACATAGGAGACCTGTAGCCTCTTAGTCAAACAAAGATGGATGTAAATATTCAGTGATATCACCATCCTAATGTTCTCTAATTCTCCAGATACCCTCGACCTGCTGAATCCCCCTCTTTGATGCTCGATCAACCTCATCATTATTTTCTCGATATATATGCTGACAGGAGAAAAATTCAAATGAATGGAGGATCTCCCTAATAGAGCGAAACAGATTTTGTAAATGGTGTACTCTGCATTGCTGAATTCCTTTTATCCAATTTATCACATTCAGGGAGTCCCCATAGAAATTTATCTTTCTGCAACCTTTCTCCACAGCGAACATCAGAAGAATCTTGAGGCTCAGCAATTCAGCATAATTATTTGTTCCTTCCCCAAGCCCAACAGAGATCTCAAACCAATGTGAATCAGAAAGAAACAACAGAGCCCCTCCACCACAAACATTTTGCTGCATAGCCCCATCGAAAAAACCCCAAGGATTCCTCCTATCAATGTCCAAAAGTAGGACCTCCCTCTGATTGGCAGCACGAATATGGATAGGAAAAGCATAGTGCAGTCCTATAGTCATGGCACCAATGATCTCTGGTGTACTGACCGACCCATCAAATAGTAGGCGATTACGTGCCAACCAACAACCCTAGATAACAAGGAGAGGCAGAGCTTTTAGATTCTGTTCAGCATAAGACAACCACCACAAATCCCATGCATGAGCCACAGTTAAGCCCTCCCATCTACAAAGAATACCCAATAACCTGGAACATTCCAGCCAAACACCTTTAATGAAAGGGCAACTGAGGAAAAGATGGTTTACTGATTCCTCATCAGAGTTTCACAGACAACACCAGCCAGGGCCCTGAAAACATCTGTGTTGCAGCACATCCCAGGTGGGGACTTTATTTTCAAGGACACACCACATAAAAAGGCGAGTCTTAGGAGGACAATTTAGTTTCCAGAGTTTCTTCCACCACCACCGCTCTTCTCCCAAGATAGCCCCAGCACTAAGTTTAGTGTAGCCAGCCCGAGGAGAATAGATCCCCGAAGAATCAAAATCCCAAGCAATCGTATCTTCCCTATCCTGAAGCAAAATATGATCATGTTTTAAAGCTCGGATATAAACAGCCAAAGCCCTTTCATCATAAGCATCCAGCCCCAAAGAAGAGGCCAAAATCCATGGCTGAATGCCCAACCTTCTCCGAACCGGATCAGCAAGATGGGAGAGAAAAGTAATCCCCCTCTGCCTTAAGGCCTCAACCGTGTGCCTAGGGAGGATGTGTTGAAGTACACTTCCCATCCAAGGATCCTCACCAACCCGAAGCTTCCTGCCACTACCCACATCCCATGCCAAACTTGTTTCTAGAATGTGAAAAGATTTAACAAGAGCCTTCCAAATCACCGACCCACCCGCAAAGGATTTTCTTGGATTCCTTATCCAATCAACAATAGAAAAAGGAGCAATATATTTCTGTGTGATCACCTGTGTCCAAAGACTGTCCACAGTGATGAGCCTCCACCCACCCTTTGCAGCAAGAGCCTGTGCAAATAGAAAAATATTTTTCAGTGCCCATCCTCCCATCCCTTTAGGGATAGCAATTTTCTCCCACCGAACCCAAGGGGTCACCAAAGATTCCTGTTTCCCACTCCAAAGGAATCTAAAGCAAATCCTCCTGGCAGCGTCCAAAATACTCTTTGGAATCCAAGAGAGGGACAACCAGTATACTGGAACAGCCTCCAGAACAGACTTGACTAAAATCAGCCGCCCAGCTCTAGGCAGCCATTTATGACACCAAACTCTTAAGTGCTTTTCCAGCTTTTCCAGCAACCAGCTCCAATCATGTTTCCTATAATCATTGGGTTTTAAATGGAACCCCAAATAATTCAGGCCAACATCCAAGCTAGCAGAATTATAGGGAAAGATCCTCCCGAACTCATGCCTCTCCTCATCCCTCATAAAATGAGTAGTGATGGAAGACTTCCCAGCATTCACTTCCATACCAGTGGCCTTGCTAAACAGGTCCAAAATCTCTCCAATAGTGATTGCATCTCGCACCGATCCAGAGCAGAAGATTAAAACATCATCAACAAAAAGTAGATGAGTGATGAAAAAATTAGGAGCAACCTGTATGCCCTTCAATGAACCTTGTCTCTTGGCCTCCTGAAGAGCTCTGCTCAAACCCTCAGCAACCAATAAAAACAAAAGGGGAGAAAGGGGGCAGCCCTGGCGCAGACCCCTTTCAGCATGAAAAAAGGGAGATGCAACCCCATTTATCAAAACATAGAAAGAGACAGTTGTAATACAACTCATAATCCATCTTATGAAACCAATACCAAAACCAAGATGAGTCAGAAGCATACGAATATATAACCAGCTTACCCGGTCATATGCTTTGCAGAGATCTATTTTCAGCATAGTCCCTTTCAGGTTCTTGGTCTTCATGTTGTGGAGAGCCTCTTGAGCAGTTCCGATTGTTTCATGAATTTGACGACCATCCAGGAAGCCAAATTGTTCACCAGAGATATGTGTAGACAGAAATTAGAATGCATTTGAGTCTTCTCGCAACCACCTTGGCTACCACTTTATAAATACAGTTGCACAAAGAGATAGGACGAAAATCAGCTAGAGAAAGAGGGTTATCCACTTTCGGGATTAAAGCTAAGAAAGTGGAATTAAAACAAGCAGGAATCCTCCCTGAAATTCTGGTATCTTCCACAACTTTCAGGAAATCTGCGCCTAACACATCATATAGAGCCAAGAAAAATTCGATCGACCATCCATTTGGCCCAGGACTTTTGTCTTTTTGGAAGCTATGAAGAACCTCCTTTAATTCCTTCTCAGAGACCTCAGCCATCAATGATTTGTTATCTGCCTCCTCCACAAATCTCGGAAAAAATTGAGCAACTCTTATCACTTCCGCAAGAGATGCATGAGCTGGAGCCTTAAATAGAGCCTTGAAATGTTCAACCCCCAGCTTAGCTTTAGCCTCAAAGGTAGAATGCTCAATGCCCTGTCCATCTCTTAAACTCCATATAGTATTAGCCGCCTTCCGACCACGAGCATATGCATGAAAAAATTTTGTATTGTCATCCCCACTTGCCAACTATGTGGCCCTACTTTTCAACCTCCAAGATTCCTCCTTATCCATAAGTAGGGAGTTCCTTCTTTTTTCAAGAGAAACAAGAGTATCTTTATCTACTTGAGATTGAAACCCTCCTCCAATCCCCTCATAGATCAATCGAAGATCCTCTTCCACCTGCTTCAAATCCATATCCTCCCTCTGTCTCTTAGCAGCCGACCATACCTTCACAGCATCCTTGATGCGTTTAAAATTTTCAGCAAATTGAAAGGCCGTAAAAAGAGTACTATTCGCCCTAAAAGGGATCCACCTAGCGAGAACAAGAGCTTTAAAAGAATCATCCCTAAGCCAGATTTTGTTGAACTTTAAAGGGCTAGGGGGCTGCCTAGGCCCGATCTTGAACTCAAGAAAAATAGGAAAATGATCAGATGCACCCCCACATCCAATCCACTACCTAATCTGAAAAGGCCTGTCCACAATCTGCTCAGCCACCAGGAAACGATCAAGTCTTTTTGCTATTCTTCCTTCAGCACATCTATTGTTCCTCCAGGTGGCTTTCATCTTTATGGGCTCAATATCGAGCAAAAGATTCTCCTCCAATTTTTGTGTGAAGTACCCAGTCAATAAATCAATTTGTGCATGAGGATCCCAGACCTCAGACTGGCCCAATGTAAAGTTCAGATCCCCTCCCAAAATGACCGAGTCCCCCTTGAGTAAAGAGTTACCCAGGAGTGATTCCCAGAAAGGGATCCTATCATGATATGGGCCATAAATATTAAAAACATTAAAAGCTTCACCTAGCTCCGAAGCCAAAAAGTTTAAACCCAGGACCGACTCCATACCCCAGAAGTTTAGAGGTTTGATTGTTTTTTCATTCCATCCAACAGCCAACCCACCCGACCTTCCTCTAGCATCCAACGTCTCAAAGATCCATCCTGGCAGCCAACCTTCCAATCTAGCTTTGACCACAGTCCCTTCAACTATGGTCTCTTCTAACAGAATAATATCCGGACAGTCCAGAGATATAATCCTCCGGAAAGCAGATTTCTTAAGGGGACCTGCCAAGCCCCTGCAATTATAAGACATAATCTTCATCACACACCAGGCTTCAGGGATTGGCTTGCTCTAAGCGCCCTGTCAATTGAAATCTGCCTCCCATCATGTACATCCATCATAGCTCTATCCTGAGCTTTCGCCAAAAAAGAGATCCTGCCCCTTCCCCGAGCTGCTGGGGATTTCCCCCTCCCAAACCCACCAGCACCTTTTTTTGCACTAGATCTCAAATTATAGCTAGAGACCGAAGGTGCAGAGTATACCAAAGGAGCCAGCAACCCTTCACCTGGATCAAAGACAGTAACCTTCTCTTGGAGAGCTGGCTGAGAAAAAAGAGTAGGAACAGCGATAGGTAACTTACCACAATCATCCTTCTGAACCGAGACTGAAGTCGAAACCAAGTTAAGAGAAATATTGATGTTGGGGGAGAAAGGGAAGGATCCCATGAGAGAAGATTTCAACAAAGTTAACACATCCTTCAACATGCCATCATCCCTCAACTGGAAATCCGCTCCATAATGCCGACTATGAATCTTCACAGCAGATAACGGTCCACAATCAGAAATCTGAGTGAGCGACTCCTGCCCAGAAGAGAGACCAGACTCCGCCTCCAACACCTGTAAACCCAAATCATATGGAATGCTAGAACCATTGGCAGCAGGGTTCGATACGCATGAGAAAAATGTAGTGGGCAATGGCTGCGTATTGGAAGGCCCAGAATTAGCCCCCTTCGAGATAGGCTCCACCTCAGATCGACTAGACCTCGGGCTTTTAACATTTCGAGAGAAAGAAACACATTCGGATGCAGGATGGCCATAAACATGACACCGACGGCATCTAAAAGGAACATTTTCATAATCTAGTAGCTGCTTAATGTCATATTGCCCCCACCTGAGGTTCAGAGATTCAGCAAGTCCTTCTCTGATGTTAATCATGACAAGGATTCTAGCAACACGCCTGTGGTTTGTCTTGAAGAAAGAGAGATCAGCCTCTAGGAAGACCCCAAGCGTATTGCCAATACCACGGAAATGTTCCTTTGTTCAGTAATGGAGAGGCAGGCCAGGAATACGAACCCACAATGGGACCGAATCCACCCTCTCCCTACTTGCATCAAAAATAGGGTGCCACGGTTTTAGGAGCAATGGAGAATGATCCAAAGCCTAGCACCGATGCATCACCCACTGGATATGATCAGGCTGCAGAAAATTGAAAGCGAACCACCCCTTTGAGAGGGACACCACCTCAGGCACATAACCAAGGACAACTTTCCAGTGCGCTTCAGCCCAAGCAACAACAGTTTTCAGTGCAAAGAGCCTCCCCACAGCCTTGCCAACCAGTGTTCTGCTAGCCATTTGTGAAACCTGCTCCCAGTCTATGTATTCACCCAAGACATAGTTATACTCTGCTCTTTTGACCTTGATCCATCTCTTTTTTCTGCCCCCCTTCTTCGATGCTCCAGCCTCCCTTACATTGTTTGAGCCTGTCTCTTTTGTAACATCAGGAACATGAACCCCACACTGTTCTTCCAAGCTTATATGTTTTGAGGCAGCATTCAAGCTCTCCCTTTCACTGCAACCATTCACCCTTCTATTCGTGAGCATAGAAGGATCCTGATCCTTTTCATGCACTGAACAATAAACTCTCTGATCATCACCCACATCGTGAACCCTCTCTTCCGCATTCCAACACTGAGACAGTCCCTTCCCCTGCAGGTCAAGACCCTTTACCAAGGGTGCCGCGCTCCTACTGCCAGTCAAAATGGCTCCCGCCCTCCCATCTGATCCGCCTACGAAACCAAAGGACGACAACCTTCCTCCAGTGTATAAAGAGGGCTCCTCCTCTCCTTGTGAATGCAGCCCAAGCTGCACACAGTTCCATGTCTGTTCGTCGTTTGCAGAGGCGCGCAGGCCCTGAACAGTCTCCCGCCCTTCGCCATTCAAACCTGCCTGTCTCCCGCCCAACGCCATCCTAACCCATATAAAACCTACAATAACATTCATACAACAACAAAAGCAACTTATTCTGAAAGATCCTACCTAGATACAAGTACTTGTTTCTGAAAGTTGGTAATTACTTCTAATGATGTAGGTGATTATTTTCTCTTTCAAGATATCATTAAGCAATTATACATTCAGAAATTCAACCATAGAAACACTACAGAAATAGAGATCACAATGCATTAAGAGACCAGAAGATTTTACCTTGGGAAAATACACAATGGGGAAAACATTGGCAACCTTTTCCTTAGAGAATCAATACAACAAGAGATACATCAAATTCAACTAACCAACAATATGATCATGTACAAGGAGCCAAGTCAACCCTCTACAAGATCCAAAGCAAATGTCCATAGAAGCTTTGCAACAAGGTCTCCAAGAGGGCTGAAAATGTCCTGCAATTCTGCCTCAGAATTTGCATTGTGCCACAAAGATAAACCACACAATACAAGGTCTCAAGAGGGCAGAAGTTCGTCCTTTGTCTCACCCTAAGAGTTTGGATCATGCCTTGGAGTTAGCCTCAAATCTATGCTCTATACCACATGAACTTCGCACTGTACTATAGAGAAAATGTAAATTTTTGTAGATGTTCTATGCTTGATGCAAATTTACTTTTTATCCCCAATATTAGTTAGCAATCACATAAACAAGAAAGTAAAATGCAGATAGAACATACCAGTAGATCGACAGAAGACAAGCCAAAAATATATATGTGTGTTGGTGCATTACGACGGTCAGCAGGATCCTTCAACCAGCAAAGTCTCAATATGGTTAGCCAACCAGAAGTGTCACACAACCCTCATGGACAGCCAGATCAGTCAACCCAAAGTCAATGAAAGTCAACGCTGTCCTAGTCAATGGTCAACACAAATAGTAGCAGCAAGAAAGTCAACACAACCAAGTCAAAGTCAACGTCCAGCCTCAGTTTTTGTGCCAAAAAATGCAGATTGATGAGATCAAAGTTTTGGGTCAATTTGACCAAGCGTTGACCAAAGTCAACGCTGGTCAATTTCTTCGCTAGAAACCCTAGATAGTCTGAAACCTTAGCTATTGTTTTTTCCCACATGTGAGTGAAGAAGAGATTCGAATAGATGATTGAACCAATCGGATGAGGAGAGAGAATGTGATGTGATGGATGAGTGAAAATGACCTCCAACGTTTACCTATTTATATCCATCAATGAGGGTGTGCGATACAACTGCTGGGGCTTCAAGCCTACGTTTCATTTCAGGCCGACCTGCACATATTTTGAATAAATTCAAAATAAATGCTCTGCTCATCAGATCAAGATGATCTTTAGATCGATCTTGCACCTTTCCGAAAGAGGAAGCCAATAAAAATATCGGCATTTTTATGTGAGCATCACAACATGGAGTTTGGACCTAGTTGTCCAAAATTAACAGAAAATATGCCACAGATAAATGTCTATACCTCGTCCTCCTTTGAATGCTAAAGCGAGGGTAGATGAGTTGCAACTCTTCCCTCTGTTCTCGGCCTTGTACTCCTTTACAAATCATTTATGGAACAAGATTATTGAAGCCATCAATGATGTGTGGCCCTCAATTCAAGTGATTTTTGAACAGAGAGATTTACTCAAAGCAACATTATAAGAGATTCATAAGAATAAAGAGGAACTTGATAACAAACTAGAATAAGCTATAGAATTGATCAAGTTCCTTAACAACAAAAACAAGCAAGAGCTAGTAGAACTTGAGATTACTGACAGGATTGAAACTATCCTTGAGATAAGGAAAGTCATCACCAAAAAGAACCTGATGAAGCAGCTTGAAGAAAAATGTGAGAATATGGACATCACCATAATCAGGTTTATGGTCAAATTTGAGAATTTGAGGCAAAGAAGTTTGCCTAATATTTGGTCATCAATGACAAATTAATGCCTCAGGAAGATTACAGTAAAAAGATCAAAGAATATGCAAAGGAGCAAGTTGAAAAATCAGGTGGACAAGGCACTCCAATAGGAAAAGTCTTACTCGGAAATTTTGAGGACTTATTTTATTTGCAACATGAGATAAGACACTTGTTTGTCAATAAACCAACTTTTTCCAGGTATACAGAAGCAGATGAAAACTTCAGGAAGCTGAAGAAAATACAAATTTCAAGTGATGAAGATTGGGAGTCATCAACATATTTACTATGAAAGATAAAAAGACAGAAAGATAAAAGAGAAAAACAGTTTGCTGAATTGCAATCAAAACAGATTTTTATAGTAGTAAACATATTTTACAGTAGCTAAAGAGTATTCGAGTTTAAAAGAGTATCAGAGATTAAAGAGAATCAGTGAAAGAGTATAAGATAATCATATCAGATTTCAAAACCAACTTGAAATATCTAAAGCCAGCAAGAAGGACACCAAGGCAACGAGCTACACCTCATCCATAATCAGTTACTATTTGTTTTGGATAGATAGGACAACTGGTTGATTTGTTAAGCAGCTGTCTCTATTTTGTTGTAAAGATATTTTTATTTTCCTTAGATAATTCCTAGAAGGATTCTACGATATTTTGTAAACAATTATGTATAAATACTTCATCTTTAGAAGTATTAGTGTGGAATAAATTGCTGAAGATTTCTGTAGTCAATTTTGATTGGACTTGAAGGCTTTTGTGTTTCAAATCTCGAGTAGCAAACTGGATTGGATCAATTGGCATCATATTTCAGGATTCATGTGATGAGCTATTGAAGTGAAGTATTTCTTTCTTGTCATTGTTATCTTTCTTTGTTACATGCATCCATAAATGTTTTCCAAATTTGAATGATAATTCATGAGGTTTATTTCAGGATTTGTTAAAAGCACCTTGTCATTACTGTTTATCATTTCTATGTTTTCTGCTGATTTCTAGAGTAAGGAACCCTTAATTGCTCCTTCTTTCGTTTGACCTCTGCCTACTACTTCCCTTTTCTGGATCAAAGAACTCTTCATTGCTCTTTATCCCGATTATATCACCTCACAAAACAACCTTTCAAGATCTTCATAGGTTATCTATTTTGCTCTGAAAACATTTGACTTCTTGACCTTAATCTTAGCTCTGTCTACTTGATTTTTTACTCTTTAGCCCAACGGACAAACAGATTTCCCACTATCCATCTCATTAGATGATTTTTCCCACCAAATCAAACAAACCAAAACCAAATTGCACCATCATAACTAGCCTAATATTTTATAAAACAAACAAAGTTAAATCTTATAGAGAGAGCCCTCTCTGAACCCTAAGAAGGCTAGATCTTAGAGTTTAAAAGTTGGTCTGTGGTTACCTCTAGTGTTCTTAGACTTTAAACCAAAACCTCACAACTTTAGAATTACTAGAGTGATAACATATTGGCGACCATACTGGAGAACTAACCAATCCTTAGTCATAAAATAAGTCTTAAAGAAACTTTTTCCATCATATTTTTGCCTTTAAGACTGTTTTATAAGTTGTGAGTATAATTTTATCAAAAAATTGGTAATTCTAGCTTCTAGGAAAGTTTATTATACCAGGTCTAATCCGGAGTCTAAACCTGCTGTTATAGTGGACAACCCAAACATAATTGGCAAAAAGAAAAAATAGATAGAAGATTTAGATGTTAAAATTTCATTTAATAGAGTGAATTCATTACCACAGGAATTAGTGAGTTTACAGGATATAGAGTTTGATTTGAAATTTGAAAATTCTTTGTTCAGAAGCAAATCCGAAAGTAATTTAAGCACTGCTGTTTTAGACCCTGTTTTTATTTCAGTTTTGGAATCAAAACAGAAAAATATTGCAGCAAACTCTGAATTAAAGAAAGTAAAAAATCAAGACAAACTTGAAGAGATTAATGCCACTATTCTTAAAGAAATTGATGAGGTAATAGAATTAGCTCAACTGTTAGCATATACATCTAAACCTTCCATTCCTCATTTAGATACCACTACATCATCTATAGTTTCTACTACCATCCAATCTAAAAATCCATTTAGCCCTAGATTACCCTTACAACTTAGAATATTATTTCTTTCATCCCCTACTTCCATTTCATCCACTAGTTTACCTTCTACTTTTTCAAACACATCATTCTCATTTTTTACCAGTTCCTCATATAGTTTAGTTTCACTTCCTAGTACCTCCACCTCATCTTTTAGTTCTTCCACTACTTTTTCTAGTTCAACATTTTATAATCCCGTTTCATCAGCTTCTTCCTCTAGTTCAGCCCCAAGTACTTCCACTTTACCTCCTAGCCAAGCTAGAAGTCAAGCTATGGCTGCTAGATATGCTCCCCTAGTTCTTCTAGGACAAGTTCATGACATGTCCCAAGATTACCAAAGTAAAATACCACAGTTTGATGCTACTACACATTATATTGCACATCAGCATACAAACAAAATGATAGATTACTTTGAACTCCATGAGATAGCTGAATCAGATGTACAAATGAGGTTGTTTGCACAAACATTAACAGGAGAAGTAAAGAAATGGTTTAAAGGCCTTACTGCAGGTAATATAGCTGATTTAGCTATTTTCCATAGATTATTTTTAAATAAATGGGAAAAGAAGAAAACCCCCCTACAAATATTGTCTGAATTTGATGCAATGAAGAGAGCTCCCAATGAATCAGTACAAGACTACTGCACTAGATATAACAATGTTTACAATTCAATTCCTGCAAATATATAACCCACTCCTGACTCTGTCTTGCTCAAATTTCCAGATGGATTTGACACTGACATGGCATATCAGTTAAGAGAAAGAAATGTAGAAACATTAAAAAGAATGCAAACAGATGCTATAGGTGTAGAAGTAAACATCTTAGCTAAGAAAGCTAGATTGAGAAATGAGAGGAGAGTAACCATGAAAGAAGAAACCTCTAGTTCAAACACAAAAATAGATATGTTAGCTAAGACTTCAGAGAGGATGATGGATAGATTAGATAACATAGAAAGAAGACCTCAATAGGATAATCAACTGCAAATTAGAAATCCCAATTTTAGGAAAAACATAAATTCAGGAAAATCAAAAGAATCAATCCCAGACCAAACAATAAGACCTCCATTTTAGGAGAACTGTGCTGAGAGTTCTCAAAACAATGTTGAGGATGAGGATACCATAAATTTAATGGGAATAGATGATAATAACACTATCTTTCTCACACACGAAGATCAAGAGTTATTTGAACTACAACAACTCCAATTAGATTCAAGGGAATCCTTCGATTATAAACAAGGTTATGATTTTGCCATAAATGAAGTTCACAAGCAATATAACCTTAGGAGTAAGAAAAATACTGAAACTTTTACTAAGAAAACAACACAAATTGATAATAAGAAAAAAGTAGAAGCCCCAACAACAAAAGTTCTGCAAATTCTCCCTAGGGAAAATAGGCAAAACTCTAGTTCTTCCCAAAAAGTTTCTGATCCTAAAATTTCACCAAGCCCTAAGATTGTTGACATAACAGATGAAGTTGCTCAAGCTACAAAAGATTTACAAAAATCTGCTGCTGCAAAAGCATCCGATTCTGCTAAAACAAAAAACTTAGATCCTAAAACATCCACTGCTGATTCAAAATCAGCAGATCCAAAAGTTGCCACTGCAAAAACAACTTCTGACAATTCTAAATCTGAAAAAACATCTACTGCTTCACAAACCATTCTTGAAAAGAAAACAAAAAGCAGTAAGACATAAGAAACTCACACTGAAAGTGAAAACATAACTGTAGAAAAACAAGATAAACTAACACAAACTACAGTTACCAAAGAAGAGTTAATTCAAATAAGTAAATCTCAACCTTCATTCAACATACAAACTGGGATTGCAAAGTTAAAAATACCAATTCCTTTAACAGAATTGGTAAAACATGATTTGTATAAATCAACTATCACTGAAACATTAAACATAAATGACGGAGAAGACTCCATAAGCTTGAATGATGATCAACCATAGTTGATATTTGGCCCAGATGTAAATGGAAAGCATCAAGATGGATTAGTTCCTCCATTTTACATCAGTTTAACCATTCATGACCAAATTTTACACAATACAATGTAGTAAAATTTAATTTAATGCCCAAAGCTATAATGGAAACCCTAAACTTAAACATTACAAGGCCTTACAAGGATTTATTTTCATTTGACTCAAGCAAAGTAAAATGCCTAGGATTAATCAAAGATTTATGTGTAACACTAGTTCAATATCTTGGTAAGAGTATACTTATGGATGTTGTAGTAACTGATATCTCACCTAAATATGGAATGTTATTATGTCGCTCATACGGAGCAAAGTTATAGGGATCTCTACAATTGGACATGTCTTATGCTACTATATCAGTTTTTGGTCAACTTAAAAAGTTATATAGGGAAACATTAATGAAATACATGGTAAGTAATGCAGCGAGATCAGTAAAGTACCCAATTTATGCTACACCTACTGACCTAGATTCATTCATCCTATGTAATGCTGAAACTGATAATGAAATCAAGACTGAACTAAAGGATGAAAATAAAACACAAAACAATGTTAATATCTTTCATGAGTCTTTATGGCATTTAGATTTTGATGGCTCAGTAAACAAATTAGGAGCAGGAGCAAGAGTATGGATAACCAATATAAAGAAAAATCATGCAGAAAGCCATGCTTTTAGACTGAATTTCAAATGCACAAACAATATGGCTGAGTATGAAGCCCTCATTTTAGGACTCCAAATAATCAGAAATTTAGGAGGAAAAAGAATAGCAATAATGGGAGATTCAGAGTTGATTGTAAAACAAATTAAAGGTGAATATTCTGTTTACAATCATAGATTAGGCCAAAATGGAGAGACTGTACTAGATTTGATTGATGATTTATTGGAATGTAATTTTTCTACAATACCAAGGCGGAAAAATTTACAAGCACATTCTTTAGCAACATTTGCTAGCACTTGTAATTTACCTTTTCCGCCTAATCTTATGTATACTGCAGAAGTAAAACATAGACCAATAATCCCAGACAACCTCAAATATTGACAGATTTTTTCACAAGATCAACAAATTTATAATTTTATGAATACTGAAGGTGAATTTCAGAACTGTAAGATAGACACTGATTGTACCATAGATCAAGATTTAGACAGTAATATTGATTTGAATAATGTAGATGTAAATAAGTTAAAGTTTGCTAGACCAACTAAATTCAATCAATCAGATATAGATAAATTAGAGAGAGTGGAAATTGATGAAGAATCTAATATATTAATTCTCAAGGACAATTTCTTACCAAAAGGTTTAACTACATTAGAAGATTTATTTGACTCAAATGATGTTTCTAGAAAACCCAAAATTGAGCCACTTAGATCTGACATTGAGGAATGCAACATAGGTACAGAACTGAAACCCAAAATGATAAAACTTTCCAAAGCCTTACCTCAACAGGAAAAGGAAAAATATATTGCTCTTTTTAAGGAATTCCAAGATGTTTTTGCTTGGAGTTATGAGGACCTTAAATCCTATGACACCAACATAATTCAACATAAAATTCCTGTAAAAGGAGATCCAAAGCTCTTTAGACAAAAGTTAAGGAGAATCAACCCTGTTTTGATGCCCTTAATAGAAAAGAAGTTAAAAGAATGTATGATGCACAGATAATTGCACCAATCAGATATTCTGATTGGGTTTCTAACCTAGTTCCAACCAGAAAAAAACAGGTGAGATTAGATTATGTGTTGACTTTAGGAATCTAAACAAAGTATCCTTAAAAGATAATTATCCTTTACCAAAAATGGATCGTATTTTACAAAGGGTAGTTGGATCTTCTAGGAATTCTCTTTTAGATGGATTTTCAGGATACAACCAGATTTTAGTCCAACCAGAGATCAAGCAAAAGCAACTTTTACTACTCCTTGGGGCATTTTTATGTATGTAAAAATGCCTTTTGATTTAATGAATGCAGGGGCAACCTTTCAAAGAGCTATGGATATAGCCTTTGCAAAGGAAATTCATGAATTCCTGGTAATTTACTTAGATGACATAACTGTATTTTCGAAGACTAATTATGAACACTTAGATCATCTTAGACAAGTCTTTGTAAAATGCTGAAAGTTTGGCATCTCATTAAATCCTAAGAAAACCTTATTTGGATTAGAAGAAGGCAAGTTACTAGGACACATAATTTCTAAGGAAGGAATTAGAATAGATCCTGCAAGAATAGAAGCAATTCTGAACATCAATCCACCAAGAAACATAAAAGAGTTATAAGCTTTTTTAGGTAAGATTAATTTTTTAAGAAGATCCATATCCAATTTAGCTGAGATAATTAGAGAACTAAATAACATGCTTAAAAATGATTCAGTTCTTAAATGGACTGTTGAGGCCAAACAATCTTTTGAATCCATCAAACAGGCCTTAACCAAAACCTCAGTCCTTATAAGCCCTGATTTCAAAAATGGTTTCATTATTTTTTCATTTGCTTCAGAACACACCATTGCTGCAGTTTTACTGCAGAAAAATGACCAGGGTTATGAACAACCCGTAGCTTTCTTTAGCAGAACGCTTAGAGATGCATCTTTGAAGTACAATATTATGGAAAAACAAGCCTTAGATTTGGTAAAGGCCATTAAAGACTTCAAAGTTTACATTCTCTATTCTCACATCATTCCCTATGTCCCAAATGCTGTTGTAAAAGACATTCTTTCTCAGGATGGTCTTGCTGGAAGAAGAGGTAAGTGGATTGCCACTATATTAGAATATGACATAGAGATAAAATCCACAAAGTTGATAAAAGGTCAAGGTTTAGCCAGACTTATGGCTGAATCAAATTGTCATGCCCTAGACATAAATTTTATTGCTCAAATAGATGATCAAGAAGAGATGGCGACTCTAGAGATCAGTGAAGCCTTTTCAGACTCACCATGGTATGCAGATATTATATTTGTATTACTAAACTTATAAGCTCCTCTTGGTTTATCAAGAACAAAAGCTAGATTTCTAAAGCTTAAGGCAATAAAATTTTTTATTTTAGACAATGTACTTTTTTGGAAAGATCAAAGTGGGTTTTTATTAAATTGTTTATTAAAAGAAGAAGCTGGCAAAGTATTACAAGAATTTCATGCAGGTGATTGTGGAGGACATCTATACTGGAAAACTACTGTAGACAAGATCCTGAGAGCTGGTTTTTACTGGCCTACCTTGTTTGCAGATGTCAAAAAATATGTGACCTCCTGTCATAAGTGCCAAATCTTTGAGGGTAAGAAAAAGCTGTTACCCCTGCCCTTAAAGCCCATCTCTACAGAAATGCCATTTCAACAATGGGGTCTTGACTTCATTGAAGAAATTCACCCCCCATCATCTGACAGCTACTGACTATTTTACCAAGTGGATTGAAGCCATAGCCTCTAGGCAAGCCACAGATACTGTCATAATCTCCTTTCTAGAAAGTAACATTCTTTCAAGATTTGGGTTTCCCCAAAAGATAATTACTGATAATGCAACAACATTCAAATCTAAAAAAATGATTGACTTTTTCCATAAATACCATATTACCCTAGGTCATTCTACTGCATATTACCCTCAAGGTAATGGCCTAGCTGAATCTTCAAATAAGAGCCTTGTAAACATTATCAAAAGGTTACTGGAAGATAACAAAAAGACTTGGAATAAGAAGTTAGTCAATGCCTTATGGGCAGATAGACTTATAACTAAAAAATCTATTGGTACATCCCCTTACCAACTTGTCTATGGAATGGATGCTATTTTTCCTTCCTCCCTATGAGTACCAGTGATGAAGATTATCCAAGAGTTACAAGTTGAAACAAATGACATTCAAAGAAGGATCAATCAAACTATTTACTTGCAACAAACAAGGGAAGAAGTTTATATCAAGTCTCAAGTTATCCAAGATAAGATAAAGAAATTTTTTGATAAAAAGACTAAAGAAGATGATTTCTACATTGGAGATAAAGTGTTAAAATGAGATTCAAGAAGAGAAAACAAAGGTAAACATGGAAAATTTTATTTTCTATGGAGAGGACCTTTTGTGATTTATGGATATAGAGGTAATAATCCTTTCTACCTAAAAGAAATGAATGGATAAGCTATGCTAGATGGACCAGTAAATGGCAGAATGTTGAAGCATTATTACCTTTACTTTGAAGGAGAGTTAACAAATATTTAGTTTCATTTACTTTGATCATTGTACATATATATTGAAAAGTTTAGATTGGATTTGATGTTTTCCTAACAAAGTTGAAGCCTAGAGAGAAGGCCCTAAGCTTTGAGAGGTAAAATATCACAAGTATGAATAAATGCAGAGATCAGAAAAATACTTACAGGGTCACCATAGTCAAATTTCAAAGGCTACTAGTCTTAAAGTTCTTGACATTTCACCAGGAAATGCCATCCCCATGTAGAGCCACTGTTAGGGTCCTATAATAATAGGGTTCATAATTTTTGAATTGACTTTGATAGTCTTGTAAATATGTACATACCTTGCTTTCTGCAAGTTGTTTTCCTATTTTTGAAAAATGAAAAATAATAAAAAATAAAAAGAGGGTAAAAGTCCTAAAAGAAATATCAAAGGACTTGAAAAAAAAAGATAGACCCCAAAAGAAAAAAAAACAAATACAATAAGACATAAAAGTGAGCAAGTCAAAATGCCACTACTATTTACTTTTATTGCAAGAATATTGATTATGTGTAGATTGGCAATAAATGCCATAATCCATCATCAGTTAAACAATTTAATCTTAACTTTTCATGCTTTGAATTTCACGTTTTAGATAGAGAATAAAGGTATGTCAAATAGTATAAACATGACAAATCAATAGATTAGATAGAGAATAAATGAGGAGCTCAACAGTTTAATCTGAGCCCTCAGATGAAATAAGATTAGACTTAGATCGTTTTTATGTTTTGAAAGAAAAATGATTTAGAGTTGCAAGCCTAAATGCACCCGTGAAAATGAAGTAAAAAATGTTAGAAATAAAGATGGGTGGGTGCAAAGCAGTTGTGCAAGCATGTAATAAAGCATCATCGGGCAAAAATCACTAATTTCCCCTCCCCTACAATTATTCAATATTCTAAACTATCAGTTAAAGAGGCTCAGAGCATTTCTCTGACTTTTGTTGGGACCGGACCCAAGGCTCGATGACTGATTGGCTAAAAATATTGAATTCCTACACAAAACCCATATTCATCAGCATTTACCCTTCATTCATAATCATAATCTCTTTTTTCCTAAGTAAAAACCCATTTTACTTAGTAAAAGTAAAACCCTAAATAACTAATTTTATTTCCTTTCAAAAAAATCATTCAAAATAAAATGCATTTATGCTAAGTTAAAGTGTGAAAAAAATACAACAAAGACAAGCTATGCTTTATTTTGCACTTTACTTAGTGTTAAAACTTGTATTTTATTCATTATATACATTATCCCTTTTCATAATAACTTCTAACTATATTTATTAACTCCCTAAACTACACCCTCCCGTATAGTATTAAACCCTTATATTTAAAATAACCCACAAAACCCTCTATTAAAATTTTAACCAATGTTTAAATACCCCACGTAATTAAATATAAACCCCGCCCTTATCCCATTGGTTTAAAACTATCGATAAAACAAAATACCCCACCCCTATAGTTATTAAACAACTGTCAAATGTTTAAAGACTACATAATAAAGCCCGCATATGGTTGAAACATTGCGTAATGTTTTAATTGAAACATATAAACCTTATACCCGCCGCATATTATAAACCTAAGGTTTTAACTTTATTAAACGCATATTCATAAAGTTTAAAACCTGTCCTCGTCGCATTAATACACCACGACCCCACTTCCAAATCCCGATGCAGCTTTCAAATAGATCAGGGCCGTTCGCAATCGAACCCCACGATCCGACGGCTAACAAACGAAATTGCAAATAAACTTGCGCGATAACCACCATCTCATTTCTATGGGAAATGGGTGGTATTTTCACTTTCTCTCTCCTCCACGTGTTTCCTTCCTACTGGATCGCGTCCATTTCAACCAAAACAACTTACCATCTAAACTGAACCCGATAACCACTCGTGGTTTTTGACCCTTTAAGCCTAAAAACCGCCAATTTTTATATGACCACCATTTATTGCAGGCGCCTGTTAGCCCTAATTTGCCTACATAACATCAGAAAGGCATTGATTTCCTCTCTTTCTGCGCATAACCACTGTATAACCTATCCCAACTGTGAAACAAGCATTTTCCACCATTTTCATGCCAAAAGCCTGCAAATTTCAGCCTGTACCCATTGCAGATTGCTAAAGAAACTCTATAAAGCTCCCGAAGACCAGAAACAGAGCACAGTACCTGTTCAAAAACCTTCAGATACGTCCTCAAAAACCAGTACCTGCGTATAACAGGTATTCCTCCAGAAATTAAGCCCGTTTTGATTTGAAAAGACTTTAAAAAGAAACAATTACATTTAGAGCTCGAATCCACCCAAACAAACTCATTAAATATCCAAAAAACAGGCCAAACCTTGTCAAAATTTCTGAAAAAACCCTGTTTATGTTGCACATTTAAACCCCAAATTGAGCCCAGAAACCCTCTGAAAGTAACTTAAGCCTCTGTGCCTAATCTCAAAGGACTTTAGCCCAATTACTCAATGAAAAAACTCAGGAAACCCTTTTTTCTTATTTATAACCAGTGAAGGTCTGTGAATCAAGTTGAAGAGTCCAAAATTGAAAGCAAAAGCCCAAAGAAAGACCATATTTTGCTTATTTTCATCCAAGAAATCCTTGTCAGAGTAAAAATACTTCTGGAAACTGTTTAATCTTGCAGAAGTAGCCAGAAAAGCTTAAAAAGCAGGGTTTTGTAGTCCAAAAAACTTCAAAATGCCTAAACCTACTCCAATTGCATCTTCTAAGACTGCCATAGTCATTAATCCTCTACAACCCCCTGTTGTAGATATTGAGCACACTCCATTAGCAGATATTGACTATAAGATAGCAGATCCTATTGTAGAATTCAATTTGTTGGAACTTCATAACTGGAGTTATGAAAAATCTTTGGATAATGTTGAAGAAGTTAAAATTTGAGAATCACACTTACTCAAATATGTGGTTCCAGTTACCCAGTCATGCCCAGAGGTCATTAGGTTATGCCATCATCATTATATGCCTGAGCAAAGAGAAATAGTCAATGCCAATAAAGAAGTACTTTTTACCATTACTGCTGAATCCATTAATCAAATGTTACAACTCAAGCCTAATCCTCAAGCAATTCCTCTGTCCATTGAAGCACTTACCAAGCTGTATATTGGCCTTGATTTTCCTAAAAGATTCCAAATCTTTCAAATATTCATGCCCTTACATGTAGAAATTCCTCAAATCAATCCTCCATATTCCATTTCAAAATTTCCAGAGGGTTCTAGGCATGTAATTTCCATGTTATCTTTCATCCTAGGGTACTTTACTGATGAACATACAAATGAATCCATTTTAGGTTTCCTATCCATTTTCACACCAGGACAACCTCCATCTGTTATCTGTGATTATGCTGGATATATTGCTGACAATATTCATGACCAATTGGTTAAACTGCCAATTGAAGGAGTGTTCAGATACACCTCTTTCCTCTTCCACATGTTCTTGTATTTTCAAGCAGATAATTTTCCATTAACCCTTCAAAAGCTTGACATAGAAGGGAATCCTCTTTCAGTTATTTTCTGGACCTCTTTGATCAGGAAAGAGTCCACATATTTCACATATGCAAAGTTTTCAGATTCCTTCATCCATCTATTAATTAAAATGTTAACAAATACTGAACAACCAAGGATAAATGATGAGATGAAGAAGATTTTACAGCTGTTAGAGCAAACCAAGACTGGTGATTGGTACTTGTATGAAAAACACACTGAGATTAGAGTGTTTGGATACAATTTGTTACCCTACAAGTTATCCAAGTTTGTATTAATGAGGGCTTTTGCCTTGGAGTATATCAGGCAAATATTAAACTCTGATTCTATCAATTTCCTAGCAACAAAGAAGAAAACACAATTTAAATTGAAGAATTAAGTGGGACCATTCATTTGTAATCATAGAGATGCAGAGGCAGAAGCAACTAAGCAGTTATTAGAATAAGGTTTGAAGAGAGCTTTTCTTGGAATTATGATCCACAAGGGATATTAAGTAAAATGAGGGTTAAGTGTAAACTGACACCCTACATTCATGAGACAAAACCATAGAGAAATATGCCAATAAGATTGAGTGGACAGAAAATACTTTAGTAGATGCAGTGAAGAAAAGTGATATTAGTCACACTTTACAAACTGCGACTCAGCCAGAAAAAACCACCAAGAGGGTCAAAGAGGAAGAAACTTATGTCGCTGAAACCACTACTTAAAATAAGTGTTGGAGAGGTAAATCCCCTCTACGGACAGAGGCGATCCCTACTAGCCCAGATCGGGTCTAGCAACAACCGAGTCACGCTAAGATGCAAGTTCCTAATTGCAAAAGACCAAGATGCGACAAGAGGCCTACCTTAAGTCCTACGCTGTCATCGTTTGTGGAGAAGAGGGCACTTCCATCCCTTGCTTTGGCAGATCACAATTCTCCCGCTCAATGCGATCGAACACTTGCACGTACAAGAAGAACAACAAACAAACAAGCGGAAAACCTAATACATGCAATTTTGTATTAGTCAGAGAAGATACAACTCATAACATAAAACATGAACATCTGAGTGGAACCATAATCGAAGTGGTTTATTATTAATCAGAACAAAGAAAGATACAACCTGAGCTCTGACGCTGGATCTTCCTTTGGCGGGTCGACAGAGGAGTACGTCTCGGTAAAGCTCGTCAGGAAAATGACAAGTCTATCTCTTTTCGGCTGTTTGACGATAATCTCCTTACTATTGATTCAGCGCTATTCAGGCTAGCTTGCAAAGGGAAAATGACAAGCTTATATAGATGGTGGAAGGGGAGTTGGGATCCCTACAATGGTGGGATTGGCTCTATCCTCAAGGAAGCTTCCATGATAGGTGGAAAACCACTTCCCCTACATGGAGATCCGAAGCCAAACCTCCCAACTCATTTTAGAAACTCGTTTAGGAGTTGGTTGGAATCAAACTCCTGCCATTTATTTTTACAAAACACTCCTTATTAAGCCTGGCGCGGGTGATACGCTGGGACAGAGCGCCAGTTGGCGCGCCCTCTTTGGTGGATTTCCCCCATTGGCACGAGGGCTGAACTGGCTAGTCGCGCCAAGGCTAAAAAGGCTATTTTTAGGGCTTTTCACAGGAAATTGTCTTCAGGGGAATGATTTTTCTTGTCAAGGGGGATGCCATGAAAGTGGTTTCAGGTCATATCACTGTTCACAGGTCACGGAATAAGCCCTCCAATGTGCGGGACGGGGGATTGCAGGGACGACGACAAATTACTGTGTAACAGATGCCCCCTAAAGCATGAGGCCCGAAAGAGAGAGAGAGGGGTGAAATGCTTTACGAGAACGTGCCCAACTGAAAACACTGCCGTCGAGAAACCTGCGTAGACAAGTACAACTAATATCTCAAATACATGATATATATGTGGTATGGGCGTAGCCATTCGTAACAGAGTATACAATAATCAAGATCCAAGGTATGGACGCAGCGATCCAGTGAGGATCGATAAATAGAGTCAGTTATGGTCGCAGCCATCCAATTAATGAGTCATGTAACCAATCATAATAATCCACAAAATCGCAGCCTGGATTCTAACAGACAAAATCCAGGGTTTTGTGCTCCATCTCGACCCGAACAAAGTACAAGTTCAAGCATGTGAGTAAGTGAGCTGAAGTCGAACATGCAAGAACATCGTCTGATTACCAGCCAATGATGAAAGCTATTAACAGACGCGAGAGGAACCACCAATAATGACAATGGCTCTCAAGGTACTATAGGTACAATCCACGGAGTGTGAACAGTGAGCTGGCGTCGAACACCCGCAGAATCATCTGATCGAAGGTCAATGATGAAAACCTTGCGTCGAATGCGAAGAACCTGCCATTGAGGCATGCAGGCTCCAAGGTACCGGAAGGGAGTCTCTAGATCAACTTCCTGGATAATGAGCTGAAGTCGACAGGAAGTGACCTCGATCGAAGGTGGGCCATAGTGTTTCCCACATCATTGACACGAGACAGAGGAAAATAATGTCTGTGAATCAGGATCAGATGAGAATCAGAGGAAGGTTGAAACTTGCAGAGGTCAACTTCTCTTGAACATATCGGCGACACGACAGTGGATTTGGCAGTATTTGACATCAAAAGATCAGAGGTCATGATGACGAGGCAAAGAGCAGATGAGAGGTCAAAAGGGATTACCCAAACCCACGGAGGCAAACAGATAATGAGATGAGATGTCCCCAACCCAACACGAATGCAGACAAGTGCCATGTTCAAGAGTGACATACTGCCGACACGACGACGATACTGGTTCCATTTTTCCCCACCATTTCTGGCGAGTACCCCAATTATTTTTGAGAACAAGCTTGAAGGGGATAGCATATGCTTGTAATATAAGTTCGCCCTTCGGACGAATCCATCCTAGTACATTTAACGAGCCCTAGGAAGGAGGAACTCGAATATCGTCATTACGACTGAATTCGATGTCATCAGGGTTTAACGTGTCTGACAAAGGAAGAACTCGACGTCTTTTATTTAGAGAGTTTGAAAAGACAGCAGAAAAGTAAACTCCAGCAGTCCCTTTTCGTAAATAGTTCTTTAGATCCGAAAAGATAGAAAACTGTGTCTGAGAAAACCTCCTAGTCGCGATAGGCTAGGGTATTCCTTTTTCGTAAATAATCTATCCCAATCCGAAAAAGGGGTAAACGTATATTGGGGGCGAGTACCCCAATTATTTTTGAGAACAAGCTTGAAGGGGATAGCATATGCTTGTAATATAAGTTCGCCCTTCGGACGAATCCATCCTAGTACATTTAACGAGCCCTAGGAAGGAGAAACTCGAATATCGTCATTACGACTGAATCCGATGTCATCAGGGTTTAACGAGTCTGACAAAGGAAAAACTCGGCGTCTTTTCATATTTAGAGAGTTTGAAAAGACAGCAGAAAAGTAAACTCCAGCAGTCCCTTTTCGTAAATAGTTCCTTAGATCCGAAAAGGTAGAAAACTGTGTCTGAGAAAACCTCCTAGTCGCGATAGGCTAGGGTATTTTTTTTTCGTAAATAATCTATCCTAGTCCGAAAAAGGGGTAAACGTATACTGGGTAGATGTCGTTTCGCAGCCACTTTAACGAGATCGAAACGACAAGGGACTCGACAATCTTTTCATGTTTAGAGAGTCAGAAAAGAGCTGAAAGATGACTCCAGAAATGACTTTTTCGTGTTTTTACCGAGTCCGAAAAAGTATAAAATACAACTCGTATCACTGTCCAAGTTGCTTAAAATCCTGTTGCTGCACATAAAAGCGAGTGTAAAATCCATTTTTCGACAAAATATATTAAAATATTGGGAAAAATGACTTTGAAAACCTAATTTGACTTTGAAAAGTTATAAATATGCCAAAAATAGTAAAACATATTCACTTTTACTTTTTACCTCATTTGGAGAGCAACAGTGAGCTTTTGGTGTGCGAACTTGCAGCGGTGATTGCGACCAATCCAGTACATCATCCGGATTCTCGTTCGTTCCAGGTAAGAGGCACTCCCCTTAGCTTTGTTTTGGTGCATTTTTTGTAGATTTCCATTCTGTATTTGACCTCTGGAGGAACCCTTTTGCAAATTTAGGGCTCGGCCAATTGGCGCAGGTATCGGGCACGGGCCCGTGCCAATTGGCTCCCTTTTGCAAAGGGGTCGCGCCAATTGGCGCGACTGTTAGCAAAACAGTCGCGCTAGTGGCGCAACTCAAATTTCCGCGTTAATTTACCAAAATGTGAGCCACTCAAATGAATTTTTAAGTGTTGTAGAGATCTAATAAGGTATTTTTGACCATGTTGGTGCAAATATCCAGTCACAATGGTGATTGAGTGGAAGGAGAGGGAACATGGGGAAGAGGACGAAATGGCCATGCAAAATGAAGCTTGCATGAATGCCCTCCGGGACTGTGGTCTCAAGAAGTTTTTCTTCACACCATGTTTGAGAGCTCAACCTGAGCTATTACAGTATTTGGTTTGCATATGGGACGAGAATGAAGAAGTGTTCAAACTCCGAGACCAAGTACTATCACTCGAAGTCTCTGACGTTTATTTCATTACTGGATTGTCGCACAGAGGCCCAGTGCCAATCATGACGGGTAGTAGACCTTCTGGAGAGAAAATGGATATGGTAATGGCGAGAGTGTGCCCAAGGGCACAAACAGGATCGGGTAGTGGGAAAGTAGACATCCACATTGTCCGCGATCTAGCACTGCGGGTAGTGCTTCACACCATTACGCGGGCTGCAGGATCGCAGGCCCCGCATGAGGCAACCAAAGCGCAACTCTTACTGGCTTTTGAATGCATGAATCCTACACTTTTTGATTGGGCCACTGTCGTGACAACAAACATCAAACGGCAACTGACAAAGTGCAAGAAGGCCAAACTGAAACAGTTTGGCTATGGTTCCATTCTGGTGTCATTCATTCTGGAATGATTACCAATTTTCCAGGGCCAAGGGGCGATAGTTTCCGAGCCGTTGTTGAGGGAGCCGAGGATGGCTCGATGGGCAACACTTATGCCCAGGTCAGGAGGAGGCCAGCAGATGTCCTAGAGGCCTGAGTTTTTTGTATGGTTATGGCGTCAGCTAATTGTAGTTGAGGATTGGCCCTATGCAGGTACCGACTTCACGGGAGACCCAGATCTTCCACTTCCGGAGGGGGAGGACTGGGACGAGGAGCTGGGTATGACTCTTTTTGATTTTTTATGTATTTATGATTTTTTTTTGTGATACATGCCTATTCTAACAACAGTTCTATGTGTATGCAGATGTTGGCCCAGAGAGGCTCGTAGGCATGTCGCCCATTGCACGGAGGACACCTCTCGCATATGACCCTCAAGCTGAGGGCGGCAAAGGGAGTGAGCTGATCTAGAACCTGGAGGGCATCGCCTAGGGAATCCCGGACTATGCACGGCTGGCAGATGTCTCGTTGGCTTACCAGCGACACACTGTGGGGGTGCCTAGTCGCCTCCATCGACTGTTGAGGCGATTGGTGCGCGCGGTGACATGTTACCACGAGCACCACGCTGATTAGCCATCTAGGGCTTTCATATGCATATTTTTGAGAGACATGTTGTCTCCGGCTATTATTAGACAGACATGTATATTTTTTGACTTTATGTGATGTACACAAACTGCAAACTTATTCGACATATATATATCTATTTCTGGATGGATCTTTTTACATGTGATGCTGTTTTTTACAAGTTGCGCAAATGTCTATTTAAAACCAAATTAGCTACTGCATCTGTTAACGCATTCATGTGTCTGGGTATATGTTCATATGTAATGTAATCAAAATTTCTTTCTAGTAAACGAATACGTAGATACAGACGTAAAATGGATGGGTTTCTAACTGAATAATGACCGTTAAGTTGTAATACTACAAGCTGTGAGTCTAGATATACAAGTAACGCACAAATACACAGGTTAACAACCTCGTTTATTAATTCCAAAACGGCACTATATTTCGCGACATTATTTGTGGTAGGCCCTAGACAAACACCTTGCAAATTAACCAACTCACTAGCAAGATTGTAGATTACCCAGGCTGCCGAGGACAGATTCCTGGTACTGCGGGAGGCACCATCCACGAAACCGACAAAAGGAGTAATAGACATCTGCACAATCAGGAAGACCCAATCAGCAGAAAGACGCTTACAAAGCACACCACACCACACATGCACAAAAATGAAAACACTCACTTATGCACACACACACCACACGAGAATAACTCAAGCGTAGTACTTTTTGAGGTACAACCCATTCCTAGGCTGCACCAGAGGAATTCCTTCGTAGTTGATAAGCTCATAGGCCCCATTTTTTAATACTCTTTTAACTATATAGGGCCCATGCCACATGGGCTGGAATTTGCCTGCTCTAAGTTTATCATGTGCTTGGTCATACAGGAGGACGAGATCTCCTTCAACGAAAGAACGAGGAGAAACCGATTGATCGAAGTGGGCTTTGACCCGCTTTTTCTGTGCCTCAATGACCAAGGCAGCTAAGCGGCGGGTTTCATCCAGTCGTTCCAAATACAAGAGACGTTCTTCCTCCGGAGAAGTGTCAGGCAATAGTTCCACAGCCAATTTCAGGGAAGGAATTTCGCACTCAACTGGGAGAGTCGCTTCCAAACCATACACCAATTGAAAAGGTGTGAATCTGGTTGCGCTCTTTACAGACGTTCGATAAGCCCAGAGAGCTGAGAACAATTGGAGATGCCAGTTGGATTTATGGATACCAATCGTTCGTTGAAGCATTGTGACCAAAACCTTGTTCACAGCCTCAACCTGGCCATTCGCTTGGGGGTAGTATGGCGTTGAGCTATCATGGCGTAAGCCCAACTTTGACGTCAGCTCAGCCATCATGTAATCCCGAAAATGGGTGCCATGATCGGTAACAATGGCCTGAGGGACTCCGAAACGCGTAATAACATGGTTGAAAAGAAATTGGGCAGCTGTCTTACCGTCGGCAGCTAATGTAGGCATCGCTTAGGCCCACTTAGTAAAGTAGTCTACGACGATGATTATATAAGCATGCCCCCCGGTTGAGTGAGGGTTAAATGTCATAAAATCTACGCCCCATTTCGCAAAAGGGCCCACGGTAATGACAGGATGCAAGGGTAATGGTGGCGCGTGCATCTTGCGCTGAAAGACCGGGCACTCATGACATTTTTGGACCGCAATGATACAGCTTCTTGAATACAGACGCGCCAGCCACCGTACGTGCGAATCTTCTGGGCGGTGGCATATCTGGACATGTGACCACCACAGGCGCCACTGTGACAGTCATTCAAGACTCTTTCAGCCTCTTCCAGGGTCAAGCACCGGCGGAGGACGGAATCGACTCCTACACGGTACAGGGTATCCCCTATAATGCAGTATGGTTGAGATTGATGCCGAATCTGACGTCGAGCATCCTTTGTCAATTCAGACTGGAATGTGGATGTTTGAAGATACACGATAATGTCACCGTACCATGGGTCACGAGTGCTGATAAGAAAGAGCATTTCATCCGGGATATGATCTTCGGATTTCGATGGAACGGAGTTTGTCGGGAGAGAGCAAATCAGATCAAGGAAAACCAATGATTTCGTCAACTTAGCAGTGGTGAACTCTAAATCGAACTCCTGAAGGATTACAATCCACTTGGAGTACTTGCCCCCCAACAATTGTCGAGACAAGATATACGTCATGGGATTGTAGTCCGAAACCACGGTTACGGTACGCAACAGGATGTAATGGCGGAATCGCTGGACGGCCTGAACCGCGACGAGTGCCAACTTCTCGACATGAGCGTAGCGTGTTTTTGTGTCGAGAAGATTCCGAGATAGATAGTAAACTACGTGTTCATTTCCATCATCGTCATCCTGTACTAAAACCATAGCTATCGTGCTAAACGCAGCAGCCAAATAAATGGTGAAATTGCGATGATAGTCGGGAGGACGTATCAGCGGAGCGTTGACGAGCAACGTTTTAAGCTTATCAAAAGATTGCTGGGCAATCTCGTCCCAATGGAAGGGAACGTCCTGTTTCAAAAGACGCGTAAAGCCCTTGGCCACTTCTGCATAATTCGGAATGAAGCGTTGTAAGAAGTTAGCTTTCCCCTGCAGAATTTGTAGTTGATGTAATGAGGAAGGGGATGGGAGGTTGACGATGGCCTCGACCTTGAGGGGGTCAAGGCGAATTCTGTCTTTGGAGACGATGAATCCCAAAAGACGATCAGAATCCACGCAGAAGACGCACTTATGAGGATTCAGCCTAATATTATAGCGTCTGCAATGGAGGAAAATCTAGCGGAGGTGTTCAAGATGGTCCTCACGCCGAGCTGAATGGGCCGGAAAATCGTCCAGATATGGTTGAACAATATGGCGTATGTCGTGGAAAGCATAAGACATAGCATGCTGGAAGGTGGCCCCAGCGTTTTTTAGACCAAATGGGAGCTTTTTATAAGCGAAGGTTCCCCACGGACAAATAAAGGCAGTCTTGTGTTGATCAGCGGGTAAATTATTGATTTGATTGTACCCAGAGAAGTCGTCCATAAGGGAATAAATCTCACTCCCCGCGGATTCATCAATAATTTGATCTATAAAGGGAGTGGGGTAATTGTCCTTAGGACAGGCCCGATTGATGTCTCAGTAATCAACACAGACGCGTATAGTGCCCTGCTTCTTATCTACAGGGACAATATTTGAAACCCATTCTATGAGGGGAATAGGATAGATAAAGCCCGCGTTAAGAAGTTTTTCAACTTCTGCCTTGATAGTTGCGGCTTTTCAGGGATGCACTGGGCGTAGGCGTTGACGCACTGGTTTTGCACCCGGATAGGTAGGAATCTCGTGCACGACTATGTTGGAATCAATCCCAGGCATCTCTTCATAGGACCACGCGAAAACATCTCTGAATTCGCGAAAAAGGTTTGTATAAACTTGTATCTCTTCAGGAGAGCAAGTCACTCCCACATGAATATTCTCGACTACCCCCGGTTTGACGGAGATGTCGATTGGCATAGTTTGAGTGATATTACTCAGGTTTCTCTCCAAAAGGACCTCATGAGTCAATATCGGTGTTTGAAGAGGCGGAGTGGGAACCTGAGATGCGAAGCGCTCTAGATAATCAGACATTGCCCCCAAGCCAGGTATGAACGAGGAACGATGATGTCCATCGCTCCACGACAGATCTTCAAGAGACATGGTTTCAACAATAGCTTCATCGGAAGGGAAAACTTCTCTTAAAGGGTCAGGCGAATCTGCATCGCCGAGCCAAGGGGATTGAGAATAGCTATTCAGAGCCATGCTCAAAGGAGCATGTTCAGGAGGAGGATCAGATGCAACAACGATTTCGCAATAATTAATCTCAACTAGAGTTAACGGCATCAATTCTCCGAAAGAGGTCATCTGTTCAGGCGAAGGGATGATCCAAGGGTCGTCGGACCTAGAGACCATATTAACTTGAACGGTGTGTGGTGGTGGTGCGGGAAAAATACCCATGAGGACGGGGTCTTTGAAGAGACCGGGTCCTACACTGTCAGGGGGATTCGAGATCTGATCCACGTAAGGAACGTTGTTCTCAGAGGATGAGGTGAAGAAAGACAACTGATTGACAGTAACGATTTTGCCCTCGTGAGGGAACTTGAGAAGCCGGAAGAGGGTGGATGGCACGCATAGCATGGCGTGAGTCCAACTGCAGCCAAGAAGAAGATTGTAGTTAAGCTTGGCGTCAACCACTTCTACTTCTACGTTGACTGTCTTCCCTTGTAACGTAATCGGCAAACTCTCGAGAACACCTAGGGGTTTTGATTCCCGACCATCGAATGCCTCCAAGGCATTGGGAGACGATGTAAGAGCCAGAGAGCCGATGGCTTTCCAGCAGGCAGATGACATAACACTGGTGGAAGCACCTTCGTCCACAACGGCTCTATGGATGTTGAGGCCGTTGATCCCGACTTGTATAACGAGAGCAATTTGATGTGGAAGTTGGGGGACAAAATTTTCTAGGTTGAAGGTGAGAAGATTAGAATCGGTGGGATCGATTCCACCGATTGCAGACAACAGAGCTTTCTGTTGCGATGGGCAACTTTGAAGCACTTCCAATGCCAACATGGCAGAAGGCACCTGTGCCAAATCCTCAACAATACTGTAGTGCTGAGTGGCACGGGCATTTGGGTTGTAGGAAGATCTTCGCAGAACACCTTTAGAAGGTGGCCTCACAACAGGTTCAGCGCTGGGCTTCTCAATTTCCAAAGGACCAGAGACAGGTGGGGGAGGTGGGCCATCCACGACTTCCTTCCCAGCTGTCTGGCATGATCCAGCATAATCCTTCGAACGCGTAGCAATTGAGACAGGTGCAGCACCATTCATCATAAAGACCTGGGACCCGAATGGTACAGACGGTGAAGGCTGCTCAACCATCTGGGTCTCTTGAGATGGGAACGGTTCTTTGAGAACTGCCAGAGTCCCTTTGGAGCCTTTCAGAAGTTGACTAACTTCAGATCGTCGAGGACAATTTGGGGTATAATGGTCTCCTTCACAGATAAGACAGGGGTACTTTGGTTTACGTTGGGAATCGTCATCAGTACGAGGTTTAGAAGACTCTGGTTTTAGGACGTCGGGTTTGGATTTTCCTTTGCCCATCTTCTTTCCTTTGGAGGCCTTTTCTGTAGGATTAGCCTGAACGGCGTTGACCTCCACAGTCTTGCCAGAATCTGGAGGGGCGGGAAGAGCAGAATTATTGGAAGAATTGGACTTTTGCTTCCCATTAGAGGATTTCCGAGAATTTTGAGAAACGGAACCAATAACACCATCCACCGTTGGGGTAGGTGGTGCTTTAGAGGTTCCCGGCCGCGGAGCATCAGTCAAAATATCATAAAGCGTGCCAGACTGAGAGTACACCAGATTAAGGTACTGGGCGCGCGCGATGGCTTGTTCTTCAGTCACACATGCCCCCATGGCAATATCTTGAGCGATTTTGCTAACGAAGGAGGTGGTGAACCAATGAGTTAGTAGCTGATCAGGTATATAAAACTTGATCAGTCTACGACGACGTCGCCACTCATAAATATGATCGGATATGTGGGTGGCTTTATCCTGCTTCAAAGAAGTCAAGAGATGTGTCCCGGCTTCGTAACGAACCGGTAACTGGAAGTGAGTAAGAAAAGCCATGGCTAACGTATTGAAGTCTTGAAAGATGCCACGGGGTAATTCTATATACCATTTAGCGGCAGCACCGGTAAGAGTGCACTGGAAGAGACGTAGACAAATTGAATCATCCACCCAAGAGTTGGACGAACACCATAGGTGGTAGGTCATTACATGAGCTTGGGGGTCCTCTCCAGCTTTACCTTCAAACTTAGGATAGTCGCCGAGTACCTTGGTCGGAACCGGAGGCCAGTAAGGATTGTGAAGAATCGGATCATTGGTTAATTTAGAAACGTCCGGTAACTCCAAGGTGGCCAAGAACGACAATTGTGGATTGAAAAGCATGCCAGGCCCTCGATAAGGACCTGTACCTATACTCCACCCTGGTTGGGCATATCCTTGCCCCCATTGGTTCTGCCCCGAAGGATTCTCACCATAGGGGGTATAGGTCGTATAACCAGTCTGATACGGTTGCTGGTAACCAGTGTATGGGGGTTGATAACCGGGGTATGGACCCTGATTATATGTTGGCCCTGTTTGAGCAGTATACGGATTCGGCTGCTGAGTATAGGTGTAGCCTGGTTGTTGAAGGTAATAATTGGAACCTTGGGGTGGGTTGTAAATCGGTTAAGATTGACCTTGAGGATAGTAACCGCCTTGGGGTTGAACGGGCTGCTGATAGGTGGGGCCCTGTTGAGCCTGATAAGTAGGGTGCACCGGCTGATTCGGTTGCGGCATCGAGTAAATCGGCTGTTGGGCAGGGTTGATAGGATGTGCAGGCTGGCCTGGTTGGACAGGTTGACCTGGTTGAACGGGCTACCCTGGTTGAACAGGTTGACCCGGGTGAACAAGTTGCACAGGTTGTACAGGTTGACCTGGCTGATGTGGGACACCAGGCTGTGCCGGATGGGCTGGTTGGCCTGGTGGTGGAATGGGGCCCGGTTGTGCCTGATAACCGGTTTGACCTGCAACAGGACCATAAGAGGGTCCTGGCTGTGCAACATTTAGACCAATAGGAAATTGAGGTTGCAGAGGTTGCACCATAGGTTGAGAAGGTTGGACTTGCCCCCCAGGACCGTACAACGGCCCCGGTTGGTACCCCGGTTGACCTATGGGTCCTTGAGGTTGCCCTGGTTGGACCACAGGGTGGGGCTGCATAGGTTGACCTGGAGGGTTGTAGGACTGTCCTTGTGGACCGTATAACAACCCCTGCTGGCCTGAAGGTTGGCCTTTTAAGGTTTGTCCTTGCGGGTCATAAAGATAACCAGGCTGGCCCGAAGGTTGGCCCTGAAAGGGTTGTCCTTGCGGGTTGGAAGGTTGCTCAGCCTGGTTAGACAGAAAACCTTGAGCATACTAATAAGCCTCTAGAGCGTGGAAACGTAAAGGGTTTCCTTGCTCATCGTATTGATGTGGAAAAATGTAAACAGGTGTACCATCCTGTGCATAATGCGAAAAATAGGGACGGTTGGGATCTTGGGAGGATTGATCGACCTCGAAGTTCGATTGCTGTAGGGATAATCAATACTTTTTAGGAGAAATTATCTCTGGAATAGCAGATGCTATATAAACGTCTTCGGGAAGCGACGCGGTCCTTATGGACTGAGTGGTAACAGCGGGTGTAGATGCGGCCACACAGACAGTGGGCCTGACAGGTAGTGAAGTGACCTAAGGGGATGACGTGAGGGGTGTCCTTGGAGACATCCCCAATGAAGGAATAACTGGCCTCATAGAAGGAGTTGATATCCCCATAGAGGCGACAGCGGTCATAATCTGACTTAAGGATCTATACGTCGCTGGAAGTGAAGGACTTGGCGAAGACATGACAGATAACTTGGGGTTGTCTTCAGGGAACAACTGGTAATCTTCACCAAACGTGGGGATTTCCTCACTAGGAGAATGGTTGGATGAGCCCATATCTGAACCTGCCACTAAATCTTCTAGAAGACAGCGAGGACTAGGAGGAATAACAGCAGCTAGAAAAGGCGAACCCGATGTAAGAGGAGGGAAATGTTCCCCTACTCCGAATCCAAACCAAGCGTTGGATAAGGGTCAATTGAACTCAACTGGTCCTCCAAAGGGAAGCTCAGATAGAACCGGTCCCCCGTCGGGAAACTTGGAGACGATGGGCTACTGAGGTTCAGCAGAGGATTGAGAAACCTCTGATGAATCGTCTATGTACGGACTACCAGTAGACGAAATTGAGGGTTCCGCCACTGTGACAGTAATGACAAGAGGAAGAGATCAAACACAACACATGGGCTAAAAAATCAAGGCACACAATCAAACGGCCAACAAGCAAATTCTAACAGGGCGTGTGATTGCAGGTGATTTATTTTACCACATTGAAACTTAGAAACTTCACCGTTTCATGTTTTAAGAGTCGAGAAACGGACGAAAGGTGACTCTATCTCTTTCAGTTTTGAAACAAGCGTGAAAGGACAAGCGCTTGATGATCCTTTCAAATTTAAAGAGTCAAAAAAGATCAAAATGACTACTCTGGTAATCTAGGCAAAGGGTGTACCAGATATCCGTGAACTGCAATATACACCTTGGTTTCAAAATGAAAGAGAAATCAACCAAGGACTTGACATACGTGCAGGAAATCTCCCCGAATGCTGTGTCCGGTGTATCACGGGTATAAGGTGGCAGACTCGACTTCTTACGGATAAAGGATAACAACCTAGTGGGGTCTCCCTTTATATACGCGATAATACAGGGAGCACAAGTCCGTACTAGTGCTGTCTAAAGCTAAGAGGCAAACGACAACTACTAGGTTTAACGACGCCGAAACACGTCACTAGCCTAGACCTCTAAATATTTCGTTAATGTTTCAATGCTGCCTTAAGGTAAATTGAATAAATTTTAATGTTGATCTTCAATTATGTTTCAATTTCCAGGCCCTACCGAATGTTATGTCTCAAAATCTCCTAAATGCACACTACATGCCACAATGTATCATTTCGTTCGATGAATAGCTAACTACGAGAAGGTTGAGAGCTTTCACACAATAACAAAATGATCACAAAACAACCACTAGTGTCTCTAATGCACGCTAATGAAAACTAAAAGCTTTTCTTTCAGAGCTACGAATCACTAATAACACAGAAAAGATTCAATTTACATTAACTAATCAAAAGCAAAAGAGATTTTTTTTTTGTATTTTCAATGTTTAAGAGCAAAGTGCACTAAACAAAATGAAAACTAATGCAAAGAACAATTTGAGAAGCGATAGCAAAAGAGCAAAGACAAGAAAGTTCACTCAATGCCAAACATACAATCAGATCTCAAATTGACAAATAAGTCCCTCAAATCAAAGAGAAATCCCAAAGACTCTAATGAACCATGTAATCTAGGCTCAAAACGAGACAAAGCGGAATTCGAATGAAGAATAAGCCAATCACTCAAATAACGCAATACAACAGTGGACAACCACCAAACGAATGCAAAGAAGCAATAACAAAATTGACTGATCAAACGAGGACCAAAAACTCCCACGGGAGGCACGACACACTATAGCACCTAGATGCCCTAGGGCTAGAATATAAAATCGATAGAAGAAGGCAAACAACCAGAGGGTGAAGGTCACAGTCAGTCAAACAAGGCTTTAGAACACTCAGGCAGTCGAAAAAGTGACACCAAAACCACAGACCAAACTCAGAAAGCCTAAAAAGAAGCAAACCCTAGCACCTTACAGGATTGGCACGACTGTCAGGCTGCAATTAGCACCAGAACAGGATTGGCGCGGGTGATAAACTGGCAACATGCGCCAGCTAGCGCGACTGTCAGGGCAAAAACCGCGCCAGTCGAGTTTGCTAATGGAAAAGATGAAAAAATCAATCAAGAAGCATATCAGGGATGGTGAGGCTAAACAAAAGTTTAACACTGAAAAAGAGCGAACCACAAGAGCTGATCAAGCAGGCAAAGACCAAGATCAACCGAAAAAACAAGACAAACTCCAATCAATGTCTCCCCAGTGGAGTCGCCAATTTGTTGGAGAGGTAAATCCCCTCTGCGGACAGAGGCGATCCCTACTAGCCCAGATTGGGTCTAGCAACAACCGAGTCACGCTAAGACGCAAGTTTCTAATTGCAAAAGACCATGATGCGACAAGAGGCCTACCTTAAATCCTACGCTACCGTCGTTTGTGGAGAAGATGGCGCTTCCTTCCCTTGCTTTGGTAGATCACAATTCTCCCGCTCAATGCGATCGAACACCTGCACGTAGAAGAAGAAACAACAAACAAACAAGCGTAAAACCTAATACATGCAATTATGTATCAGTCAGAGAAGATACAACTCATAACATAAAACATGAACATCTGAGTGGAACCATAATCGAAGTCGCTTATTATTAATCAGAACAAAGAAAGATACAACCTGAGCTCTGACGCTGGATCTTCCTTCGGCGGGTCGACAGAGGAGTACGTCTCGGTAAAGCTCGTCGGGAAAAGGACAAGTCTCTCTCTCTTCGGTTGTCTGACGATAATCTCCTTACAATTGATTCAGCTCTATTCAGGCTAGCTTGCAAAGGGAAAGTGACAAGCTTATATAGATGGTGGAAGGGGAGTTGGGATCCCTACAATGATGGGATTGGCCCTATCCTCAAGGAAGCTTCCATGATAGGTGGAAAACCACTTCCCCTACATGGAGATCCGGAGCCAAACCTCCCAACTCATTTTAGAGACTCGTTCAGGAGTTGGTTGGAATCAAACTTCCGCCATTTATTTTTTAAAAACACTTCTTATTAAGCCTGGCGTGGGTGATACACTGGGACAAAGCGCCAATTGGCACGCTCTCTTTGGTGGACTGCCCCCATTGGCACGAGGGCTGAACTGGCTAGTCGCGCCAAGGCTAAAAAGGCTATTTTTAGGGCTTTTCACAGGAAATTGTCTTCAGGGGAATGATTGTCCTTGTCAAGGGGGATGCCATGAAAGTGGTTTTAGGTCATGTCACTGCTCACAGGTCACGGAATAAGCCCTCCAATGTGCGGGACGGGGGATTGTAGGGATGACGACAAATCACTGTGTAACAATAAGTTCAAAATAAGATATAATAAAAGGCCCAAAACAGATTCATTGGGTAAAGAGAAGGTAACCATTGATGTTGAAGAAACAGATCTCCCAAACACCAACACAGATGTTGCCACTGTTATTAGGAATGAGCATAATACAGAGAATAGAAATGAAGAACAAATTAATAATGGAAATATACAGTTGATAGAGAAACATTAGAACATGGAAGCTTCGTCTTCACAAACAACTGAGGAGAAAGATCTAGATATCAGGGAAAAGTACAAATAGATCAAATTAAAGAATGAAGAGATCAAAAATGATATCTACTCTCAATATCTGAAACAAACACCAAGTTTTCAAAATAGACTTTTGTCTGCTTTTGATTATTCAAACGAAAAGCTAATCATGTCAGTATTGCAGCCTACAGTGAAAATTCCAAAGACAGTGGTAGATTATAAGAAGATTGATTTAGAAGTCCAAACAGAAAAATTCATGCTCTTGATTAGATTGAATTTCATAGACAGAGTTCAGAGATGTTGTACTCTACTGTTACAGCTAAAGCTATGAGTGTTTAGAAATTTCAGAACACTATCACAAACATGAAAGATCAAATGAAACTGGACAAAGCATCCTTATATGCTAAAGATCTCAGAATCAAATCCTTCGAAGAATTGGTCTTGCAGGTTGGATATGACCCTGCAAATGTCAAAGCAGCAGAGCAGTTAGTGAAGAAGAAAAATGAGGACATTGCAGCGTTGAGAAAACAATTTAAATTACCATCAAGTGAACATCCTCAAGCCAAGGAAATAATAGAAGGATAGAATGAGAAGGATGACATGATGAATTTGATTTTTCAGTTGACAGCATAGGTCAAAGAAATGGAGATTCAAATGGATAAACTTGTCCAGGAAAAAGAAACACCAAAAGTACCAGAAATTCCTACAGTTATTTCTGTGATCACTACATCTGTGCCATCAACTCTAGCAGAAGAGTTGGCACCCAAAGAGCCACTGGCTACTGTAGTGCCAGTGACATTATCCACAACATCAACTACAGAGTCATCCACTACAGTAGCTCACCCTACAAATGAGGCCAGCAAACTAGTGAAAGCTATGGAAGAGAGGTTACTTCAGACAAGTGAAATTAACAGATTGAAAAAAGATTGTTGATAACCTTGAAAATACAAACAAGTTGGCTCAAATAAATGCCAAAACACATGAGCAAAAGGCCATTAGACTAAATGAAGAATTGAAGAAGTTACAAAAGGAATTAACCTTAAAGAAACAGATTTCATATTGGAAAAATCATTTATGTAACAAGATCATTGAAGCCATCAATGATGTGTGGCTCTCAATTCAAATGATTTTTGAATAGAGAGATTTACTAAAAGCAGCATTAGAAGATATTCAAAATACTAAAGAGGAACTTGATAACAAACCAGAACAAGCTATAGAATTGATCAAGTTCCTTAACAACAAAAACAAGCAAGAGCTAGAAGAACTTGAGATTACTGAGAGGACTGAAACTATCCTTGAGATAAGGAAAGTCATCACCAAAAAGAACTTGATGAAGCAGCTTGAAGAAAAATGTGAGAATATGAACATCACCATAACCAGGTTTATGGTCAAATTTGAGAATTTGAGGCAAATAAGTTTGCCTAATATTTTGGTCATCAATGACAAATTAATGCCTCAGGAAGATTACAATAAAAATATCAAAGAATATGCAAAGGAGCAAGTTGAAAAATCAGGTGGACAAGGCACTCCAACAGGAAAAGTCTTACTCATAAGTTTTGAGGACTTATTTTATTTTCAACATGAGATAAGACACTTGTTTGTCATTAAACCAACTTTTTCCAGGTTTACAGAAGTAGATGAAAACTTCAGGAAGCTGAAGAAAATACAAATTCCAAGTGATGAAGATTGGGAGTCATTAACAGATTTACTATGGAAGATAAAAATGCAGAAGATAAAAGAGAAAAACAGTTTGCTGAATTGCAGTGAAAACAGATTTTTACAATAGTAAACATATTTTACAGTGGCTAAAGAGTATCTGAGTTTAAAAGAGTATCAAAGATTAAAGAGAATCAGTGAAATAGTATAAGATAATCAGATCAGATTTCAAAACTAACTTGAAATATCTAAAGCCAGCAAGAAGGACACCAAGGCAGCCAGCGGCACCTCATCCATAATCAGTTACTATTTCTTTTGGATAGATAGGACAACTCGCTGATTTGTTAAGCAACTGTCTCTATTTTGTTGTAAAGATATTTTTATTTTCCTTAGATAATTCCGAGAAGCATTCTAGGATATTTTGTAAACAATTATGTATAAATACTTCACCTTTAGAAGTATTAGTGTGGAATAAATTGTTGAAGATTTCTATAGTCATTTTTGATTGGACTTAAAGGCTTTTGTGTTTCAAATCAAGAGTAGCAGACTGGATTGGATCAATTGACATCATATTTCAGGATTCATGTGATGAGCTATTGAAGTGAAGTATTTCCTTCTTGTCATTGTTATCTTTCTTTGTTACATGCATCCATAAATGTTTTCCAAATTTGAATGATAATTCATGAGGTTTATTTCAGGATTTGTTAAAAGCACCTTGTCATTACTGTTTATCAATTCTATGTTTTCTGCTTATTTCCAAGGCAGGGAACCCTTAATTGCTTCCTCTTTCATTTGACCTCTACCTACTACTTCCCTTTTTCGGATCAAATAACCCTTCATTGCTCTTTATCCCGATCATATCACCTCACAAAACAACCTTCCAAGATCTTCATAGGTTATCTATCTTGCCTGGAAACATTTGACTTCTTGACCTTAATCCTAGTTCTGTCTACTTGATTTTTGACTTCTCAGTCCAATGGACAAATAAATTTCTCACTATCCATCTCATTAGGTGATTTTTCCTACCAAATCAAACATACCAAAACCAAATTGCACCATCATAACTAGCCTAATATTTTATAAAACAAAAAAAGTTAAATCTTATAGAGAGAGCCCTCTCTGAACCCTAAGAAGGCTAGATCTTAGAGTTTAAAAGTTGGTCTGTGGTTACCTCTAGTGTTCTTAGACTTTAAACCAAAACCTCACAACTTTAGAATTACTAGAGTGATAACAGGTCCTTCATCTCGAACTCAGCAGCGAGCTCCCTCTTACACTGATGAATGAGAGGTAAACACCTGTCAGGAAGAGGTCGTCCACATACAACACCAGAATGACAGGATTTTCTCTATCAACCTTGAAGTAAAGGTTCGGATCAACATTACTACAAGTGAAGTCCAATTTCCTTAGGTAGCTATCTATCCTCTTGTACCAAGCCCTAGGGGCTTGCTTCAACCCATAGAGGGCTTTCTTCAACCTGCAAACATGGGTGTCTCGATCTTGGACTTCGAACCCCAGAGGTTGCTCCACATACACCTCTTCCTTTATCGCACCATGCAGAAAGGCGGTCTTCACATCCATCTGATGAAGATTCCATCCTTGCGTAGCAGCACGGGCTATGATAGATCGGTTGGTGTTATATCGGGCCACAGGTGCAAATATATCACCATAGTCTACGCCTTCCTTTTGAGAGAAGCCACGGGCAATGAATCTTGCCTTGAACTTTTCAGCACTAGCATCAGATCCATGCTTGATATTATAGAGCCATTTGGAGGTGACAACTGCTTTGTCCTCCGGTCTCGAAACCACATCCCAGACATCATTCATCATAATGGTCTTGTACTTTTCGTGCATAGCATCCTTCCAGACTTGATGCTTTACGACTTCTTCAAAAGATCCAGGCTTAGATTGTACGATTGTACTCATGGCTGCTAGATACCCTTGGTATCTATTCGACTTCTTGCTTTCACATAATGTCCCCATTGGGGCCATATGTCTTTCGACATCCTCGAGAGTGTCCCTGAGCCATGAGGGTCTCCTCTTCATTGAAGGAGGTGGATCAATAGGGTCCATCGGTCCTTCAACATCAGGCATCGTCTCATCCTTCGGTTCTTCTTGATTTCCAAACCTAACTTCATGATCTTCCTCGGAGCTCGGAAGATTGATTACTTTCCCGAGGGAAGCATCTTCGTCAAAGGTAACATCGTGGCTTATCTCCACTTCTCTTTGATCAGGCACATAGACTCTATAAGCCTTCGAAGTTTCACTGTAGCCCACAAACATTCCCTTCTTCCCAGAAGGATCCAATTTGCTCATCTTCTCTTTCGGCACATGAAAATAAACGGGACAACCAAAAACTCTAAAATGTGAGACGTTAGGTTTCTTACTAGAGAAAACCTCTTTAGAAGTTTTGGAGTCGAGAGCGGAATGTGGGCATCGATTTTGTATGTACACAACAATGTTCACAGCTTCTCCCCACATAAACTTTGGAAGACCTTGGTCACATAGCATGGCACGGGAAGCCTCCACAATGGTCGTGTTCTTTCTTTCAGGAATGCCATTTTGCTCAGGAGTATATACGGTTGTGGTCTCCCTCTTGATGCTAGCTTCTTTGCAAAAGTTATTGAACTCATTCGTCTCATATTCAGTGCCATTATTGGTCCTCAAAATCTTGATCTTCTTCCCTGTTAGATTTTCCACCAAGACTTTGAAGGTACGGAACCACATGAAAGCCTCATCCTTCTTCTTCAAGAAGTATATCCAGGTTTTGCGAGAGAAGTCATCTATGAACGTCATATAATAGGAACATCCTCCCAAGGATGTCACGGGCAGAATACCAGACAGATCAGAATGTATTAGTTGCAAGACATCAGATGTCTTTGTGACACTTGAGGGGAAACTTGAAAGGTCCCCTTTTATGCTTTTCTTCGACACAACACTGACATACACCTTCATGATCATTTGTGAACTCGGGCATCCCCGTCACCACCTTCCTTACTTTGGGAAGGGCTTTGTAGTGAAGGTGACCAAATCTCCGATGCCATAGTTCATTATGTCGGATAGTACCACATGTCATCGCTCCCAGTGGACTTCCTCCAACCTGGTAGAGTGTATCAACTCTAAACCCAATCGTGATAGCTTCCTTGAAACTCTTCTTCCAGATACGCACCTTCCCATCAATGAATGTCACATTTAAACCTTTGTCTTCCATGGCCGAAATAGACACAAGGTTCTTCAAATCAGGTACATATAGTACATCTTGCAAGCGGAGAACTTGACCTTGAGACAAGTGGAGGGTCACAATCCCTGTCCTTTTCACAAGATATGTGGCATTATCTCCAAGGATAATTTTCAGATTAACATCCTTCTCAACCATATTAGAAAGCGCTTCCTTGAACCCAGTGATGTGCCTTGAGGCACCACTATCTATCAACCAGACATCCATAATGTCGGGTGGAGATGCAGCAGAGAGGGCAGATACAAGAATGAATTCATTTCTAGATGCAGCAGAGAGGGCATATACAAGAATGAATTCATTTCTTTTATCATCAACAACATTTGATTCCTCATACCTGGAATTTCTCGACCTTTTGTAAGGTTGCTCATTTCCACCAGAGGGAGCCTTCCTCTTTCCTTTGAACTTGTTGTTCCTTTGATTACCATTCCTCCAGTTGTTGTTGTTGTCATCATCGTCGGGAGAATCCTTCTTGAAGGGTATTCTCTCGCATAGTGGCCGGTCTTGTGACATGTGTAACATTTGCCTTTCTTTCCTTGGGCCCCTGCTCTTCCTTTGTTCCTCGGACCACCAAAGTTCTTCTTCTTAGCACGAGCAGTGAAGGAAGCATTTCCTTCATTTTCATATTCCTTCATCCTTGTCTCTTCTTGTACGCATCTCGATAGTACTTCGTCAAAATCAGGTATCACATTGTTATTGAGAATGGTAGTATTGAATACATGCCATTCAGATGAGAGACCTCCAAGTGCGGTGAGAACCATTTTTCGATCAACTCTTGTCTCCCCAATAGCCAGAAGATTATTTCTGATTTCAATCAACTTTAGAAAGTATGATTGAACGAATTCATCCTTGCCTTTCTTCAAAATTTTCAGTTGGTACTTGAAGAAAAGGACTTGATTTGCATTGTTGGCCTTGAACATGTTGACCAACTTATCATACATCTCCTTGGATGTGTGTAGCTCAGATATGTAGGCTACTAGACTCTTGTGAATTGAATCCTGGATCATCAGTTTTGCTTTGATTTCCCCCTTCTTATATTTTGACTTGGTGGCAGTAGGTGCAGTGGATGGAGGCTCTTGGATTTTACCCTGCACATAGTCCATGACATCTTGGTCTTCCAACATAAGATCCAAAGTCATCTTCCAGGCATGGAAGTCTTCCTTCCCAGTCAACTTGTCATCAGCTTTGAAGCCATTATAGTTTGAGGTACCCATGGGTCCTTGACAAATGCTCCTTCTTCGGTGATTGCTTTAATACAACCTTCGGCTTTGTCTTCACCTTTGCTCCGATACCATGTAAATTTTTGTAGATGTTCTATGCTTGATGCAACTTTACTTTTTATCCCCAATATCAGCTAGCAATCACATAAACAAGAAAGTAAAATGCAGATAAAACATACCAGTAGATCGACAGAAGACAAGCCAAAAATATATGTGTGTTGGTGCGTTACGATGGTCAGTAGGATGCTTCAACCAGTAAAGTCTCAATATCGTCAGCCAACCAGAAGTGTCACACAACCCTCACGGACAGCCAGATCAGTGAACCCAAAGTCAACGGAAGTCAATGCTGTCCCAGTCAACGGTCAATGCAAACAGTAGCAATAAGAAAGTCAATGCAGCCAAGTCAAAGTCAACGTCTAGCCTCAGTTTTTGTGCCAAAAAATGCGGATTGATGAGATCGAAGTTTTGGGAGAGTATTGGGTCAATTTGACCAAGCATTGACCAAAGTCAACGTTGATCAATTTCTGCGCTGGAAACCCTAGACAATCCGAAACCCTAGCTACTGCTTTTTCCCACGTGTGAGTGAAGAAGAGACTCCAATAGATGATCGAACCAATCGGATGAGGAGAGAGAATGTGATGTGATGGATGAGTGAAAATGACCTCCAACGTTGACCTATTTATATCCATCAATGAGGGTGTGTGACACAACTGCTAGGGCTTAAGCCTACGTTTCATTTCAGGCCGACTTGCACATATTTTGAATAAATTCAAAATAAATGTTCTGCTCATCGGATCAAGATGATCTTTAGATCGATCTTGCACCTCTCCGAAAGAGGAATCCAATAAAAATATTGGCATCTTCATCTGAGCATCACAACATGGAGTTTGGACCTAGTTGTCCAAAATTAACAGAAAATATGCCACAGATAAATGTCTATACCTTGGCCTCCTTTAAATGCTATAGCGAGGGTAGATGAGTTGCAACTCTTCCTTCTATTCTCGGCCTTGTACTCCTTATCTTCTTCACTCAAAACAACGATATGTGTGTGATCCGAAGTGTGTCCTTGGCGGAGAGCAAATATGCTTATTTATAGCCTTTCAAGCATGCGAATGGGTGTGTCTCATGGGCAGGCCGACTTGTCTTTTGGAGGGTCTACTTGGTCACTTGTGGAGGCAAATACAAAAATTCAAAGTTTCATTTTCCCGCTCTTGAGCCTTATAATGTTTATCTTTTTGAATAAATATTTTCTTTTTCTTGTGAGCTTGAAGAACATGGTTCAAAATAATTTTTTCTTTTACAAAAATAATTTATATTTTCATCATTACAAGTACAAAAGAATATTATGAAGACCAACCATAGCTACAAAATTCAACACTCCGTCTTAGCTAGGGAGGTATTCATAATCACTATCTAGATGCTCTTTGTATACATGATCTCTCTAAGGAAAGGTACAACTCATGGATAGCATCAACATCTAGGTCAACACGATTGACCTATATCAGCATCATCATCAATACGTATCACACCCAAGGTTAGCTCACCTAACCAATGGTACTAACTAGTCACCATGATCCAGTGGGCATCTCACCTCATGGTACTCCAACTAGTTCAGGGTTGCCATCACCCATGGTCAAACCCTAGGGAAACCCATGTCCCAAATCGAAAGGCCTCACTCTAAGCCATGATGCTGAAAAAGGTACCCACTCCATTGAGTGCCCGAGCCTCAAGGACCATTCTCTCTAGAATGTCTGTCCCTCATGCTATCTCATGAAGGAACCCACTCTATTGAGTGTCCGAGCCTCAGGGACCTTTCTCTCTAGAATGTCCGCCCCTCACCAACAGTCCTGATCATGCTTCTGTTGTCACCAACAGTCCGAGCCATGCGCCTATTGTTTACTTATCAAAACTCGGGCCATGCTGTTGTTGTCACCAACAATCCGAGCCATGCCCCTGTTGATGTCACATCAATGCTCCTTCTCACTAATAGAGGGGTTCTCCACAAGTCCAAGCTTCCCTCTTAAGTATACAAACTTCACTCGAGACAGAGGCTTTGTGAGAATGTCAACTGTTTGCTCATCAGTGGAGATATACTGGAGCCTCACTGCTCCCTTTGGTACTATATCAGGAATGTAGTTGTACTTGATTTCAATATGCTTCGTCTTATCATGAAACACTTGATCATCTGTCAGCTTCACAAAACTTTGATTGTCAGAGAACAACACAGTCGGTTCCAACATCTGGTATAACAATCCAGAGAGTAGCTTACAAAGCCATAATCACTCACAACATGCCAAACAAGCTGCAATATACTTTGCTTTTGTAGTGCTGAGTGCAACATATATTTGCTTCTTGCTCATCTGGGATATCTTAGTAGAGCCCAAACTGAAACATACACCAGGTCTACTCTTCTTGTCCTCCACACTCCCTGCTCAGTTAGAGTCCGTATATCCTTGTAGTTGAATATTAGTACCACACAAAGACCTCAATATGTGCTTTGCTGCAATGCAATGCTCATATCTCGGTTTCATCTGGAATTGACTCAAGGTGTTCACTGCAAAGCAAATGGCTGGCTTGGTATTTACCAAATACATCAACGATCTAATAAAATTTCAATACATGGACAGATCCACCAGGTCAGATTCAGAATCCCTTAGCTTTCTCAAATTTGTCACAATAGGTGTTTCCATAGACTTTCATTCCATCATTTCAAACTTCTGAAGGATCTTGATGACATATTTTCCTTGCCCACGAAGGATTTCAGTAAGTTTCTGTCAAACTTCTTGTACGAAATAGTAATGCATTATCTAATGTTCCCTCCGATTAAATTTTACCAACATAGCTACACAATTTTGCAATTTTGGGTAGTTAGGTGAAATTTTGGGCAAGCATTAGGAGGATGGGAGAAAATTTAGAAATTAGTGGAGTGTGGGGGCCACCCCAAGAGAGAAAAGTTCGAACTCCCTTGGAGGCAAGTCTAATTGGAGTGAGAAAGAAGGCAAAGGAGTCGAATTGGTGGAGCCCACAAGGGAAGGGAGGCAACTAAGATAAATAGGAGAGAGCTACCTCATTTTTGGGCTTTTTGTCAATCTGAAAATTATACCACTGTTCACTTGAGCTATTGAGGCAAGTCAACAAAGGTGTTGCTAGCACAAGGGAGTTTCCAAGCAGAAATTTTCATCTCTACCTTCAGTGAACCTAGAGTGTCACCTTAGGAGAGATTCATCGGCTTTTTGGAGGTGTCTAGGGAAATTCATAGACAGTTCGAACTGGTTTTCTGAGCAAACTGGGCACAGAGAGAGAAAGTCACACTGCTTAGAGAGGTAGCTACAGTGCAGGTCGAGTTACGAGCTTTTTGGGAATCATTCTATAGGTTTATTGCTAGATATTTTCAGTGGATTGTAGGGCTGAGCTTGAGGGTATCACACAAGCCAAATTTCTCATTTCCAGCTAGTGTGCAGAGGCTGTCTGGCAGGGCCTGCACAGGCACTGGGCAGTGAGGGAGATGAATTGAAGTGGTGAAGGAACCAGGGAATTTCGCCTGATTTTTGCGAGTCATCAGGGCATATTTAGGGAGGATTTCTTGAGATTTTTGGCACCCAATTAGAGCAGAATTTCTAGGGAGTGTGAATTGCCAGGTGGAGGAGGAATTCACTCTAGAAGAGGGGTCTCGAAGGTGGTTGGAAGGAGCTCAAACCCTTTTTGGGTTTTTGTGGGTATACTTTGGGGAGTCTACAACCAAAATTGCAAAATTTTCTGGGCACTCTAGAGGGGTCAAACACATGTTCCTTTCCAGCCAGAAGTAGCAGAATTTACTAGGTTAGCGTAGGGGTTGGAGGTGACACTTTCATAGCACTAGGGTAGCACACTTCTCACCTGTGACTTGTCTAGCTTGTTGCAGCAAGCCAGGTTCACCTGTTCCTACTCATTGTACTCCATTTGATCAGGTTAATAAAATGGCTCAACGTTTTTGGTGTGAATTTCTGGTGTGCTAATGTTTCTGCATGTGTTTAATTTTTCGTTGCATGTCTGAGATCTCACTATTGCTATCACTTAATATTTCCACTATGAATATTACACATCAAGCCAAGATCCTTCATGTCAAATTCAAAGGCAAACTCTCTTTTACACTGAACAATAAGATGTTCTACACTTGTTAGGAACAAATTATCAACATATAGTACTAGCATCACCGACTCACCCTTCACAACATTGATATAAAGGTTTGGATTAGTAGCACTCTAAGAGAAACCAAGTCTTGTCAGATATCCATCAATTCTAGAATACTAGACTCTTGGAGCTTGCCTGAGACCATATAAGGCCTTATTCAGTCTTCCAACGTGATATTCTCTTCCATGGACCTCAAAACCTTGAGGTTTCTCTATGCACATCTTTTCCTCAATAACCCCATTGAGGAAGGTGGTCTTCACAACTATCTGATGTACTTCGATCCCATAAGAGATCTAATCGTGGTTTACTTGGAAATCGGTGTAAAGATTATATCATAATCTTCTCCTGCTTTTTAGGAGAATCCTCTATTGCTAGATCTTGTAGATGTTGGAAATGTAACTAGTTTCGACCTTCATAATTGTTGTTGTACTATTTTCAATATGCATCTTATGTAACAAACAAAAGAAGAAAAGAAAAAGTTATTATTTTAAAGCATGGTTTTCATGCTCATTATTGACGGTGTTCAGGGTAAAAACATGTTTTTCATGATTCTAGGGTTTGTTAGGTCATAGGATTTATTGTCATGAGTCAAAGGAGTCAACACCATGTTTATAAGACCCTTCCAGGAAAAATGTAATTGGAAAAATAATTATTTTTGAGTCTAGAAAGTCCTAGAAACCCCAAAAGTACAAGTCGGTCGTGGCAGCTTCAAGTCAGTCTAAAGGAGGGATTTCGTCCCCTTGGAAAGACTATATAAGGGAGTAGTTCGATCTCATTTGTAATCCACTTACTCACAAGTTCGTTCTCAAGAAGAAAGTTAGATTTGTAGCTGGAGGGCAGGAGAAAAAGTTAACAAAGGTCTCAAAGAATAAAGGACGAACCAAAACCTTGTTTTTGGGCTCTATCTCTCTCATACATGCGAAATCTATGGTTTCTGCAACTTCCAAGAAGGGCCGAAATTGCAAATCCTAGTTGCAGGAAATTAGGTTGCAACATCAAGTTGTAGGAAGAGAGAGTATTCTGTCTGGACCTCGTTGACCTTAAAGGAACTTGTCTTGCTCAAGGAGTGCTGGAAGAGGTTGTCTTAGAGTTTTGCTGCAGCAGCTGCAAGGTTGAGTTGCAATATTGAAGCTAGTAGGTCGAAATTGCAATTTGACGCTGGTTGGTGCTAGATCAAGGAAGTACTTGTTGGAAGGGTTGACTTGGTACTTGGAGGAGGACTTGGTCTAGGGTTTGGGTCTTTGTTGTCTCATTTGAAGAAAATTCTATAAGAAGAGAAGAGTTTTCTCGGTTTTCCCCTTGGTGGGGTTTTGCTCTCACTGAGACCCTAATTTTTGTGTCTTCTATTGTTACTGTTTCTGTTCTTGATATTTGTTTGATGAAAATATCTAAATAAAGAACACAAGAAGACTAATATAGTTCACAAGAAAATATTAAGGTTAAGGAAAATTGGAATTAATATCTTCCTATTTGCATTTTCTAATAGTAGATACCATGATCAAAGCATACTTCAAACTTATTGATCTAATTGCTCCCTCTGAGTCTAGATCTCATCAAGATCACTCAAACACAAGTCCTCTTGTCACACACTTTGCTTTTGTTCTTCCATGATCTTCATCTGTTGCCACAACCTAGGCAACCTTCACTATGTGCCTATAATTCTCACTAGGAGGTCATGGAAGAATAGCTACAACCAAAGCAAGAAATACAATGACATGAGACTAACTACTAGTAATAATCAAATAAGAGGGATATAAAAAATACTTATCTTTTTGAGGATTTTAGTGGAATGTTAACTTCCTCTTAAACTTAGCTTCCTTGCATCATTGCCATTTTCTCATTGTCGTCCTCATCTTGATGTTATTCACTCGTGGTTCGAGTCAGGGTTTGCACTTTCAGCAGAAACGACCATTCCTAGTGTTTTGTCCATAAGCCCTAGGATTTATTCTCCAAGCCCTTTTTGTCTTGCTGGGGTTTACCAATGTCTAGCTAGGGTTTTAATTTTAAACCCTAGATCTTCATAATTCTTCAAGATTAGTCTAGGGTTTAAAAACCCTAGATATGTAACACTCATCCTTGCATTCTCTTGCAAGTGCATACCCAAATATCCAAAGCTATAGAGCCATGCTTGCAATGATTCTTTCACACATATGTATTCTTAGTCAAGTATAAAACTTTATCGTAGTAGAGATAATAAAGGTACATCAATTCCTGAATATGACTCTTCTTTCTTGAGAGAACTTTCTTTTTCAACCTTGAGAAAGGAACTCGACTTCTTTTTCATTTTAAACTTAGAACACACTCTTCAGCAGTGCGTGTGACAGAAGCAACACTAGATATCAACTCTTGATTAACAACAAGGGTTTCAAGGGTGCATTTGAATCTGATTGAATTTCAGATTCAAAGCATACTTCAAGCTACAATAGGAAGCTTGAATTTCATAGAATATGACTGCCACAATAATCTTCTAATTGATCTACTCTTCTTAAGGCTTATTAAGATGTCAACAATTTTGACACTATCCTTTACCACACTCTTGCAAGAACTTTGATTCTTTGAAATACTTCTTCAAACTTGTTGACATAAGGTTCTAGACATTGGATTTCATTTTGCAGAGCAATTTCGTATGTGATCTGAAGCTTTGAAACATACCTTGCATGTAGTAAAAAACACACCTTGGACTGAAGTATATCCCATCCTTGATGGCCTTCAATGCAACACCTTGATAATATTGTTGGGAATACTGAGAGGGGGGTGAATCGGTATTTCTTTTCAATTGTTAATTATTTCCAGTTAGATTCTTCACAATTAAAGACAGAGAGGTGTATAATGATAATATTAAGGATTAATAAGAATTTCAATTCCCTTTCTAATAATAGTATACAATAGATGAGTGAGGGCACCAACCCTTTTAATGAAACAGGCACCAACCTATTGCCAAGCACCAACTTGGACTTTGATGAGGCTCCGACCTCTAGGGCTTTGACCCTATCTTCTCAAGGCACCAACCTTGTGTTTAGGAGCTCCTATTCCAAGGACACCAATCCTTCTTTGCTTCTTTATTAGATGATTGATTTGAAGATGCTCCATTGCACCAATCTTCACCATACTGCACCAACTATTCTGCATCAACTTCTTTTTCAAATCTGCTCCAAAGTATTGTACCAATACTTCTGCACCCCACTAAGATTTCAACACCAGACTATTCCAAGACTACTGCATCATAGCTATACCAAGACTTCAAGAGTGTACTTGCTCTAGGTTATGATGATTCTTCTGCACCATAACTTTACCAAAGTTCTACACCACATAGCACAAATAGTTCTCCACTATCTAGAGCTTCTTTTACCAATGCACAGGTCCGAATTCTGATGGAATGCCAAAGGTCCGATGTCAACAGTTCGATGTACCCGCACTTCTATAACACAGATCCGAAGTTTCTAAATTCTGGGTCTGGTCTAAGTCTACCAACAACAAATATACCAAACTCCTGAGAGTGTAATGTATGTTTGAAACTTTGTTTTTACAATTCCAAAGTCCTGTAGGTGTCCTGAGTTATTAGTCCTCCAACAACCATACTTTCCACGCATCCAAGGGTTTGTATCAGACTTTCGAGTCTCCTGTCCAAACGAGCAGACTTTGATTTTACTGTTTTAAAGTCCTGTAGGTGTATTCTGCCCCTTAACAAGAGATCTGAGCCTTAAAATAATTCGGTCCTGAGCATATATATAACTGTAAATCTTTGGTCCTAGTTATGACTTTTAGTCAACCCTTAACTCGTGCTTCAAAAACAGTGATATTCTTCCACTAGTATTACTGATCCGAGGGCACTATTTCAATTATAGTCTGTTTAACCCAAAACAAATTTTGATATGCTCCCTCCTTCAGTTCACGAGTTGTAAACTTGTCTTCACCATTCTGTATTTTCTTGACCGAATTGCTTGAGTAGAAAACGAGGTCTTATGGTCTTATTAATATGCATCATGTTGTGAAAAATGAAGGGACGTGACCTTTAAAGTAGGCCGACTTGTTCTAGAAGGATGAGGTCGGCTCATAGACTAGAAAATATATTTTAACTTAAAAAATTCAATAACTCTCAAACTGCGTGGAGTTTTGGGCTGAGTAGTAGCTCGTTGGAAAGCTAAAATTATGCTCTTTCAGATGGTGGAGGTCTCATTAAATAATTTTGCCTCAAATGTATTATGTTATGTATAATTTATTAATTATTAGTTAAATATAGTTGTCTTAGGTTTATTAATGTGGAAGGGCATGATTAACGATCATGCCTCTTCGCCAAGGGACACCGTAAGGCTGTATTTAAAGCCTTGGTGATTCCCACTTGTAATCATCTCATCTTTTAACAATAATAATATATACTTATTCAAGTTTACCAGAGTTTTTACATTCCATTGGTATCGGAGCAGTCGCTCTTTAGGATTTGTGGGATCACTACTACTGCTTTCTGTGGTCGATCGCTATCGCTCAACTGCTGCCGCCATTAACTCTCTGTTGAGCGAGCACCTTACAAACCCTCACTCCTCACACTCACCCCTCGACCTTCAGCCTCTCCCCACCTCCCCTCACCCCTCACCTAACCCCTCGCCCACTCACCTGCACACTCCCCAACTCACGGCCCCCAGCCCTCCGTCCGCCCCCACTCGGCCCTCGGCCCCCAATTCCGACCCAGCCCACCTCGCGGATTCCCCACTCCGGCCTCCCCCTCACGCTCTCCACCCGACCCCCTCACCACACTCTGCTCCCCTCCCCACTTACTACCCATCTCTCGGCTCCTCCACGCCCCTCCCTACCCTCTCACCATCCCCGCTCCCTTGCCCTCACTCACCTCGTCCTCCCCTCGCTACTACACTCTCCCACCCACCTCTCCTCCCCGCTCACCCCATCTGCTGTCCCCCCCTCCCCATTGGCCCCCTCCCCCGCCGGTCCTCCCGTCCATCCTTCTGCCCTCCCGCGCACCCTTCCTCCCTCCCCGCCCTCCCGCCTCCCCCAACATCTCTCCTCCCTGCCTCCCTTGCCACCTCTCCTTCCACCATTCCCCGCTGCCACAACCATCCCTCCCAGCCGCCGCAGTAGCCCCTTCACCGCGCGTCTTCACCGCCGTAGTTACCTCTCGTGGCCCTTGTCTGTCATCATCTCCTGTTTGCTGTCCCCCACCGCAGCCACAGAAAAACGCTGTTTGCTGTCCCCACAACAGCAAATAAAAAAAAAGAGTGCGTTTTTTTAAATTTTTTTTTGAACCATCGTGTCCGTTCAAAGTTAAAATTCGATTTGTTTTAAAAAAAACATATATACATAATATATATATATATATATATATATATATATATATATATATATATATATTCAATTTTTATATAAACTTTAATTTAAAATTAATTTTTATATAAAAACTAGTTAAATAATAATAATAATAATAATAATAATAATAAAATTTATTATTATTATTTAAAAAAGGAAGAAGGAAAAAACTGGCAAAAAAATATTCGCCACCGCATACGCGTTCACTGTCTTCATCAATGTCGATGGCCAATTTTAAAAAAAAATTGCTGGATTTTGAGAAACAGATCAATAATAATTCCGAAGACTTTGGCAAAAGATTAGTCGATCTCAAGGATACAGTTGCATGACATTCCAACGACATCAAAAAGCTTCAAGATACGACAAATCGGATAGAAAGACAAATTTGGTTAAATCATAGCAAGGCCATAGAAAATCATAGCCAAGCAATACAAAAGCTAACAGAACTCTGCGACAAGATAAATCAAACACAACGACCAATATTCCCTAATATGGAACATAATCAATAGAACAATGCAGCAGATTCAAGGAATTCAGAAGAGCATCATGAAAAAACCAATTCCCCACACCATCACAAAGATAGTAATGCAGATTCTCAAAATAAGCAGCTCTGGAATGCATTTGCTAATCAATACCCCTTTCTCGTTCCACCGTTAGCATATCATCGAAGAGCAAAAATCGAGCTACCCAAGTTTGACGGTAATGAAGAAAATAGCGTTGCATGGCTTAATAAAGCCGAAGAATATTCGAGATTTATGACATTAATAGTGATGACGAAAAAATTAAGCATGCTTCCATGAAAATGGAAGGCGAAGCATATAATTGGTATATGTGGTGGAAAAAGACGACGCTTGCTATTAGTTGGACGAAATTTAAGGATGCATTCTTTAAAAGATTTCAAGGTATAAAAGAAGAAAAGTTTTTTTCAACTTTCAACAAATTACGCCAAAAAGGAGATGTGGATGAGTGCACTCGAGAATGGGAGACTTTAGCGACACGAGTACCTGGATTGTCAGAATCTCGTTTAATCCAGTCTTTCATCTCAGGACTTAAAAAGTCCATATACAAGAAGAGCTTGAACTTCACGACATTACATCAGTAGAACTAGCAAGGCAAAAGGCAAAAGCTGCTGAAAAGAAATTTGAAAGGTTATCTTGGTCAAAATCAGAAAGAGTATATTCGAGACAAAGATTTCCTCAATCTGAAAATATAGATAACACAAAATATGTCCCGCCTCATCTTTGTGAAGAAGAAAAATCTAACGTGGAAATACAAAGGATGAGAGAGGGCAAGTGCAAACTTTGCAGTGAAAAGTGGGACCCTAAGCATAGGTGCGCTTAAGGAAACGAGACAAAGAATCTGTATAAGTGTGAAGCAACTAATGACTCTAACAATGATGAATTAGATACAGCCACCCTAGAGTTCCCTCCAGAACTAGATGATGGAAGCATTATGCAAATGTCCTTATCAGCTATGACAGGTACATCACAACCTCACACACTAAAACTAAAAGGACATATTAAGAAGAACAACGTAATGGTTCTCCTTGACGCCGGCAGTAACCACAATTTTTTAGATTCGACCATGGCCAAAAGGCTCAACATCTTTACGTTTCCCATGCCCAATATGAAGGTAATGGTGGCCGATGGTAAGATGTAATATTCCTAATTAGCGACAGTTAATTGGAATATTCGATTTTGTTCAGTTTTTCCGTCTATAGTTTATAAATAAATAAAAAGTGAGTGGAGGGGGTGTAACTCACTTAAGTGGAATAAAACACCCTCCTAGTAGCACAACGTTCTGACTTAAGGGAGAGCCAAGGGGGCCAAGCACCATGTAGAGAAGGGGGCCCACGTACACTCTAGAAGCTATTGTGCAGATGAGGATGAGCACGTGGAGGAGAGAGAGGCTACGTTGGGGTTTTGGAGGGAGGCCAGCGTTATAAAAGATGGAGGAGCCTTCTCATTTGATTCATTCTGTTGTTGATGATATTGAGCTGGTCGTTTTGACTTCTTGAGCACGCTGGCTGTTTAGCCTGTCTGCAGCGCTGTTTAGTGCATTGAGTGTCTCCGGTCGGAGATCTCACCCTTAGCCCCGGGGGACTTTGAGTGCCTGCTTCGGCAAGGTTATTTCTTCAGCATTTTGCAGGAGGTTTTGGGGTTTGGGTTTGTTGCGGAGCTGAACATTCATAGAGACTGCGCAGTCACTGAGAGGGAGGACGCAGTCCATCTAGGAGGTGTTCCGGATCAGGGTTTTTGCAGGAGATTTGAGCCGAGATTTTGAGCAGAGGATCAACCTTTGCTTGTGGGAGAATTTTGGTGGAGTTTGAGGCGGTGTTTCAGTGATTCTCATTTAGCCTCTGCGCAGAGCCTTGGAGTCCAGCGTAATTCCCCAAGGGGGTGTTTTTCGGAGGTCGACCATTTTTGATATAGTTTCTGGGTTTTGTCGGGATTGGTGAGTAGAGGAGATTTCCAGATTTTCAGCTCGTTCCGACAAGGGGAACAACCCCTAGTCTTTAGTTCATTCTAGCAGCAACAACTACACGGCAGTTTTCCAGCAGCTGGGACGCAGTTCAGAGAGCAACCATTTCTGGTGTATTCTGAGAGTACTTCTTCTCTTGCCTTGAGCAAGTTTAGGTGCCATCACTCTGATCACCTATTGTACTTCATTATATTTCTCAGTTTAATAAAATGGCTTAGCATTTCCTCTCTATATTTCTGATGAGTTGCCGTACATTCTTTCTATGCTTTTATATGTCTCCGGCACTATTATTTTTATATATTCTTGAGCATTCTAGTTCTATACCACTTGGTGTGTTTATCTTTCACTCTTAGACAGAGTCTGGAAAGGGTCAGGTAGCCTCTGGATCTCGTCCTCTTTCAGAGGCGAAATATCCGGTAAATGCCCTCCCAGTCCATCTCTGGTTGGAGTTTGTCGTGTTTTAGAGATATCCCCGAAACGAGATATTACAGTGGTATCAGAGCATAGTTATGGCTCAGCCTGTGGAGCTAGTTGTCTATGACACCAGGGAAGAGACCATATATTTGTTACAGAGGCAGGAAGAACAGAGATCGTGAGCGCAGGTTGGAGAACACCTACGGAGAGGGAGATTGTGTTCGGGTGGTGGACATAGAGCAGGAGGAGCCTGTGACAGATGCAGAGCAGGAGGAGCCTGTGTTAGATTCAGAGCAGAGAGAGCCGATGGCAGATGACACGGAGGCCAAACAGTTTGGGGAGGCACTCCTCAAATCGGTGCAGGATTTAGCGAGGCAGATTGAGGTGATGGGTCAGAGATTCACTGCTGTAGAGGCTAGACAGCGCGAGACCCCACGGGTATTCCAGGTAGGAGAGGGATCAGGTACATCCCACCATTTGCTGGAGCATGGTGCTGCTCAGCGTGATACTCCTTAGCCGATGGCTTCATGTGCACCTACACGCTCTACCATGCCCACTTTCTAGGGAGCAGACACAGGGGCAGGAGCCCAGCAGGAGGCAGAGCTCGGACATAGGGGCGAGTATTTTGCAGAGTATCAGGCATATGGGCAGGAGTTCAGGGATGCTCTCTCATTCCGAGATTTTGTTCAGCTCCAGCGGGACAGTAGAACTCGCGATCATCATAGAGGGCACTGGCATTATCATGATGGAGATAGCCACCGCACATCTAGCAGATTCCATTTGCCTACGTTTGATGGGTCATCAAACAATTTGGCAAAGTCTTGGGTTGAGAAGCTGGACATCTATTTCCAGCTTAACCAGATGTCGGAGACGGAGGCCATCAAGGTGGCGACATTACATTTGGATGGTGAGGCCCAGGACTGGTGGTTCCATGGGATGGTCACACTCGGACACTCTACAGTGACGACGTATGCCGAGTTTACCAGGAGATTGATGGAGCGATTTGACTGGAGAGATTCGGAACAACACTTTGTAGAGCTGACGAGGCTCAAGCAGACTGGGAGCCCAGAGACATACATTGCAGACTTCTTGAGGGTTTCAGTGATGGTGCCAGATCTATCTGCAGCACAGATGATCTATATGTTTGTGGAGGGGTTAGCAAAGCCACTTCGGGGTCTAGTCAGATCTACTACACCAGCTACACTTCAGGATGCTATTAGCAGGACCCGAGACTTACAGGATGCATTGCCTAGGACTCAGACACCTTACTCACAGAGATAGGGTTTCCAGCCCAAGGGGAAGGATGTGAGGATTCCGCCTCCAAAGGGGAATCCGGGACGGACACAGATAGATGATGATGCCAGGAGGGAGTTGAGGAAGAAGCGGCTGTGCTTCACTTGTCAGGAGCCATGGGCACCAGGGCATAGGTGTGCTGCTGGCAAAGCACACTTCATTGAGGTCTTTTCTGATGATAGTGGGGAAGAGGATGAGGAGGAGGATGAGGAGGCAGGAGATAGTTAGACGGCCTAGGATCAGTTGCCACCTCCACCTCCAGGGATAGGAGGTGTAGCTTTTGCACCCACAGGAGGGACCCTTGCAGCCTTGCGAGGAGTTCCCAAGTATTTGACGCTGCGCGTACGAGGGACAGTACGTGGCCAGCGAGTGTCAGTTTTGGTCGACAGTGGGGCAACCCACAACTTCATTGATGCACAGATGGTCGACTGGAGAGGTATATCGACCGAGAGCTTTGACGGATTTTCAGTTTTGGTCCCAGGAGCCCAGACGATGCGGTGTGCCTGATATGTTCCAGAGTTGGCAGTGACGATGGGTACCTACACCGTGACCGATCACTTTTTCGTGGTCAACATACCAGATACCAATGTGGTATTGGGTGTTTAGTGGTTGATTACTCTGGGGAAGGTCACCACGGATTGGGAGGCCTTAGAGATGGAGTGGGATGATAAGAAGATCGGGAAGCATGAGAAGATCCGCGGGATGCACACTTACCCACCTCAGACAGTTTCGGCACACCGGATGGAGGCAGATTTCCGGAAGGGAGACATAGAGTGGGAGGTTGAGTTGCGGGCATCAGAGGCAGAGACCACAGGTCGGGCAGTTCATCCGGATATACAGGCCATCCTTGACAGGTATGATGCAGTGTTTGGGGATATACCACCAGGTCGGCCATCGGATCGAGGGTTCGAGCACACCATTGAGCTTGAGCAGGGCATTCAGGCAATGATCACTACCCCTTATAGGCATCCCAAAGCCTATCGGGATGAGATTGAGCGGGCCATCCAGGAGTTGCTGGCTCTTGGGCACATCAAGTCCGTTTTCTTCTTCTGTGGTGTTGGTGAAGAAGAAGGACGACACCTTGAGGATGTGCATTGATTACAGGGCCCTGAACAAGAAGACCCTGAAGAGCAGGTATCCTATACCTAGGATCGATGAGTTGATGGATGAGCTAAGAGGAGTCAAGTTCTTCTCGAAGATTGATTTGAGATCAGGGTACCATCAGATTCGCGTGAGGGAACAAGACATTCCCAAGACCGCCTTCAGGTGTTATTATGGGCACTTGAGTTTTTGGTTATGCCTTTTGGGCTAACCAATGCACCAGCTACTTTTCAGTCTTGCATGAACCATATCTTATGCAGTCATCTGGGGAAGTTTGTATTGGTCTTCTTTGATGACATACTCATATATAGCAGGACTTGGGAGGAGAATCTCCAGCATATAGAGGCAGTACTACACATCTTGGAAGAGCAACAGTTTTATGCTAAGCTCTCCAACCGTGAGTTTGGGATGACGGAGATGTTGTATTTGGGTCACATTATTGGAGTGGACGGAGTGAGGGTCCATGAGAAGATTAGGGCCATCAGAGATTGGCCGGAGCCGAGGAACATGACGGAACTTCGAGGATTCATTGGCATATGTACCTATTACAGGAAGTTTGTTAAGAGTTTCTCATAGCTTGCTGCACCCCTTACAGATCTGACGAAGAAGGGGGCATTTAGTTGGTCGGATACAACACAACGAGCCTTTGATAGGCTCAAGGAGGTGATGAGTAGCTACCCAGTGCTTGCATTGCCGGATTTTATGCAGCCATTTGTCTTGGAGTGTGATGTGTTGGGAGAGGGGATCGACGCAGTATTGATGCAGGGAGGACACCCTATAGCCTTTGAGAGTTGGAAGCTCCTTCCGCACGAGAGGTTGTATTCTATATATGACAAGGAGATGTTGGCCATTATGCATGCATTAGCAAAATTCCGGCAGTACTTGGTAGGGAACAGGTTCAGGGTGAGGACTGATCACAACAGCCTCAGGTTCTTTTTGGAGCAGAAGCAGCTACAGGAGAAGCAGTAGAAGTGGATTAGTAAGATCCAAGCATATGACTTTGACATTGAGTATGTCAAGGGTAAGAATAACGTGGTAGCAGACGCCCTTTCACGTAGACCGGCCACGTTATCTCTTATGAGCTTGGATACAGATTGGAGGGCTCGACTTTTAGTGGAGTACTCCAAGGACAAATTTGTATGTGAGGTTCTGGATGGACAAGTGGCGGATGACAGGTACAGGGTGGTCGATGAGATCATCTATTACAGGGACAGGATCTTCTTGATTGAGGGATCTCAGCTTAAGAAGAAGATACTCCAGGCATCACATGATTCTCCATTGGCAGGCCATCAGGGGTTTACCAAAACCTACAGGGCCATTAGAGAGAGGTTCTCATGGAAGGGCCTCAAGGAGGACGTACTCCAACACATAAGGGAGTGCGATGTTTGTCAGAGGAACAAAGGGGAGATGAGCCATCCCGTAGGATTGTTGCAGCCTCTTCCCATTCCGGAGGGGAAATGGGAGAGCATATCGATGGACTTCATCACAGGGTTGCCCATGGTGCAGGGCAAGGATTGTATCTTTGTCGTCGTTGATCGACTGACAAAGTATGCACACTTTTTCGACATATCTGCACATTACACAGCAGCACAGGTGGCCGAGCTTGTTCTTCAGAGAGGTTTTCAGGCTGCATGGTCTTCCTAAGACCATCATCAGTGACAGGGACAACCGCTTCATAGGCTTTTGGCAGGAGCTTTTCTGGCTAGTGGGGACGGAGTTGACACCGAGTACCAGTTATCACCCACAGACGAATGGACAGACGGAGATAGTTAACTAGTGGCTGGAGGGCTACTTGCGTAACTATGTTAGTGGGCAGCAGCGAGCATGGCTGAAGTGGTTGCATTTGGGGGAGTACTGTTACAACACGACACATCACATGTCCATTGGTATGTCACCGTTTTATGCTTTGTACAGGTATCATTTCTTATTTTTGCTGATGTGATGTTCGGTGATAGCAAGGCTCCTAGAGCCAAGATTTGGATCCAAGAGAGTCAGGACATTCTCCAAGCTCTCAAGGACAGTATGGCTACAACACAAAACTAGCAAAAGCTGTATGCCGACAGAGGTCGGGTGGAGAGACAATTTGAGGTAGGGGACTTGGTCTACCTACGAATAGAGCCATATCAACAATCGTCACTGAAGTAGAAGGGAGCTAAGAAGCTCAAGCCTCGCTTTTACGGGCCATACAGGGTGATACGCAGGATTGGGTAGGTTGCGTATGAGTTGGAGCTGCCCCAAGGCAGCGAGATCCACAATGTTTTTCATGTATCATGCTTGAAGAAGGCGCTGGGGCAGCAGGTGACATTGACAGAGGAGCTACCACCCACGGATGATGAGGGGCACCTGGTGTTGCAGCTAGAGGCTATTATTGATACCAGGGAGAGGCAGCTACGGAGTAGGACAGTCCGGGAATTCTTGGTGAGGTGGAAGAATTTGCCGGATGAGGATGCCACTTGGGAGAGTGAGAAGATTTTGCAGCATCCATCACTTTAGTTGCTTGAGGACAAGCAACATTTTGCCGGGGGAGACCGTAATATTCCTAATTAGCGACAGTTAATTGGAATATTCAATTTTGTTCAGTTTTACCGTCTATAGTTTATAAATAAATAAAAAGTGAGTGGAGGGGGTCTAACTCACTTAAGTGGAATAAAACACCCTCCTAGTAGCACAACGTTGTGACTTAAGTGAGAGCCAAGGGTACCAAGCACCATGTAGAGAAGGGGGCCCACGTACATTCTAGAAGCTACTGTGCAGATGAGGATGAGCACGTGGAGAGAGAGGCTACGTGATGCAAGGGCATTAGACACTAGCCAACAATGTAGGAAGTTTTGTCCACATGTTGTGGCTAGGAGGGTTCAAAATCATTTGAATTTGTAACAGCGAGGTGTCAATACCTTAGCTGTCTATTGCATTAGATCAGTTAGAGTCAATAGAAGTCAAATATTCTAGTTCAGTCCATCTGTCAGGTTCAGTTATTCAAATAATGTAATTAAGTTTTGTTAGAAGATAAACGGTCCTCACCGAGGAACCGAAGAGACACATTGTAATGCATATAAATTGTATCCCCCGGATGTATCGAGGAGAGGAGATTTCCGCAGTGAACTTGTGTGTTAAGCAATTGCTTCTGGCTGAATAAATTTCAGTGCTCGTTGATTATCAAATTGTCTTGAATTGATATTTGTGAGGAATTTGTTTAATTGTGAGGCGATTGAACACTGTTCCATATATAATTGTTGAATTGAGTTGTTGTATAATCTCTGCATCTCTATGTCCATTGTTTTCCCTTGAATTGTTCGAACAAGCTCTGTTGAATTAAATTCCACTCATAGAAGAGGTCTGCGTATAGTCGTGGTCGTTGAACGCTGTCCGTGGTAGTGAAAACCCCGCTTACACAGAAATACACTGTTTCGTTGTTAACCCTGAACTGAGGTTAGACCCTGAGTCAGCGAACGGGAGAGCATAGAAAGGAAGTCGTTAACCGCGGTCGATCATTGTTCAAAGGCTGGAAGTGGTTTTGATCGCACCGCCTTTGTGGGGCGAGCGATATTCAAGAAATTGGAGCGATCACATTTGTTGGAGGACATGTGGCATAAGGTGGGTTTCCAAAACTGCCCTCATTGCACGTTAACTTTCGACCGAGGACCCAGCACGATATTGATACACGCCGTCCGATCTGGAGGGTGGCCATCGAACAGTGATCGCACCCAGTCTTGCTCGGAGGTTAATCTAGGGTAAGGCGTGCGTATTTAATTGAACTTCCGATTGTGTATGGTGGGCCCGAGGCCTAAGGTTGTTTATTTATAAAGCATCGGTTTATAAAAGAGTAAGATTCCGAAGGGTAACGAGAATTAAGGTTCAGAGATACATTTAATTTTCCAAAGTTTGCTGAAGGTATTTATTTGTCAATTTCTCCGAAATTGATAAATAAAATTACAAAAGAGTTGAGGAGATTACGTGGAATGAACTGAGTTAATTCGAAGGAAAATGCTGACAGAGCCACAATAGTAGACCAACTCTCCTTAGGGGGCCGAATTTAGTTTTGTTGCTGTCAATAGTGGTATTAGAGCGTGTTTTTGAGTTGTTTTTGCAGATAATTAACATGGCAATCCGAGTTGGTAGAGGTGCTGGCAGAAGGAGAGGCGGATCCGTTGCCAATGCAGAAGTGTTGGGGATCTTGCAAAGGTTCGAAGCTAGAATGGATGCCATGGAGCGAAGGCAGCCCAGAGATCCTGAAGACATCAGTGAACCGGAAACAGAAGAAGCTAGAGAAATTGCTGAGATTCCTCCTGACATGAGGCTCCTCAGAACTGTTCTGGGGTCTGCAGTTAAGCCCAAGATTGAAGTGTCAAGTTTTGCAGGAGGACTGAATCCAGAGGAGCTGGTGGACTGGATTAATGAAATGAACAAGTGCTTTGACTATGAAGAAATGAGCGAAGATAAAAAGGTCAAGTTTGCAGTAACAAAGCTGAAGGGACATGCTGCACTTTGGTGGGATGGAGTGCAAGCAGAAAGGAGGAGAGTTGGCAAGCAGCCTATCAAAAGCTGGACCAGAATGATGGCTAAGTTAAAAGGTAAATTCTTGCCTAGTGATTATCAGCTAACATTGTTTAGGCAAATGCAGAACCTGAGACAGAGGTTGCTGACAGTAAAGGAATACACAAAAGAATTCTATAGAGTAAGCATAAGAGCTGGGCAATTTCAAGACGCACCAGAGAAGACTGCCAGATATGTGAATGGATTCAAGCTGGAGATCCATGATGAGATTGGTCTTCTGTCTCCTAAGATAGTTGAAGAGGCCTATCAGATGGTCTTGAAAGCAGAGGAGAAACTCTTGAGGAAACAGTCTGCCAAAGGGAGAGGTACTTTCCGTGGAAAGGGAAGTCAGGGTGGTAGACGAAAGCCTACTACACCCAGAGAAGGAGCTAAGAGTAGCTCACCTTAGAATGCATCTACAGAGGGTGATGCAAGAGGCAGAAGGGGTTCTTACAGAGGATGAGGAGGCAGAGGCAGAGGTAGAGAATTGAGGTGCTATAGATGTCAGCAAGTGGGGCACAAGCATTATGAGTGCCCAGAGAATGTGGGTATTGGTCCAAGAAATGCTGTTGTTGCCCAGGCTGGAGAAGAGGCAGAAATTGAAGAAGAAATTCTACCAGAGAGGGGAGAGTCCTTGGTGGTTGATAAGGTCTTGTTGAAACAAACCAAAGAGGTCCCCGAGCTTGCACAAAGGAAGACTTTGTTTAGGAGCATATGCAAAGTCCAGGGTAAATGCTGCCAGCTAGTCATTGATAGTGGCAGCACAGACAATCTGGTTTCCACTGAGGTGATAGAGAAGTTGAAGCTGAAGACAAGGGAGCATCCAACTCCCTACAGGGTGTCCTGGCTGCATAAGGCGCACCAACTGATTGTAAAAGAACAGTGTGAGATAGAGTTGCAAATGGGCAACTACAGAGACAAAGTCCTGTGTGATGTGATGCCCATGGATGTGTGTCACGTACTGTTGGGTAGACCTTGGCAGTTTGACAGAGCAGCAGTGCATGATGGCAAGAAGAACACTTACAAGTTCTTCAAGGATGGGGTACATCATACATTGATACCCATGGAAGAAGGGGAGCCATCAAGCAGAGTGGTTGATCCAAAGACCTTGTTGCTGAGCGGGAAGGAATATCTACAACAGATTGAAGAAGAAGAGGTAAGCTTTGCTTTAGTTTGCAAGCCTAAGGTAGTTCTTACTTCTACAAAGATTTCTGATTTGCCAATAGAAATCCAAGAGATGTTAGACAATTATTGTGACATTGTTGTGGATGATTTACCTGATGAGCTGCCACCTATGAGAAAGATCAGCCATCAGATAGATTTTATCCTTGGTTCAAATCTGCCAAATAAGGCAGCCTACAGAATGAATCCCACAGAAAATGAGGAAATCAGGAGACAAGTACAGGAATTGGTGGACAAGGGATTGATCAGAGAAAGTTTGAGTCCATGTGCAGTACCAGCAGTATTGAGCCCAAAGAAAGATGGAGGCTGGAGGATGTGTACTGATTCCAGAGCAATCAATAAGATAACAATCAGGTACAGATTCCCTTTGCCCAGAGTTGAGGATTTAATGGATTGTTTGAGTGGTGCTAAATATTTTTCAAAGATAGATTTAAAAAGTGGATATCATCATATCAGAATAAGAGAGGGTGATGAGTGGAAAACTGCCTTTAAAATGAATGAAGGACTATATGAATGGATGGTAATGCCTTTTGGGTTGTCAAATGCACCTAGCACTTTTATGAGACTTATGAATGAAGTGTTGAAAGAATTCATTGGTAAATTTGTGATAGTGTATCTGGATGATATATTAGTTTTCAGCAAAACTAAAGAAGAACATTTAAGGCATCTTAATTATGTCTTGAAGAAGTTGCACCAAGAGAAACTGCTGATAAACTTAAAGAAATGCTCATTCATGAAGGAAGAGTTGGTGTATTTGGGCTTTGTTGTCTCTGTAGAAGGATTGAAGATGGACCCAGAAAAGGTTAAGGCAATTGTCGAGTGGCCTTCACCTAGAAATGTTTTTGAGGTAAGAAGTTTCCATGGACTTGCTAGTTTTTACAGGAAATTGATAAGAAACTTCAGTAAGATTAATGCACCCATCATTGAGATGATAAAAAAGAGCAAACAACCATTTAAATGGACTGCTGAAGCAGAAAGAAGCTTTAAACTTTTGAAGCAAAAGATAACTGAAAAGCCTGTGTTGATTCTGCCTGATTTTACTAAACCATTTCAAGTGAAGTGTGATGCCAGTGGAGAGGCCATTGGAGCTGTGCTGAGTCAGGATGATAGGCCTGTAGCCTATTTCAGTGAAAAGCTGAACGACACCAGAAGGAAGTATTCCTCTTATGAGAAGGAATTCTATGCAGTTGTTCAGGCATTGAAAAAGTGGAGGCATTACTTGATGTCCAAGAAATTTATATTATATTCTGATAATCATGCTTTGCAGTACATTGTACAGCAGCCCAAGTTGAATCATAAGCATGCCAAATGGGTTGAGTATCTCCAAGGTTTTAACTTTGTTTTGAAACATATAAGTGGCCAAGCAAATAAAGTAGCTGATGCTTTGAGTAGGAGGCACATGCTTGTTCAAGAAACCAATTTCGAAGTTGTAGGATTTGATTTTCTCAAAGAACTGTATAAAACAGACTCAGATTTTAAGGAAGCATTTGAGGCATGTTGTAACCCTGTTCTAACAGATAGAAGCCAGTGGCTGGATTATTTCTTGCAGGAGGACTTACTATTCAGAAGAAACCAACTATGTGTACCAAAATGTTCCATGAGAGAAAATTTGATCAAGGAGAAGCATAGTGGTGGACTTGCTGGACACTTTGGTACTGACAAAACTTATGAGCAGCTGAGTCACTTCTATTATTGGCCCAAGATGAGAGCAGAAGTGGACAAGTTTGTGAAAAATTGTAAAATCTGTCAATATGCCAAAGGAAGGAGCCAGAATGCAGGATTGTACACTCCCTTGCCTATTCCAGACAGGCCTTGGGACATGGTGAGTATGGATTTTGTTCTAGGATTGCCCAAGACTCAGAGGGGGAATGATGCAGTCTTTGTTGTAGTGGATAGATTTTCCAAAATGGCACATTTTATTCCATGCTATAAAACTAGTGATGCCACCCATGTTGCTAACTTGTTTTTCAAAGAAGTTGTTAGGTTGCATGGGTTGCCCAAGAGTATGGTTTCAGACAGAGACACCAGATTTGTGGGCCATTTTTGGACGACACTGTGGAAGAAACTTGGTACCAAACTCAGTTTTAGCTCAGCTTATCATCCTCAGACTGATGGACAAATTGAGGTCGTGAATAGGAGTCTGGGAAATCTGTTGAGAAGTCTTGCAGGAGAGCATCCCAAGCAGTGGGATCATATTTTGCCTCAGGCAGAATATGCATATAATGACTCACCAAACAGAAGCACAGGGCAGAGTCCATTCCATATTGTTTATGGAATGCACCCCAGAGGAATATCAGAGTTAAGAAATCTGGCAAAGGTAGAACTAAGGAGCGCTGATGGTGAGGAATTTGCTTCAGAGATCCAAGCCATACATGAACAAGTGAAACAACAGCTACAAGGCAGCAGCATCAAATACAAAAGCAGAGCAGACTTGAGCAGAAAAGAAGTCCATTTTGAAGTAGGAGATTTGGTTTTGGCACACTTGAGAAAGGAGAGATTCCCAAAGAAGCAGTATAATAAACTGAAGTTCAAAAAGATCGGGCCATGCAAGATACTTGAAAGTTTTCTGCTAATGCGTATGAGATTGAATTACCCCCTGATGTGGCAATATCTCCCATTTTTAATGTTGCAGATTTGTACAAGTATGAATATGATGGTGCAGAAGAGGGACCAGCAGACAAGGAATAGATTGAGTGGGAAAAGCAGCTACCTCCAGCACAACCGTTGCAACCAGAGAAGATATTGGACAAAAAAGTGTTCAGGGAGACCAGAGGACAAGAGTACTTTCAGTACTTAATCAAATGGAAGGACTAGCCAGAGGAAGATGCCACTTGGTTGACTGAAGGAATGTTGCAGAAGATAGGCAGATCAGTGGAAGAGCTCATGGAAAGGAGTCCATGAAGAAAATTGCCCTCGGGAGTCTGATGCAGGGGCATTAGACACTAGCCAGCAATGTAGGAAGTTTTGTTGACATGTTGTGGCTAGGAGGGTTCAAAATCATTTGAATTTGTAACAGCGAGGTGTCAATACCTTAGCTGTCTGTTGCATTAGATCAGTTAGAGTCAATAGAAGTCGAATAGTCTAGTTTAGTCCATCTGTCAGGTTCAGTTATTCAAATAATGTAATTAAGTTTTGTTAGAAGATAAACGGTCCTCATCGAGGAACCGAAGAGACACATTGTAATGCATATAAATTGTATCCCCCGGATGTATCGAGGAGAGGAGATTTCCGCAGTGAACTTGTGTGTTAAGCAATTGCTTCTGGCTGAATAAATTTCAGTGCTCGTTGATTATCAAATTGTCTTGAATTGATATTTGTGAGGAATTTGTTTAATTGTGAGGCGATTGAACACTGTTCCGTATATAATTGTTGAATTGAGTTGTTGTATAATCTCCGCATCTCGATGCCCATTGTTTTCTCTTGAATTGTTCGAACAAGCTCTGTTGAATTAAATTCCACTCATAGAAGAGGTCTGCGTATAGTCGTGGTCGTTGAACCCTGTTCGTGGTAGTGAAAACCTCGCTTACACAGAAATACACTGTTTCGTTGTTAATCCTGAACTGAGGTTAGACCCTGAGTCAGCGAACGGAAGAGCATAGAAAGGAAGTCGTTAACCACTGTCGATCACTGTTCAAAGGCTGGAAGCGGTTTTGATCGCACCGCCTTTGTGGGGCGACCGGTATTCAAGAAATTGGAGCGATCACATTTGTTGGAGGACACGTGGCATAAGGCAGGTTTCCAAAACCGCCCTCATCGCGCGTTAACTTTCGACCGAGGACCCAACACGATATTGATACATGTCGTTCGATCTGGAGGGTGGCCATCGAACGATGATTGCACCCAGACTTGCTCGGAGGTTAATCTAGGGTAAGGCGTGCGTATTTAATTGAACTTCCGATTGTGTATGGTGGGCTTGAGGCCTAAGGTTGTTTATTTATAAAGCGTCGGTTTATAAAAGAGTAAGATTCTGAAGGGTAACGAGAATTAAGGTTCGTAGATACATTTAATTTTCCAAAGTTTGCTGAAGGTATTTATTTGTCAATTTCTCCGAAATTGATAAATAAAATTACAAAAGAGTTGAGGAGATTACGTGGAATGAACTGAGTTCATTCGTAGGAAAATGCTGACAGAGCTACTATAGAGGCCAGCTCTCCTTAGGGGGCCAAATTTAGTTTTGTTGCTATCACTACGTTGGGGTTTTGGAGGGAGGCCAGCATTATAAAAGATGGAGGAGCCTTCTCATTTGATTCATTTTGTTGTTGATGATATTGAGCTGGTCGTTTCGACTTCTTGAGCATGCTGGCTGTTTAGCCTGTCTGCAGCACTGTTTAGTGCATTGAGTGTCTCCGGTCAGAGATCTCGTCCCTTAGCCCTGGGGGACTTCGAGTGCCTGCTCGGGCAAGGTTATTTCTTTAGCATTTTGCAGGAGGTTTTGGTGTTTGGGTTTGTTGCGGAGCTGAGCATTCATAGAGACTGCACAATCACCGAGAGGGAGGACGCAGTCCATCTAGGAGGTGTTCCGGATCAGGATTTTTGCAGGAGATTTGAGCCGAGATTTTGAGCAGAGGATCAACCTTTGCCTGTGGGAGAATTTTGGTGGAGTTTGAGGCGGTGTTTCAGTCATTCTCATTTAGCCTCTGCGCAGAGCCTTGGAGGCCAGCGTAATTCCCCAAGGGGGGTGGTTTTCAGAGGTCGGCCATTTTTGATATGGTTTCTGGGTTTTGTCGGGATTGGTGAGTAGAGGAGATTTCTATATTTTCAGCTCATTCTGGCAAGGGAAACAACCCCTAGTCTTCAGTTCATTCTAGCAGCAACAACTACACGACAGTTTTCCAGCAGCTGGGATGCAGTTCAGAGAGCAACCATTTCTGGTGTATTCTGAGAGTACTTCTTCTCTTGCCTTGAGCAAGTTTAGGTGCCATCACTTTGATCACCTATTGTACTTCATTATATTTCTCAGTTTAATAAAATGGCTTAGCATTTCCTCTCTATATTTCTGATGAGTTGCCGTACATTTTTTCTATGCTATTATATGTCTGCTGCACTATTATTTTTATATATTCTTGAGCATTCTAGTTCTATGCCACTTGGTGTGTTTATCTTTCACTCTTAGACAGAGTCTGGAAAGGGCTAGGTAACCTCCGGATCTCGTCCTCTTTTAGAGGCGGAATATCCGGTAAATGCCCTCCCAGTCCATCTCTGGTTGGAGTTTGCCGTGTTTTAGAGATATCGCCGAAACAGGATATTACATAAGAAAATTGAGAAGGTAGGGAAATGCCATAAGGTCAAATTGCAGATTCAAAATTTTAATTTAGAATCTCCATTCTACATTGTGCCATTACAAGGAGTAGATGTGGTCTTAGGAATTCAATGGCTACAAACCTTAGGTACTTATTCTGCCAACCATCAGAAGCAGTTTATAAGTTTTAAGTGGGAAGGGTAGAAGCACAGGTTGTATGGATTCCAAGCACTAGAAAATCAAATCATGTCATCATCCCAGATGATGAAGATGATTCGAAAAGGAGCGGCAGCGTATATAGTACATTGTCATTAGTTAGAAATGTTATCTGCAAAAAAGATCAACGAAGGGTCACCATAAGTACAAGGAATAATTCAGAAACACGAAAAAGTATTCCAAGACCTGCCAATGAAAATGCCTCCTAATGGGGAAATCGAACATCCAATAGAAGTCAAGACAGGCTCCGACTCTGTCAATATCAAATCTTGTCGCTATCCACATCACCAAAAGATTGAACTCGAGAAGATGCTCCACGATCTTTTAAAAATGTGGGAAGCAAAAGCTTGCCTCTCGGGAAACCCAAGCATTCGTCAACAATGTCCATCATTACGTATGCTTTGAGGACAAAGCATCTTTAAGAGAGGGGCAATGTTATGTATAATTTATTAATTATTAGTTAAAATTAGTTGTCTTAGGTTTATTAATGTGGAAGGGCATGATCTTCGCCAAGGGACACCGTAAGATGTATTTAAAGCCTTGGTGATTCCCACTTGTAATCATCTCATCTTTTATCAATAATAATATATACTTATTCAAGTTTACCAGAGTTTTTACACTCCATATTAGAAAAGATGTTTTTATCGTATGGTTGTATCTAAAGCCTTGGTGATTCCCACTTGTAATCATCTCATTTTTTATCAATAATAATATATACTTATTCAAGTTTACCAGAGTTTTTACACTCCATATTAGAAAAGATGTTTTTAATGTGTTGAGAGCAGAAATAGAATGAAGAACCTCTTCATTGATTCCTTTGACTTTGCTTCCTCATGATTCCCTTTATTGTGCTTGCTGGTCATGGATATTGACATCAATGACAATTAGACTAACAATCTCCCCCTTTGTCATTGGATGGCAATATTTTTCTTCTCTCCCCCTTTGACATCAATGGAAATGGGGTGCCCATGTGCTTTCCCTGTCATGCTACTCCCCCTATCATACTGTACCCCTTGACATGCTGCTTGATTTAATGTGATGCAAGAGTAATGACCCCCATCTTTTGGCGAAGATACTCAAATGCTTCTCGTGGAAGGGGTTTTGTAAAGATATCATCAATTTTCTCTTTTGTATTGACGTATTCCAACCTGATATTGTGTTCAGCAACTTGTTCACGGAGAAAGTGGTATTTGATTGGAATATGTTTGGTCCTTGAGTGCATCACCGGATTCTTTGAAACACTGATGGCGCTAGTATTGTCACAAAAAATAGTAACTAGTTGCTTAGTTTCTATGTTGACATCCTTCAAGGCTTCCTTCATCCATAGAATTTGTGTACAACAATCAGTAGCAGCTATATATTCAACTTCAACTGTAGAAAGGGATATAGATGATTGTTTTTTGCTGAGCCAAGATACAAGACAATCTCCCATAAATAATGCATTTCCACTGGTACTTTTTCGATCTTCCACGCTTCCGGCTCAATCAGCATTAGAGTAAGCTGTCCCAATAAGAGTTGAACTCTTAGGATACCAAAGACCGAAATCAATCGTTCCTTTCAAATATATGTGAATTCTCTTCACAGTTGCTTGATGGGATTGTTTAGGACTTGACTGAAATCTTGCTACCAGTCCTACTGCTTGCATAATATCTGGTCTTGTAGCAGTTAAGTATAAGAGAGCTCCAATTATTGATCTATAAAGAGTTGCATCTATGAGAGGGGTATCATCATCTTTGCTTAATTTACCATCTGTGGTCATCGGTGTGCTCATAGGTGCACAATCTTCCATCCCATATCTTTTGAGCATGTCTTTAAGATATTTTGCTTGAGATATAAACATGCTTGCAGAGGTTTGAGATATTTGTAGCCCAAGAAAGTAAGACAACTCACCAATCATTGACATCTCAAATCTTTTGGACATATTTAGAGAAAATTCATGGCTCATTTCTTCATTATTGCTAGCAAATATTAGATCATCAACGTAAACAAGAGCGATCAGAAGTTTTTCCTTGTCCATATTCATGTAGAGATTTCTACCTGCCACTCCCTTTTTGAAACCCTCTTGTTGCAAATAGTGATCCAACTTTGCATACCATGCTCTAGGGGCTTGTTTTAATCCATACAAGGCCTTTTTTAGTTTGCATACAAAGTCTTTTCCTTCAGCAAGATCAAATCCTTTTGGTTGCTCCATGTAAACTTCTTCCTTGAGATCTCCATTCAGGAATGCTGATTTTACATCCATTTGATAAACCTTGAATCCTTTTGAGCAAGTAAATGCTAAAAACATTCTTATGGCTTCCATTCGAGCTACTGGTGCAAAGGTTTCTTCGAAGTCAATTCCTTTGTTTTGCGAGTATCCTTTGTAGACAAGTCTGGCTTTATTTCCGATGATTTGTCCATCTTCATTCATCTTGTTTTTGTATACCCATTTTGTTCCAATTATATTTTATGTTTTGGGCGAGGTACTAGTTCCCAAGTCTCATTTTTTTCGATTTGAGACATTTCTTCTTCCATGGCCTTTATCCAATAAGGATCTTTGCTTGCTTGGGAAAATTTTTCAGGTTCTATTAAAGATAATAGAGCCACATCATCTTTTCTTGGGGTGTTTATCATCCTTCTTCGAGTTTGGATTCCTTCATCTATATTTCCGATGACCTATTCTTCCAGATGATATCTTTGAACAAACTTGATCTTGGAGGGAGTTTGTGAAGATTCACTTTGAGGTTCTTCATTCTCCTCTTCTTTTTCAGGTTCTTCTTCTTCACTTTGTTCAAAGAAAGGCTCAACTTCATGATCTTCAATTCTTTTTTCTGGAAGGCCTTCATCAATCTTCACATCAATGCTTTACACTATTCTTCGTAGATGATTGTTGTAACATTTGTAAGCTTTGCTCCTAGTGGAGTATCCAAGAAATATTCCTTCGTCAACTCTAGAATCTAATTTACCTGATGAGTCATCATTTATTTTTATGAAGCATTTGCTTCCAAAAACCCTGAAATATTTTACTGAAGCAGGTCTTCCTTTGCATAATTCATAAGGAGTCTTTTCTTTATTAAGTCTTAGTTGAGTTTGATTGAAGGTATAAATTGCGGTGCCAACTGCTTCTCTCCAAAATTTTGGTTGCAAATCTGCTGGTAGTAGCATTGTCCTTGCCATTTCTTGAATGGTTTGGTTCCTTCTTTCAACTACTCCATTTTGCTGGGGTGTCCTAGCAGTAGAGAGTTCTCTTTCGATTCCATGCTCTTTACAGAATTCATCAAATTCTTTTGAGGTGAATTCTCCTCCTCTATCCGTTCTAAGACATTTAATCTTAGAATCTTTCTCATTCTCAATGAGAGCCTAAGATTCTTAAAACATTCAAATGCTTCGGATTTATATTTTATGAAATATATCCACATCATTCTAGTATAGTCATCAACAAATAGAGCAAAGTACCTTTCACCTTGAAGAGCTGGAGTTCTAGTTGGCCCACACAAATATGCATGAATGATTTCCAAAGGTATTGTTGTTGAGAACTCCTTAGTTTTGTGGCTAGTTCTAGTTTGCTTTCCATGTTGGCATGGGCCACATACAACTTGATTTGGTTTGCACATTTTTGGAATATCCCTTACAGCATTAATTTTGCTGATGTTAACTAGGTTATCAAAACTTGTATGCCCCAATCGCTTGTGCCATAACCAACTTTCATCTGTTTCACTTAAGTAACATTTATCTTCTTGGATTCTACTGAGAATATAAACATTATCTGGTGTTCTTACTCCTTTCGCCACTAGTTCTCCCGAGGATGAGTCTCTTATTTCACAATTTTTTGTACTAAAGACAACATTATGTCCTTGGTCACAAATCTGGCTAACACTTTAAGAGATTGTGTTTGAGCCCTTCTACCAGCAAGGTATTTTGAGCCTTTCCTAGTCCATTGACAAGGGTAGCAGTTCCTTTTCCAGTGATTTTAGCGGATCCACTTCCAAAGGATAGATTTCCATTTTTCTTGTTCAATGAGATAAACTTCTTTTGGTCACCTGTCATATGTCTTGAGCATCCACTATCCACGAACCACTGATTTTCTTCACTATGAGCACAGAGAGCTAGGCCACATTTATCAGTTTTGAGATTTACGTTTTTAGCTTTCTCCCTTTTGAGAGGGCAATTTTGTTCATTATGATCGTAATTATCACATAATGAGCAAGACGGATCAAACTTAGCCAAAGGATCAAAGGAATTGTAAGTTTTGATTTGTCCTTGCTCTTTAGGACCACGTAGTTGGTTTGTTTGATCATTCAATCTTGGTGCTTCATTCTTATGAGCCTTGCAATGCTCAGCTTGATGCCCAAAGTTTTTACAGTTGTAACAATGCCCAAGAAAAATAGTTTGATACCTGTTGTAGTATCCATAGCTTGAACCAACATTCTTCCTTGGAGTTGCTCTTTCTTCAATTCTTGGTTTTGAGATGGGACTTTGCTCCTGACGAGATGAATTTTCTTCTTTTAGATGGCAAGAGAGTACATCAACATAACTTCTGGCATTATTCTTTGTACTTGATGATTCTCCTTTGAAACCAATTCCAAATTTGTCATGTTGAAGTTTTTGAGTATTAAGAATGTTGTCAAGAGCTAGAGAGCTTTGCCAACTCCTTTTAACTTGCTCTAATTCCTTTCTTAGAGATATTATTTTAGCTTCACATTTTTCACAGATATCATCCTTCTCTTTTAGCTTAATGTTCAAGAAGTCTTCCCTTCTTTTTGCTTCCTCTCTTTCTATTTTGAAAGAAATTATCTTCTTTTGTAGATTCTCTTTTTCTTCAATGGCACTCATTAGCAAACTATCCATGTTTCTTTCATCTTCTAATTCTGAGTCATCATCATTTGTAAATGCCATGAATAATGTTTCTTTGCTTCCAACATAATTACTTCCTCATCTGATTCATCATCACTTTCTTTGTAATGACGCACATTTCTAGTTGATTTTTTTTTTTATGACTGCAAATTCATCTTCATCAGACTCATCTTGTTTGGAGAAGAAGTTCTTCTTATTAAACCCTTTCTTTTTGTACATCATTCTTTTAGAGTCCTTTTCATCATCACTATCATGTCTATGAGGACATTTTGCAGCATAATGACTTATTCTTCCACTATTGTAACAAATAAGAGGGTACTTACCTTTTAGCTTAGATCCCCTTTTTAGTATTCATACAAATTGAGCTAACTCGTTTTCAGTATCAGATTCATCGTTGTTGCAATTCCATCCTTTTCCTTCTTTTGTAGATCTTGAGGCTTTGAAAGCTGCTTCTTTGAAATTTGGGCTCCCTTTCCTCATCTCATAGGCAATAAGAATTCCATGAAGTTCATCCATCTTGAGAGTATCTAGGTCCTTCATTTCTTCTATGGCACTTACTTTGGAGTCAAATCTGTCAGGAAGCGATCTCAGGGTTTTTTGAACAATGGTGCTTTCTTCAATATTTTCCCCTAGTCCTTTAAGAGAGTTAACCACTTCAATTACAAGGAGGAAGTATCATGCAATATCTTCTTCATCATCAATTTTCAGACTCTCGAATTGTCTTCTATAGGTTTGAAGCTTTGCCTTCTTAACTTTGGAGTCTCCATCATATAGAGAAACTAACTTATCCCATACTTCTTTGGCTGAGTCACAATCCATGACTTTTGTAAATTTTGAATTGGTAATTCCACTAGTGATGGAATTTAAAGCTTTGGCATTAGCAATGTAGGCTCTTCTTTCATCTTGATCAGTTGGAAGATTGGTAGGAGCTTTGTACCCATCTAAAACAGAGTGCCATACTTCAGGACCAAGAGACATTAGATAGTAGGACATCCTCTTTTTCCAAAAACTAAAGTTTGTTCCATCAAAGATAGGCAGTTTCCCTGTTGCTTCCATGTTCTTCATTGTGCCTAAGCATCCTTCTTCCAGCTGTTAGGCTGATAATGAAGAAGCTGGCTCTGAAACCAATTGTTGGAAATACTGAGAGGGGGGTGAATCAGTATTTCTTTTCAATTGTTAATTATTGCCAGTTAGATTCTTCACAATTAAAGACAGAGAGGTGTATAATGATAATATTAAGGATTAATAAGAATTTCAATTCCCTTTCTAATAATAGTATACAATAGACGAGTGAGGGCACCAACCCTTTTAATGAAACAGGCACCAACCTGTTGCCAAGCACCAACTTGGACTTTGATGAGGCTCCGACCTCTAGGGCTTTGACCCTACCTTCTCAAGGCACCAACCCTGTGTTTAGTCGCTCCTACTCCAAGGACACCAATCCTTCTTTGCTTATTTATTAGACGATTGATTCAAAGATGCTCCATTGCACCAATCTTCACCATACTGCACCAACTATTCTGCATCAAATTCTTTTTCAAATCTTCTCCAAAGTATTGTACCAATACTTCTACACCCCACTAAGATTTCAACACCAGACTGTTCCAAGACTACTGCATCACAACTATATCAAGACTTCAAGAATGTACTTGCTTCAGGTTATGATGATTGTTCTGCACCATAGCTTTACCAAAGTTCTGCACCACACAACACAAATAGTTCTCCACTATCTAGAGCTTCTTTTACCAAGGCACATGTCCGAATTCTGAAGGAATGCCACAGGTCCGATGTCAACAGTTCGATGTACCCACACTTCTATAACACAGATCTGAAGTTTCTAAATTATGGGTCTGGTCTAAGTCTACCAAAAACAAATATACCGAACTCCTGAGATTGTAATGTTAGTTTGAAACTCTGTTTTTACAATTCCAAAGTCCTGTAGGTGTCCTGAGTTATTAGTCCAACAACAACGATACTTTCCACGCATCCAAGGGTTTGTATCAGACTTTCGAGTCTCTTGTCCAAACAAACAGACTTTGATTTTACTGTTTTAAAGTCCTGTAGGTGTATTCTGCCCCTTAACAAGAGATCTGAGCCTTAAAATAATTCGGTCCTGAGCATATATATAACTGTAAATCTTTGGTCCTAGTTAGGACTTTTAGTCAACCCTTAACTCGTGCTTCAAAAACAGCTATATTCTTCCACTAGTATTACTGATCCGAGGGCACTATTTCAATTATAGTCTGTTTAACCCAAAACAAATTTTGATACGCTGCCTCCTTCAGTTCATGAGTTGTGAACTTGTCTTCACCATTCTGTATTTTCTTGACCGAATTGCTTGAGTAGAAAACGAGGTCTTATGGTCTTATTAATACGCATCATGTTGTGAAAAATGAAGGGATGTGACCTTTAAAGTAGGCTGACTTGTCCTAGAAGGATGATGTCGGCTCATAGACCAGAAATTATATTTTAACTTAAAAAATTCAATAACTCTCAAACCGCGTGGAGTTTTGGGCTGAGTAGTAGCTCGTTGGAAAGCTAAAATTATGCTCTTTCAGATGGTGGAGGTCTCATGAAATAATTTTGCCTCAAAGGTATTAGAAAAGATGTTTTTAATGTGTTGAGAGCAAAAATAGAATGAAGAACCTCTTCATTGATTCCTTTGACTTTGCTTCCTCATGATTCCCTTTATTGTGCTTGCTGGTCATGGATATTGACATCAATGACAATTAGACTAACAAATATTTCTTGAAGACTTCTGGAGGAGCAATATGATCCTGCAAGCATTCACTAACATGGCCTTCAAGATATTGTTCATTCGACCTTCCAGGTGACACGAGCTTGGATCCGTGCCCTTTTAAGATAGACTTGATAAATTCTAGAAATGGCACACTCAAGCAAACTCAGATCCTCTAGAATCAATCATTCAATATTTTTGCATCTGACTTTGTAGCATCAACATTTTATCATACTTGACTCTCTTGCTTGAATCTGTTCTTAGGTTTGATGATCAATTCACTGATTTATAGTATTAATGCTCCTTGCAATAGACTATACTACCTCTGAGAGCCATCAACCTATTTCAACAAACCATTATACCTATGCTCTTCAATCTTCTGCAACAAGAATGAGACTTGTGCCTTTAAAGCAATTTTCTGAGACTACATAGTAAACTTGCTAAGGCTCTCGGATCTCTGTAGTTTTCTGAGGTGAATTTGACCTGAGGTTTGAGCTTCGGCCTAATGCAATCTCATTCTATTCTTACAAGAACCAAGCATATTTGTCATAATCTTATTTGTCAAAATACATACATTGGCTGTGAACATTTGTCGTGAGACCACCTTGGTTTAATAGTTTTTTTTTGAGGCTCTTTTATGCCCTGAGATATCTTGGCTTTGTAATAGTTCCAAGGTTCAGATCTGAGGCTTGAACTAAAGTCTTATGCCAGGGCATCGACCCTTCTTTAGAGAGATGGATTACTGCAACTTGAATGTAGAGAAGGAATCCTTTCATTGCAAACTTTTGGTCTTCTCCAATTCTAGGGCTTGCATAATACGAAGATGACTTCTTCAAGTATGGTCTCTGTGCTCTTTCTTTAACCAAAGCTTTGATACCATGTTGATTTTTCCAGTACAATAGATACAAGTGTTAAGAAATCAATGGTAGATAGATTAGAGTGATTTCTCTTACTTTTTTTTTTAAAACTGAAATGGTTATGTATTATTTATTGAAGATATCTGGTTGGGCCGAGGCCAAATCAACCAACATTACACGACAGCTAGCCAGCTTCCTGATACAAGTAAAACAACATTTCATGGAATGCAAGTTTGGAGGGGGATTTCGTCATTTATGCTGAGGTCTCCTGGCGAGAGAAGACATCCTTTGTTTGCCATAATGTCAGCTTCCTTTTTCGAGCCTCTGAGGATGTGGAAGAATTGGTAGGAGGAGAATTCGAGCAGCAAGAGCTTCAATCTTCAGAGTGCCTTATTGAGGACTGCATTGTTGAACTGATCATCCGAATTAAGCTTCTTGATCAGAATTTCTAAGTCACCGAAGGATTGAAAGTCTCTGATGCCTCTCTCGCGAGTAATGTGGCAGGCTTTTAGTAGGGCTAGGATTTTTGCGTGATTATTTGTTCATTGTCCAAGGCCCCAACAGAAACTGTGTCTTCTTGTGTTGTCCGAGGAGTAGAGCACACCATCTGCGCCAGCTGCCCCGGGGTTTCCTTTAGATGCACCGTCGAAGAAGATTGTTTTTTTACTCTGCTTTCTCCACCACACCTAAAATATTTTATCTAAGTCCCTTAAGCGCCATCTTGGAATGGTGAAGGTGCTGACAAAGGTTTGTTTTCTGTCTCGATAAGCAAAAGTTCCCATCCATTTCTTTTCTTCAAGGAGGAGCAAGCTGTTAGGTTTGTGGGGTTGCTGCATCACGGATTCAAGGAGAAGTGCTTTGGCTTTGGCTGCAACCATTGCAGGAGACCAATAAGAATTGTTGAAGATCTGCTGATTTCGAGCAAGCCAGATTTTCCAGCAGGCATATTTGGGGATGGATTGCCAGACACAAGGCCAAAGTGACTTGCTGGGGGTAGCATGAGGGTAGCGCTGATTCCAAGTTGAGAATAGCTCAACCACAGAAATGTGGTTTGGTACAGAGACCTGGAGGCCATGAAGGATAAAACTCGACACCTCTTTGGCAAAGGAGCAGTCCACAAAGAGATGATCCGATGTTTCGATGGCATTCCTGAAGAGCGCACACCTGTGAGGGCCAACGATGTTTCTTTTAACCAGATTTTCCCCTGTCAGAACCTTTTTATGCATAAGGACCCAGGAAAAAAATTTAATTTAGGGAGTCCGAATGGATCCCACACCTGGTTCCAAAACTTAGCAGGTTGATTCCTTTCTTTCTGTGTTTGGAGAAGCCTATAACCATGCGCAACAGTGTAGTTGCTGGAATTTCCCCAGCCCCAGCGATCAGTTACATGCTTGTGCACCGACGCGAGGTCGGTTAGCTTGTTTTTGAGAGTTTGTTGTTGATTACACAGGTGCTCCGGAATTTTGGGAAGACCCAGGACTGCCAATTCCCCTTTTCGTCCCAGGCTGAGATCTCATCGACTCTGTGGATGCCATGCTGGATCAACCATTCACGGAGTTCTCTGATCTCTACAGAATTGTTGAGTGGCGCGTGGCTTATAATGCCGTCTTCCCAGAGCTTGGTATTCTAACTGTTTCCAGGTATGCGATAGAGGTTTTCCTTGAAGAAATTTATGCCTCTGCGACATAGATTCCACACCAAAGTGCCGTTCAAAGTGTTGTCTGCCTGCAAGAGCCTTAGAGGAACACCTTTCGCATATTTACGTTTGAGGATTTTGTTGACTAGACGCTTTGGATCAGCATACGTTTTCCATAAGATTTTGCAGCCTAAGGCAAGGATGGCATGGGAGGGATCGCGGATCTGGAGACCACCATCGACAGTTGGGCGTTTCACTAAATCCCAATTGACCAAATGGAATTTCCGTTGATTTCCTTTACCTCCTTGTCAGAGGAAGTCGCAAAATAATTTGGAGATTTGTTCTGTGATGTTTTTTGGTGGCAGCAGGAAGGAGGCTTGGTAGATGGGAAGAGAAGACATCACTGCTTTGATGAGTATTAGTTTCCCCCCATTGGTGAGCTATTGACCTCCCCAGGAGGCAATTTTAGCTTTGATTTTGCTGTTTGACATCGACCCACAAAGATCTTTTATTAACTCTGAGAGTTAGAGGCAATCCCAGATACTTGATTTTTTCCCAGTGGGCATAGCCAGCAAACATGCTGATTGACATTCCACTCGAACACTGCGCTTTTGCTGTCATTGATTAGTGCACCAGAGACGTTGCAATAGCTGTGGAGGATAGAGTTGAAGGCTTTTGCAATTCTGATAGAGGCACCTCTGAGAAGATGAGAGTCATCTGCGAAAAGGGCGTGATTTATGGGCTCCAGACCATTCGAAATTCTTATGCCAGGAAGAGCCCCTGCGTTCTTCTCTGCTGTTAATTTCCTGCTGAGAATGTCCAGCATAAGAATGTACAGGAATGGGGAAAGAGGGCAACCTTGCCTCAATCCCCTCAGAGCTTGAAAGTAGGATGCAGGTCGCCCATTGACAAGCAGAGCAATCCATGGCTTGTCAGTGCAGGTTTTGATTAAATTGACAAATTCAGGGGAAAATCCAAAGGAGAGAAGGACTCTGTAGAGGAAGGATATATTGACCTTGTCAAAGGCATTTGCCATGTCGAGCTTGATCAACATCCCCTTCTCCTTCCGCTGCTGGTTGGAGTGTATGGCTTCTTGCACCTGAATGACATTGTCCAGGATGTGCCGGCCTTTGACAAACCCTCCTTGAGAGATGGAGATAAGGTTCCCAAGCAGAGGTTTGATTCTGTTGGTGAGGAGCTTAGCAAGGATTTTGTAAGAGGTGTTGCATAGGGAGATGGGTCTGAATCTACCAAAGGATCCAGGATTCACTTCTTTCGGAATTAAGGCAAAGAAGGTTGAGTTGATGCTCCCCCACCTTAGCTTTGCTCAGAAAACCTTTTATCATTTTCAGCGAGTCAACTTTGATTATGTTTCAACAGATTTTGTCGAAGTAGATTGTGAATCCATCGGGACCAGGGCCTTATCAAGTTCCATAGACCAGATGACTTTGATTATTTCGTCTTCCGTGAAAGGTTTCATGAGAGCAGAGTTGTCATCTATGCTGACAAGGGATGGAATGTGGGAGAGGAAATATGATGTGTCCTCTTCACTGCCAACTCTCCCTGGATTGTAGAGGTTCTTGATTCTCTGCTGCAGATTTTATTTGATCAAAACCTTTGCAAACCTGCCCATTAGCAGTAGTTATTTCCGTGATGCGGTTGCGGGAGAGGTGAGCTCTAAATTGACGATGGAAGAAGCAAGTGTTTCGATCACCTGCCTTGAGACACAGGGTGCGGGATTTAATTCTCCAGTATTCCTCTTCCATTCGGAAGGAGCGATAGGAGTTGCTTTGGGCAAGATGCTCCTTCTCAAGCTCCGCAGAGGTGATGTCTTTTTCTTCTATGTCCATTTGCAGGACCTCCAACAGCTGGATCCCTTCTATTCTCTTGCTGGTTGGGGTTTTAGTGGGCTTTCTAATCCACTCTTTCAGGGCTTGCTTTGTGGCCTTTAATTTCTGCTCCCACACATAGCTTGGGGATCCTGTGACAGGTTTGGCCCAAGCTAGTAGGATAGTGTCGAAGAACCCTTCTCTTTCAATTCAAAGAGGACTAAATCGAAAAGGGATTGGGCCCAGATTTTCTTCTTCTTCCAAAAGGAGGTGAATGGGCTTGTGATCCGAGGTCAATTTGGGAAGTATTTTGGTGGAGATTAACCTCTTTTCCATCAGTAACGTGCTTTGAACAAGGAACCTGTTGAGGCGGGCATAAATGTGCTCGTCCCCAATTCTGTTGTTGGACCAAGTGTAAAGTCCTCTCACGGGATTGAAATCCAGCAGGTCCCACTCTTGGATGAGGTCTTCAACCAGGGATAGCATTTGATCCTTGTTACTGTTACCACCTCTCTTTTCTTTTGAGTTCAAAACTATGTTTAAGTCTCCGACCAAAATGATATTCTTGGGGGAGTGGAGTTCTAAAAATGCAGAGAGGGAATTCCAACATTCTCTCTTTTTAGCATAGAGCACCGGAACATAAAGATTGAAGAGGGCAAAGGTTAACTTACTTGTGTGGTGCCTTATCTCGGTGAAGATCCAGTGTTGGGTCTCGTAGAAGTTGTTCAGGTGGAAGTGGTCCTCGGACCACAGAGTAGAAATTCCACCTGAGGAACCCCTTGAACTTACTGCCTTACAAGTGTTTTTCTTCCATTTCAACTTGCTGATGTCGAGAACGGTGTTCCCTTCGATTTTGGTCTCTTGGAGCATGAGGATAACTAGAGGGTCCATTTTCAGGAGGTCTTTGACGGCTTCAATTTTCGATGGGTTTCCCAAGCCTCTGCAATTCCAAAAGACTAGACGCATTATTTACCAATGGAGGGGATGGAAACTCCTCCCTTAGGAGGCCTTGTTTTGGTGTTTCTCCCAATAGACATCTCAATTGTGGATTGACTTCCTTGCGTTTTTTGACTTTTTGCCTCTTCTTCCCTAGCTTATTTATGAGATTTCCTTCCAACTCTTTTTGAGGGCCTCTCAAAGGTCTCGTCCTCTGAGGAGTAGGAATTTTCCCTTGACTTCTTTCTGATTATTTCTGCGTATGAGGGAGGGGAGGGGCAACCTTGGAATACTCCGAGAAGGACTGCTTCTTCACTGTCTTTATCAGAAGAAGGAAGTGTGCTCTGCTCAATGCTGTCTTGTACTGATTTTGGGAGGGTCTGCTGGAGTATTGTCCTTATCAATAGGGTTTTTGGCCTCTTCCGGAGTGGGAATAGAGCTCCTCCCCTCAAGAACTTGACTTGCTGTTGGGGTGGTGTTCACTTTTGTGGCCCCTTTTCCTCTTGCTTTTGTTGGGCCTGATTTTTGGACTAGAGTCCATTGTTCTCCCTTCGATTTCTCACTCTCTTCTTCAACGTTTTTTTTACAGTGTCTTGCAAAGTGTCCATAGCCATGAGAATGCCTGCATTTGAAGGGGAGTTGTTCATAATCCAACTCCTGTACATGGGACTAGTCAACAACTATTAATTTAATGGCTTTCAGCAACCCTTCTTCTAGGTCTACCTCAACACATATGCGAGCGCAGGAGTACTGGTCTTTTCTCACATCTTGGTCGATGTATTTCTCGAGAGTATTGCCTATGGTTTGGAGGGACTTTTGATTCCAGCAGTGCAGTGGAAGGTGTGGGAGGCGCACCCACACTAGTACCGCCGAGGGCACATCTTGGGCGGGAACGAAGTCAGGTGTAATATCCCGAAAAGGATATTGTAACTAAAAATGCAGAAAATAACTAAACTCCACATTATGCTGTAAAATCAGCATTTACTCAACAGAAGATTGCCATGTAAAATAAAAAGACATGAAACACTACAATCCAATACAACATAGAATAGGAAGAATCTCAGCTTTTGTTATAGATAATAATGAGGGTTACATATAGATCTGACCCAAAAAGAGTTGAGATGGAAAATTGGCCACCAAGATAATCTGCTACACTGTGATGACCACCAAAACTGAACTGCTGCACTCTCCCTCTGGCAACAGCTACCACTGAATCCACTGAAGCACCTGTTGAAGACCTGAATGATCCTCACTCAAATATCTCTGAAGCTCTGCGAAACTTCTGAATGAAGTCTCCTCAAAGAGAGTTGGGTTTCCGTCCAACACTCACAAATCACCCGAGGGTTTCCGTCCAGAGCTACGGATGAAGTAGAGAACCACGTCTCAAACCTCTCATACAAGAAAATAATATGATCCCAAAGATATCTCCCAATGGCCTCCTCCCTTTCTTTTATAGATCTCTTGGAGCCTTCTAGAGCATTATTTTATTATTATTTTGTTCATGGAGCACTTTTCCCTTTTATTAAAATATTCCTTTTTAATGCAAAAAAGGGTAAATTGGCTACCACGCCTCCTCCGGTCACTGAAATCCGTGTCTAACTAACCCACCATGTAGGTATCCTTGTCCCGGTTCCAATTAGCTCTTACACTAAGGTGTTCCATCATGTATTCCTCTCGGAGTGCCACCTTGAGTGTAATCAGCTGAGTGAGTTATGCCCAGAAATAACTCAAATTTCCGAAAGTTATTGGAATGCACCGGAACGAAAGCCAAACCGCTCGGATGATGGAGTATATCAAGCAAATGCCTCCGGAAACCATGAAAACTCCTCAAAACTCCTCCAAAGAGCTCTTGAGCCCACTGGTAGCACCAATCTGTACATGTGACCTGTCTGCTCCTAACTTTGGAAGTCCAACCTGACCCGGTAGTAGGTGACACCAAAAAAAGGAATATTACAGACCTTCCGCCCCAAGATTGCTTGCCCTCAAGCAATCCAGATATGTGGGCCACTCTGTCAGCCCGATGCAACTGAGACCCAATGCCCGGATCCCATACAAACCTCCTGGTGCAACTATGTGCCTGTGTCAAGCCACCTGGAATAGACCCCTCAATGTCGGGATCCCAAACTGATCTCTCACTGTACCTGTCATCAAATAATCCTCTCGGATCCCCATGCCACGGTGGCCAATCATTTCCCAAGTCCCACGGCCCAGACTGCGCACTGCCTCTAGCTATGACTGATGCTCTAAGAGGTGAAGACCACGTCTCCTGCTGCGCTATACTTATGACAGTGTAAGCTGCCCCACCAACTGTGTACCAACTCATCACCTCTCTCCAATCCAATCCCGGACTAAATCGAATCCTGATCTTGCTCTCCTGAAACCGAGATGGGATGCTGAAGAATCTGCCCCACTGCCAACTGGATTCTGTATCATCTGTCATGTCTAAGGGCCCCTGCTCTACTGTGCTCCCTACGAAGAATACCATACCATCAAGAGCGTACCAACTCATGATCTCTCGCTAATCCATCCTGGAAGAAGAATCTAATTTAGCAACAACTGTATACGGAACACGCCAGGAGTGTTGTCGCCAGCCCGTAATCAACTCACACTGCTCTGCCCTGTTTGCCAACGAAAGCTGCCTGTAGAAGAAAGCCCCTCTCTCTATAATGGCCAAAGTGGGCAAGATATGCTACAAGCCCCATCGATGTACTCCTGGAGAGTACTACTCACTGAAAGTACTGCAGCTCGGCCCACTGTATGTACATCTATCTGTACCTCATCAATGTGTCGGCCCAAAGATGGATGCTCCACCATCTACAACAACTCATCCTTCTCATCGGGAATGTAAAGCTCCTGCTGTCCCCTAGCCCCCTGCAAAACTATCCCATCAACCTCCAACATCTCTAGAGCATATGGATCTGCAACTGCTGTCACCATAATCGGTGTCTGTGCATCTGACTGCTCCTCCTTAGTGGTTGACCCCACAGTTAGCCGCATATCCATCATAGACTCAATGTGAGCCTCCATCTGGCTCTCCCCCAAAGGACTATCGTGCATGATGTGCATAGTATCCTCCTCTGCTGACTCAGGCTCCATCATATGCTGCGCTGGCTCAATCGTCACAAGTGACTCATCACCCAGAGTATCTCCTGTAGAGTCTCCTGACTGGCAATGTTTTAAAAAACGGAATCGGTCAGCTACCAGGCCGAGGTAATGACTCGGTAATGACTCGGAATCGGTAATGACTCGGTTGACCAGGTTTCAATGACTTGGTTTTTGTAAAAAATACATTAAATATTAATTTTTTTGTACAAAAACATAAATTTAAAGATTTTTATTCATGTTTCCAAACACATAGCATTACAATATAGACAAAAGACAACATATGATCAAAGTAGGCTCATGAATATATCCATTATATCAAAATTGCACCTAGTGCACTGTCCAAGGACCAATACATGATGATGATATAGAGATCAAAACAAAAAACATAACTAAGGAGGCTCTAAATGGCCTCTACAACAAAACATGAATAGTCACTAGTAACTAGTAACTACTGCTAGTCATCTGACTCTGACAAGCCAATGTCCTCTTCCCCAAACTCTGAACCAGAGGGGGAAGACACTCGCTCCGCCTCCTCCTCTGAATCAACATCCTCAACTGGAACTATACCCTTGCCCTTACCACCTTGAGAATCAGATAGACGAGCTATGCGTCTCCGTTGTGGCTGGCTAGAGGAAGTGCTTGCACCTACAACTGGATGGCCCGGGACTGGGTCTGCTACTAGTGGATCTACATTGAGCATAGTCGCCTCCATCTCTAAATCGAAGTCAAGTGAACTCTCCCTGTCAAACTCTGGTGGACAAGACTCCACTACCCAATTTGATGTTGGATCAATATCCTCCAACACAATGGGATCTGAATCAGGTCTTTTGTTCAGCAATTGGTTCCGTCTTAGTCGGAGGTTGTACTGGACAAACACTAGATCATTTAACCGTTTTTGCTCCAAACGGTTTCTCTTGTGTGTGTGAATCCTTTCAAAGACAGACCAATTGCGCTCACACCCAGAAGCACTACAAGTTTGACTCAAAATGCGGATTGCAAACCTCTGCAATTCAGGACAGTGGCTACCAAATGCCTCCCACCATTGTGCTGCAAAAAATGAGTTTATTAGCTCAACAATTTATATCCAACTTTGAAATTGAAATTATAATTTTATAAACAATTATACAAAATAATAAATTATAAAATATAAATTTGAAAATTGAAATTCTTTGTTTACCTAGCTCATTTGATTCCCTTGCAATCCTTGCAAGGTTCTTGCCAAAGGTACCAGTGGCTTGGTTGAACATAGTGATCTGCTTGTGTATCTTCAACTGCTCACTCTCTGTGGGGATCATGCGATCAATGCAATCAATCAATCCATCTCTAACCTCCCCAGTCAAAGCTCCTGTTTCCTGAGCTTTATAATGATACCTTGGGTTCAGAAAATACCCAGCTGCATGTATCGGGCGATGGAGTTGATTGTTCCATCTCTGATCAATGATTTCCCAAATGGGCCCATACTTAGCCACTCTGTCCTTGCATGCTGCCCTTATCTGCTTCTTTGCTTGATCCATAGCCTCATAAATGAAGCCCATAGCCAATCGTTCCCCATCCACCAAGCGCAACACCTTAACCAATGGCTCAGCAAGTTTCACAATGGTTGCTGCCTTTTTCCAAAATATTTCTTCAACGACTTTCCTTTTCATGTCTTTGCCATCCTGTTTGCGAGAGAACTGACTTTCATTCCATTCATCACTAGAAAACATCTTTTACAAGTTTCTATGTTGGGCACCCATAGATTGCAATGTCAAAAAATGTGTTGCAAATCTAGTGATGGCATGCCTAATAAGTTCCTTGCCCCCTGTGTATTTCCTCATCAGACTTAGAATCCATGAGTGATTGTAAATATATTTTGTGATGCATTTGGCATGCTCTACAGTGTTCTTGATCCAGTCTATTTTGCCAATATCCTCAAGCATGAGGTCTATGCAATGTGCAGCACATGGGGTCCAAAAGATGGTTGGGTGTTTTTCCTCTAACAATTTACCAGCAAGAACATAGTTAGAGGCATTGTCTATGATGATTTGAACAACATTTGCCACCCCCACCTCTTCAACAACCTCATCCAAAAGCTGAAACAACAACTGTGCATCTTTCACCCTATCAGATGCATCAACTGATCTTAGAAACATGGTTCCCCGTGGGCAAAAGACAAGAAAGTTTATGATGGTACGGTTCCTCTGATCAGTCCATCCATCTGACATGATGGTACATCCTGTACGTGCCCATAAGTTTTTGAACTCTTTCAAATAATCATCAATGTTTGAAATCTCTCTTTGCAAAAAAGATCCTCTTAACTCATGCAGAGTAGGAGGTTTGAAGCCCTTTCCAGCAGCATATATGGCATCAAAAATAGGTTCATAATATGGTGAACGAGTAGCATTGAAGGGAATATCAACATCATACCACCATCTAGCAATGTACTCACAAGCAACATCTCTCAATTCTTTTTTCCAATGAGCATCTAAAGTGGGTTGCACAGTTGGAGGACTAGGACCATATGCAGTTGCACTATCAGAGGGAGATGAGGGCACAAAAAAACTTTTAATAGTACCCTTATTTCTCATTGCACCCTTACCTTTGTCAGAAATAGACTCCCTAGAGGGAGGAACATAGCGAAAGGGGTTTTTTGATGCATCAGTGGAAGGGATAGATGAGGAATCCTCATAATTAAAAGATTCAAAACTTGAGTTGGCAACCATCATATGTTGTAGATTCCTCTTCCTCCCAATTTCAGCCTGTATTTCTTTTTGCCTATTTTTCTCTTGCTCAAACTTGTCAAATTGTGCTTTCAACTGCTTCCTAATTTCCCCAATGTTTTCTGCTTCACATGCAGTAATTTGGCCTTTAATACCAGCCAAATGTAGTTTCAGTCTATGAATGCCCCCTGCACCATCCTTAATTTTTTTCTTGCAAAATTTGCAAAACATTTGATCCCCAACCATTTCAACATATGCCCAAGCAGAGTCTTTTGCTCTAGGGGCCATTTTGGACTGAGTTTTTGACTTGGAAATAAAATGTTTAAATCTGAACATGAAAACAAAAAAAACTATTCATTCTATGTTCATTTCTTTCACCAAATGGCAAATGCCAAAAACTATGCAAATGCAAATGGCAAATGCTAGATTTGCTAAATAAATAAAACAAACAAAGACAAATTTAGAAGAGAAAAAATAAATACCTCTAGCCTCTAGCTTCCTCTAGCTCAATCCTGCTCCAAAGCTTGCCCAATAAGCTCCTCACTGCTGCTCCAAAACTTGCCCAATAAGCTCCTCACTGCTGCTCCAAAACCAACTCCACAATCTTCAGAAAACTCTCACAAATGCTCAAGCAAATTGAATGAGAAAGATGTGAGCTCAATAGAGGGGTTGGGTTAGTTAAATAGCATTGGGAGGGCTTAGACAACCTAAAACAAACCTAATAGTCAATTAAAATCCAATTTGAAGTCCACAAAATCGCATTTTTTGGGCCCACCGGCCGGCTGTTATGGCTCGGCCTGGTTGACTCGGGCTCGGCCTGGTTGACCGGCTTGTTACCGAGCCGGCCGAGTCATTACAAAAACTGGCCGGCTCGGTAATACGCCGGCCAACTTGGCTGGTTTTCTGCCTGGTCGGACCGGCCGGCCTAATGGCTCGGTCGACCAGGCCTGGTCGGAGTTGAGCCGGCCATTTTTTAAAACAGAGCTGACTGCTCACACTGCATACTGGAATGCAGCTCTGACCTACTACCATCAACTCCACATGATTGCTCTCGCTCCCCAGAAGCATCCGCATCTGATCCCATGGACTCACCTGAAGAAGAGTCCTTATCCTAGCATACAGAAGCAATACCCTTTTGTTCTGCCTCTGCCGCACCATTTGCATCACTCAAGCATGAGTGATCAGGCCCCCAAGGTTCTTTGTAGATGAAGCAAAGTGCCCTTCCTCCTCAACTCATTTCTGCTGCCAGATCCACCAAACTGGAGCAACTCCTCCTTGGTCAACTGTCTCCTGAATAGCCCAATATTCTGCTCAACCAGCCCTTGGGCTAGCTCATAAGCAGCAGGTGAGACCAACTGCTCTCTCCTCCAAATGCTCAACAACTGGGTCTGCAACTCTCGGCCAATGGTCTCATGGTCTCTCATATATGACGACAAGATGGATTGCATGTGTGCTATGACAGTATCAGGATGATGTCTCCTAATGCTGAAGAAGCATTGGAACTTCTGCAGGATCAAGTCATCACACTCAAGGTCAAACATGATGACATAAGTCTCGAATGTGGCCATACTCCATAGAATCTCAAGCATCTTCCCAAAGGTAGAGCCTGCACTGTTGTCCAAATCCTGAAAAGCCTCTACAATCAATCTCATAATCCTACTCATAACATCAGCATTGTATGGAGCTATAGGTGCGGTCAACTTCATGATGTTAGAGAGACAAGCTGCATCTAGAAGTGTGACCCCTTCACAAGGTTCCTCCAAGAATTTGGGCTGTATAAGAGCAAACATAGCTGGTTTTAGAGCCCAAATCAGTTTCTTCCCTTCTTCTTGGCTTATTTTGGACAGAATTTCATTAAGTTCATCAAGTTTGGACAAAATTCTCCATGTCATCTTCATGTGTTTCAAATCTGTCCCAAGTGCAAGGATTTTGTGACCAATCCCCAATTCTTCCTGCAAATCTTTTGGCTCTCCTTTTTGAAGGATGGCATAAATTCCTCTTGAAAAGGGTCTGCTGTTTGGTTTTGTTTTCCGGTCTTCTGATGCATGGTGGTTTAAGGAACCAACTTCTATTTTTATTTTCATCAATCTATTTAGGAATCCTTCCATGGTTCAACCAATGATGTGGTCACTGTTTTTCTGAGTGTGGTTTGGGTGTAATTTCTTTGAGAATTATTTTCAAGCTGTTAGGTAGCAAACTTGCTGTAGGTGACTGACATTATTTATTCCCAAAATCATTTACAACATTCCACACATACCCAACAGACTTAAAAATAATTTCATACTACTCAGAAAATAATATTTAGCTGATAATATTGAGACAACATAGACTACCCTTCTCTACATTCGAAAAATGAATAAACAGTGAGCAATTAAAGTGGTGAAACTTGGGTTAGTGCACAGTGTTGAGTCTTCAATATGATTCTCAGCCCCCATGCAATCTTCAGCCTTAGCGCCTCAACGTACCTTATCTCTCTGTCCTCTAACACTGTTACAGCCACATATACTCCACAGTGCACACTCAACCAACACTATATATATGCCCAACAAGTAGAGTAAGGCGCTCAACCTCAATCAGCAAGAGAACATGGACACTACAGTTTTATCTCCACCTCCAGCAAGCATACAGAGACTGAGAGTCCCTCCCAACAACTGCGATATTTTTCTTCAGCAAATGTATACGCTTATATTTCCACAGAAAAGGAATGCAGATTCTTTAAATATGAAACTCGACCTCTAGTTCCTCTTCCTGAACGCGTTCTTCTGAACAGTATGGGATTTGCCACTCCCACTGAACAAGGCACGGCTGTTGACTTCGAATTTTTTTTTTTTCTCCTTGGTTTGGTGCCCAAAATGTGTTCTACGTTCAACTGATTAAATAGGAACTTCGACCCATGACATGGCCCATGGATTTGGCCTGTACGTCTTAGGATTTAATACAGTGTATGGAACATTCAACAGCTAAATACATAGCTAGACTGCATTTGTCCCTTCGTCCTCCATCGCTTGAGAGATACGGGCAAGTGAGTATCGTTATATTAACTGAACCTCTGATATAGGTATTCAGGCATCATCTCATGTGCGCACCATTGCTCAACAAGCTGACTTTGATATGGAGATTACAGTCTCATTCACGTGTACTCCAATCAACTGCATATCACACCAGCTGTCATGCGATGCCCCAACTCTGCTAGCCTTGCACAACAACCACCAGACTACACACTACACAGTCACCAGTTGTGTGTTTTATGGATTGGCTCCATAATTGTCCAAATTGATTCACACGTGTTCAACACTTCTGCATTCGTCCCGACTCACCGCGTTCAGGCGGCTAGTGGCCAATAACGTGACTCTTCGCATGATCGGTCCCTGTCATAAATTTTCAACATGCAATCGACGGTTCAGTCCATTGTTCGTAGCTTTAATGAGGATCAGACCTCAGTCTGCATGAGTTCACCTATGATTTCTCAATCGCATCAATATGAGATGTTTTCTTCCCACGCGTTCAACCAAATTTTATGCATGTCGAACGCAATTTGGAGACGAAGGATTAATAATGCCACGATCTGCCCAATCAAAATACACAACGGGCTCATAGTAGTCTTGCGCAGGGATTAAAACAGTCGGCGTTTGAAATTTTAACTTGCCCTGATAATATCACAATGGAAGTTTGACACCGTGATTTAAAAATGAATTTCGGCGGAGCCCACTAGCTCACTGATGGACTTGGCTTTTACTCAGCGAGGCTAATGGAGCATTGGCCGCATTATCACACTGAGTGATTGCATGTGCGACTCAACGTCTACCACTTTAATTTCTCGTCGACTTTCTTGGTGATGACATTATTCTCACACCAATAAACTTCCACATGCAATTGAATCTTCCCCTCCAATATACTCAAAAATTTGCTCAGTCGCAGAGGGAATCTTGACCTGGCAGTAGTGGGTATTTACACTCAAGAATATATGGAATTTCGGCCCAAACTTTAAAGATATATTTGGTCTCTCACCAAAAGCAGAATAATTGGGCTTTCGATGTGTTACATACATATATTACGTAGGAAACATTTGTGCCGTCTATTACCACTGTAACTGGAAACCGAAAAAAATCCGTAGGCTGAGCCAAGACCAAGGCTTTGATACCACTGTAATATCCCGAAAGGGATATTTTAACTAAAAATGTTGAAAATAATTGAACTTCACATTATGCCGTAAAATCAGCATTTACTCAACAAAATATTGCCATGTAAAATAAAAAGACATGAAACACTGCCATCCAATACAACATAGAATAAGAAGAATCTCAGCTTTTATTATAGATAATAATGAGGGTTACATATAGATCTAACCCAAAAAGAGCTGAGATGGAATATTGGCCACCAAGATAATCTGCTACACTGTGATGACCACCAAAACTGAACTGCTGCACTCTCCTTCTGGCAACAGCTACCACTGAATCCACTGAAGCACCTGTTGAAGACCTGAATGATCCTCAAATATCTTTGAAGCTCTGCGAAACCTCTGAATGAAGTCTCTTCAAAGAGAGTTGGGTTTCCGTGCAACACTCACGAATCACCCGTGGGTTTCCGTCCTGCGGCTACAGATGAAGTAGAGAACCACTTCTCAAACCTCTCATACAAGAAAATAATATGATCCCAAAGATATCTCCCAATGGCCTCCTCCCTTTCTTTTATAGATCTCTTGGAGCCTTCTAGAGCATTATTTTATTATTATTTTATTCATGGAGCACTTTTCCCTTTTATTAAAATATTCCTTTTTAATGCAGAAAAGGGTAAATCGGCTACCACGCCTCCTTCGGTCACTGAAATCCGTGTCTAACTGTCCCACCATGTAGGTATCCTCGTCCTGGTTCTAATGAGCTATTACACTAAGGTGTTCCATCATGTATTTCTCTCGGAATGCCACCTTGAGTGTAATTAGCTGAGTTAAGCCCAGAAATAACTCAAATTTCCGAAAGTTATCGGAATGCACCGGAACGAAAGCCAAATCGCTCGGATGATGGAGTATATCAAGCGAATGCCTCCGGAAACCATGAAAACTCCTCAATACTCCTCCAAAGAGCTCCTGAGCCCACTAGTAGCACCAATCTGTACATGTGACCTGTCTGCTCCTAACTTTGGAAGTCCAACCTGACTCGATAGTAGGTGACACCAAAAAAAGGGATATTACATCAGGCGACCATTTATTTAGGTATAGACCTTGCGGACCCATAAAATATGGACTGTTCCTGAACATGAGACTTCTGTCCTCTGCCTTTTCAAACACAAAAACAAAAAATCCTTTGCGAACAAAGTGGCTTATGATACCTTCCTTGATTAAAGGGGTCCAGTTCCTCTGCACCCAATCTTCCATGGCTTTGGGAGATGGCCAGAGGCCCGTAAATTGCCTTATGAGACCTCTTTCGGTGAGATTCAGAGCTGATCTGCAGGTTTCTTCAATTGGGAGACCCACTAAAGGGATGCTGTCCAGTTTTTTCACGAATTTCTGCTGCGTTGCTGAGAGCAGGCGTTTGTTGCATGAGGCCACCAGGTTATTGAATGAAGTCACCTCTGTTGGTGGAGGAAGGGGATCGGATCCCCCTCCAGAGGCCATGGCGACTGGGAGAGGCCGCGGCTAGGTATGCAGCGCACACAGACAGTGAAGTTCAAACGACTGAGCGCGGTCTTAACAGGAAAGAGGGTGAAAATGATATATGGACGCATGTGATTTCTCTTACTTTGACAACTGCGTGTGATGTTATTTTACTTAACTTGATGTACTTAGTAGTTCACTTCTTCTTTACTTGATTATTATGGTGTTCTTTTCATCAAACAACTACCAAACTATGAAGATCAATGAGACAAGATGACACAAAATATAGGCTGCTAGCTAGGGCCAAAACCTCTCCTTTTGAGAGGAAAACCCACAAGAATTATTCTCTTCTTATAGAATCTTCAAATGACGAATTCCAAGACCTAAGACTCTTGTCAAAGACCCCTCCAAGGCCAAGTCAAACTTCTCCGTAATGAGCTTGTCCTTCACAAAGTCAACCCAAGTCAATACATCTTGACACTTCAAATTTTGGCCTCTTCTTCAGAATTTTGGCTTGCTACTTCAGGACTGCAATTTTTGGCCCTCTTGTACTTTCTGCAGTTTCACACGTGTGGGAGATATAGGTCAAAATAAGGTCTTCTTGCTCACTTTAGCTTGCTTCTCTTTCTTGATAATTCGACTTGCAAACTTGCTACTTTTATCATCAAATTTCGGCTTCTCAATATGACTGCAATTCTTAGACTTGTTGCAACAAAAGAGCCCTAATTTTCTTCGCACATGTGGAAGGAATAGCCCAAAACAATCTTCTTAAACTACGATCTTATCTTCTCTTTCTTCTTTGCTCTTCTTATTAATCTCTTTCTTGTTCTTCAATGAGCTGCTTGTATGCTCTTCCAATGAGGTCGAATAGTTTGTATATATAGCCATTCCTTTGGAGCCGAATAGTCATCGTGAGGCCGACTTCACTACTTTGTAGGCCGACTTGTCTCTTTGTAGGTCGACTTGGTCTTGGAGGAGGACATTTGACTCTTTTGACTCTAAATAAATTTCTTCATAGAAGATACAAAGTACCCAATGGGGTCTTTCATATATGAAAATGACTCAATTTGAATTGACATCTTGACTCTTATGACAAACCCTAGAAACACTCAATGGGTGCTTGACCTACAATTAAATTGACCTTGAGCATGAAACCCATGTTTCAAAAACAATAATAATAATTTTCCTTTCTTTTTACAAAATACAAGAATCAAGAGTACATTTCATATTTCTCAAGACAACAGCTTAGTTACATACTTCAACAACAAGTACTTATTTCTGAAACTTGATAATTACTTCCAATGATGTAGGTGATTATTTTCTCTTTCAAGATATCATTAAACAATTATACATTTAGAAATTTAACCATAGAAACAATCGAACAATAGAGATCACAATGCACAAAGAGACAAGGATATTTTACCTTAGGAAAATCCACAATGGGGAAAACCCAGCCAAAATTTTCCTTAGAGAATTAATGCAACAAGAGATACATCAAAGTCAACTAACCAATAAGATGACCATTCACCAAGGGGCAAGTCAACCCTCCACAAGATCCAAAACAATTGTCCACAAAATCTCTACAAGGTCTCCAAGAGGGTCGAAAATATCCTGCAATTCTACCTCTCAATTCGAACTGTGCCACAAAGATTTACCACAGAAGACAGTGTCTCAAGAGGGCCAAAGTTCGTCCTCTGTCTCAGCCTAAGAGTTCACATTATGCCACAGAGTTAATGGCTTAGATCTGCGCACTATACCACATGAACTTCACACTATATCACAGAGAAAATATGCCATTGCTAAACGTATAGATCTTGGCCTCCTTTGAATGCTAGAGCCAGGGCAGGTGAGTTGTAATTCTTCATTCTGTTATTGGCCTTGTACTCATCTTCTTCACTCAAAACAAAGATATGTGTGATTCGAAGTGTGTTCTTGGAGGAGAGCGAATAGGCTTCTTTATAGCCTTTCAATCATGCAAATGGGTATGTCTCATGGGTAGGCCAACTTGTCTCTTAAAGGGTCGACTTGGTCACTTGTGGAGGCAAATACAAAAATTCAAAGTTTCATTTTTCCTGCTCTTGATCAGCCTTATAATATTTTTCTTTTTGAATAAATATTTTCTTTTTCTTGCAAGCATGAAGAACATGCTTCAAAATAAATTTTTCTTTTACAAAATAGAATTTATATTTTCGTCATTACAAGTACAAAAGAATATTATGAAGACCGACCATAGCTACAAAATTAAACACAACTATTAATGTGATTGGGATGCATGCATGAAGTTAAAGTAAGATAACTAGAGCACATGCATCAATTTGAAGGCATTGTAGCAGTTGGTGATCCCGAGGAAGATTTTGTCAATTAACAAGGTTGCATGCCAAGTTGACTGAAGCATGTGCACTTAACTCACCCTTCTTTTGTGTTAACTCGTTTTTCCTCTCTAATGTGAGTTTCTCTCTCTAATAACTCACCTTATCACTCTAGTTCTAGCTACCTCACTGATGATAACTGATTCTTAACTAGTTCGACCTCACTTCTCTAAGTTCGATCTCCACTCATTCAAATCTCTCTCTCTCCCATTCGCACCACTCCACTTCCATCTTCCTTCTAGAAATTGCATGAGGACAACTCAAATTTGCCTAGAACATATCATCAAGGCAATGATAAAAGGGAAGCAAAGGCTTCATTCAAGTGGGGGGTGCGGGGTGGGCTGGCTAACAATTTGTGATTAATCTATTTCCAATGTGCATGTCCATCATGGTACAACCTGTGAAAATTTCTGAATCTAAATTACAGAAATCCTACCACAGAAATTTGATTTACATTACCTACTTGTTTTCATTAATTTAATAAGTTATTTTCTGAATGCATCAAGAAAATATCGATATAAATACACTGCAGTCTACACAACCATACAAATCAAGTACTGAAAACTAAATGAAGCATTCAGACAAAAGACATACTTATTTTTGGACAAATGTCCTCGGAAAAATCCAATGCGGGAAAACCGATGCAGCAGTTTTGAGGGTTTATATTGTTATGCAGATTTTTGAATAAAATATAGGGTGCCAACTCTGGCTCACCCAACAGAGAGAATCCTTGGCAGAAGTACCTCTATCCAGAGACAGATATTTCGGCTGATCCAGTAGTAGAATGAAGAAACCCCAAGGTGACTGCGCTGCCCCCAGCGCTGCGCAACGATGGCTGCAGCAAGCTCTGTGCTGAGATTGCGTCACCTCCTCTAGTGGTTGCGTCACCCTCCTCGTGAGCCTTCCCAATTCAGAAATCAATCTGTTGAATGCCTTCCTGATCTGCCTCACAAAAACCCTAGTGCAACTTCTCAAGTGACTGTGTCACCCTCTCTGGTTATGCGTCAACCTTCTGGCTTTGCATGAGCCCTGCTGTCTCTGCGTCACCCTCTCAAGGGCTGCGCTCTCTCCTGGTGCTGATTTGCCTCTCTACACTTGTATTCTCGGCCTTGCACTGAAGTCTTGTTGCCAAACTGCCCCTCATTGCACTGAATTATTTAGATCTGATCTTCGTCCGAGCACTGCTTCGTCAGAACAATTCGATCTCTAAATTTAGTCTCTGTGTGTATTCTCCAACTGACCCTCAAGCCTTCCTTTATACTTTTCCTGTTGATGAATCAACGGTCGTGATCGAATCTCTAATCGACGGTTAAGATTAAATTAGACTTGATCCTCATCACTTAAAAGCTTCCCACCCACATGTTAAATTAATTCACTTTAATTATTTAAATTCCCTAAGTTTTAACTTAGGCTTCATTTAAAATAATTAATTATTTCTGTAATATCCCGTTTCGGGGATATCTCTAAAACATGACAAACTCCAACCAGAGATAGATTGGGAGGGCATTTACCGGATATACCTCCTCTGGAAAGAGGACGAGATCCGGAGGCTACCTGGCCCTTTCCAGACTCTGTCTAAGAGTGAAAGATAAACACACCAAGTGGTATAGAACTAGAATGCTCAAGAATATATAAGAATAACAGTGCAACAGACATATAATAACATAGACAGAATATACGACAACTCATCCAGAAATATAGAGAGGAAATGCTAAGCCATTTTATTAAACTGAGAAATACAATGAAGTACAATAGGTGATCAGAGTGATGGCACCTAAACTTGCTCAAGGCAAGTGAAGAAATACTCTCAGAATATACAGGAAATGGCTGCTCTCTGAACTGCGTCCCAGCTGCTGGAAAACTGCTGTGTAGCTGCTACTGCTGGAATCGACTGAAGTCTAGGGGTTGATCCCCTTGCCAGAATGAGCTGAAAATCTGCAATCCTCCTCTACTCACCAATCCCGGCAAAACCCAAAAACCATATAAAAAATGGCCGACCCTCGAAAACCTCCAGAAAACACCCCCTTGGGGAATTACGCTGGCCTCCAAGGCTCTGCGCAAAGGCTAAATGGAAATGACTGAAACACCGCCTCAAACTCCACCAAAATCCTCCCACAAGCAAGGGTTGATCCTCTGCTCAAAATCTCGGCTCAATCTCCTGCAGAAATCTCGATCCGGAGCACCTCCAAAATGGACTGCGTCCTCTCTCCCAGTGACTACGCAGTCTCTATGAAAGCCCAGCTCAACAACAAACCCAAACACCAAAACCTCTCACAAAATACTGAAGAAATAACCTTGCTCGAGCTGGCACTCGAAGTCCCCCGGGGCTAAGGGCGAGATCTCCGACCGAAGACACTCAATGCACTAAACAGTGCTGTAGACAGGCTAAACAGCCAGCGTGCTCAAGAAGACAAAACGTCTAGCTCAATATCATCAACAACAGAATGAATGAAATGAGAAGGCTCCTCCATCTTTTATAATGTGGTTTCCCTCTAAAACCCCAACGTAGCCTCTCTCTCCTCCACGTGCTCATCCTCTTCTGCGCAGTAGCTTCTAGAGTGTACGTGGGCCCCCTTCTCTACGTGGTGCTTGGCCCCCTTGGCTCCCCCTTAAGTCACAACGTTGTGCTACTAGGAGGGTGTTTTATTCCACTTAAGTGAGTTAGACCCTCTCCACTCACTTTTTATTTATTTATAAACTATAGAAGGCAAAACTGAACAAAATCAAATATTCCAATTAGTTGTCGCTAATTAGGAATATTACAGTCTCCCCCGGCAAAATGTTGCTTGTCCTCAAACAACTGAAGTGATGGATGCTGCAAAATCTTCTCACTCTCCCAAGTTGCATCCTCATCCAGCAAATTCTTCCACCTCACCAAGAATTCCCGGACCATCCTGCTCCGTAGCTGCCTCTCCCTGGTATCAATAATAGCCTCTGGCTGCAACACCAAATGCCCCTCATCATCCGTGGGTGGTAGCTCCTCTGTCACTGTCACCTGCTGCCCCAGCGCCTTCTTCAGGCATGATACATGAAAAACGTTGTGGATCTTGCTGCCTTGGGGCAGCTCCAACTCATACGCAACCTACCCAATCCTGCGTATCACCCTGTATGGTCCGTAAAAGCGAGGCTTGAGCTTATCAGCTCTCTTCTGCTTCAGTGACGACTGGCGGTATGGCTGTAATCGTAGGTAGACCAAGTCCCCTACCTCAAACTGTCTCTCCACCCGACCTCTGTCAGCATACAACTTCTGCTGGTTTTGTGCTGTAGCCATATTATCCTTGAGAGCTCGGAGAATGTCCTGACTCTCTTGGATCCAAATCTTGGCTCTAGGAGCCTTGCTAGCACCGAACATCACATCAGCAAAAGATAAGGAATGATACTATACAAAGTATAAAATGGCGACATACCAATGGACATGTGATGTGTCGTGTTGTAGCAGTACTCCCCCAAATGCAACCACTTCAGCCACGCTCGCTGCTGCCCACTAACATAGTTACGCAAGTAACCCTCCAGCCACTTGTTAACTATCTCCGTCTGTCCATCCGTCTGTAGGTGATAACTGGTACTCGGTGTCAACTCCGTCCCCACTAGCCGAAAAAGCCCCTGCCAAAATCTGCCCATGAAGCGGCTGTCCCTGTCACTGATGATGGTCTTAGGAAGACCATGCAACCTGAAAACCTCTCTAAAGAACAACTTGGCCACCTGTGCTGCTGTGTAATGCGCGGATATGGCGAAAAAGTGCGCATACTTTGTCAGCCGATCAACGATGACAAAGATACAATCCTTGCCTTGCACCATGGGCAACCCTGTGATGAAGTCCATCGATATGCTTTCCCATTTCCCCTCCAGAATGGGAAGAGGCTGCAACAATCCTGTGGGATGGCTCATCTCTCCCTTGTTCCTCTGACAAACATCACACTCCCTGATGTGCTGGAGCACGTCCTCCTTGAGGCCCTTCCATGAGAACCTCTCTCTGATGGCCTTGTAGGTTTTGGTAAACCCCTGATGGCCTGCCAATGGAGAATCATGTGATACCTGGAGTATCTTATTCTTAAGCTGAGATCCCTCAGTCAAGAAGATCTTGTCCCTGTAGTAGATGATCTCATCGACCACCCTGTACCTGTCATCCGCCACCTGTCCATCCAGAACCTCACATGCAAATCTGTCCTTGCAGTACTCCACTAAAAGTCGAGCCTTCCAATATGTATCCAAACTCATAAGAGATAACGTGGCTGGTCTACGTGAAAGGGCATCTGCTACCACGTTATTCTTACCCTTGACATACTCAATGTCAAAATCATATGCTTGGATCTTACTGATCCACTTCTGCTACCTCTCCTGTAGCTGCTTCTGCTCCAAAAAGAACCTGAGGCTGTTATGATCAGTCCTCACCCTGAACCTGTTCCCTACCAAGTACTGCCGGAATTTGGCCAATGCATGCATAATGGCCAACATCTCCTTGTCGTATATAGAATACAACCTCTCGTGCGGAAGGAGCTTCCGACTCTCAAAGGCTATAGGGTGTCGTCCCTACATCAATACTGCGCCGATCCCCTCTCCCGACGCATCACACTCCAAGACAAATGGCTGCGTAAAATCCGGCAATGCAAGCACTGGCAGCTACTCATCACCTCCTTGAGCCTATCAAAGGCTTGCTGTGCTGTATCTGACTAGTTGAATGCCCCCTTCTTCGTCAAATTTGTAAGGGGTGCAACAAGCTGTGAGAAACTCTTGAAGAACTTCCTGTAATAGGTGCATATGCCAATGAATCCTCGAAGTTTCGTCACGTTCCTCGGCTCTGGCCAATCCCTGATGGCCCTAATCTTCTCCTCATGGACTCTCACTCCGTCCAGTCCAATAATGTGACCCAAATACAACATCTCCATCATCCCAAACTCACACTTGGAGAGCTTAGCATAGAACTGTTGCTCTTCCAAGATATGTAGTACTGCCTCTATATGCTGGAGATGCTCCTCCCAAGTCCTGCTATATATGAGTATGTCATCGAAGAAGACCAATACAAACTTTCTCAGATGACTGCGGAAGATATGGTTCATGCAAGACTGAAAAGTAGCTGGTGCATTGGTTAGCCCAAAAGGCATAACCAAAAACTCAAAGTGCCCATAATGACACCTGAAGGCGGTCTTGGGAATGTCCTGTTCCCTCATGCAAATCTGATGGTACCCTGATCTCAAATCAATCTTTGAGAAAAACTTGGCTCCTCTCAGCTCATCCATCAACTCATCGATCCTGGGTATAGGATACCTGTTCTTCAGGGTCTTCTTGTTCAGGGCCCTGTAGTCAATGCACATCCGCAAGGTGCCGTCCTTCTTCTTCACCAACACCACAGAAGAAGCGAACGGACTCGTGCTCGGTCTGATGTGCCCAAGAGCTAGCAACACCTGGATGGCTCGCTCAATCTCATCCCGATAGGCTTTGGGATGCCTATAGGGGGTAGTGATCACCGCCTGAATGCCCTGCTCAAGCTCTATGGTGTGCTCGAATCCTCGGTCTGGTGGCTGACCTGGTGGTATATCCCCAAACACTGCCTCATATCTGTCAAGGATGGCCTGTATATCACGTTGAACTGCCTGACTGGTAGTCCTTGCCTCTGATGCCTGTAACTCAACCGCCCACTCTATGTCTCCCTTTTGGAAATCTGCCTCCATCCGGTGTGTCGGAACAGTCTGAGGTATTTGCAAATTTACAATAATTGAGGTATTTGAAAATAACGATATTTGCAAATTTACAATGCTATTCTACAGATCAAAAGCCCTCATGGATAGATTTAAAACCATTTTGCACAATTAAAAAAAAAAAAACGAAATTAAGAGAGACACAAGCCTAAGAAGACCTTGCAAAAAATATTCTGTAAGATAAGTTCAGAAATTAGGAGACAATGGGCTTTTTCAGATCTTTTGAAATCTGAGAGTCTGCTGATCTAGCTAAAGATTTCCCCAAACGTCCAAATCCTGAATAATGATCTTTGCACACTTAGATCTGAATTTTAGATTAATAGTGATTTAAAAAATAACCATAAGATCATTTAGAAACATAGATATCTGATATTTCTTTCAAATCAAAATGAAATTTAAGAAATCCCAGAAATTTTCATAAGATACCTGTATGCAGATCAATCCACAAAGGTTATCAATCATCAAATGCCAATAAAAGTAGTTGACTTTTAGAAACAATATCACCACATAGATCTTGAAAAGGAACACCAAAGTCTATAACCCCAAAGTCTTTCTATTTTATCGATCAACATAAGTTACAAGAGCTTCTGACAATAAGTGCACGATTCAAAGATCGGATGCAAATGATAGACAAAGACCTCTAATTTATAAGATAAAATCTCCAACGGCTAGTCTAGTTGATCCCTGTCAAAGTAATCTCGACCGTTTAAAAGAATTTAATCTTCTTTTAATCTCGTCCGTCGAAATTATAAATTTTTGAGGAAATTCGAATATATCATTTAATTGCCTTTTAATTAACTCAAAAATTTGACTTTGACTTAACTACGAAGGCCCAAGTGTCCAAAATTTCTCAAAATTCTCAATATTCCCTTGGCCTAGGACTTTTAAAAATTTATTTTTTAGGGACCCACGAATTTTGCCTTTGAAGAATTTTAATTCACCTAGGACCTAAAATTAATTAAATTTCTAGCTTAGGACTTCTAATTTAATTTGGCCAGAAAATATAATTAATTGACAAATGAGGGGATTAATTATTTTTTAAACCCTCTAATACTTTAGCCATGGTGTCTAACTGTGAGGGACCATGCACTAAAATATTTTACATTAAGATATTACAATTTGACACATGAAAGGAGAAAACCCATTTGGAATAGACGCTCAAAAGCTACCCAATTCTGCGATTCAAAACATGATCTAGTAGACCAAGTAATTTTAATAAAATAATCTAGCCAATTAGCTAGGATTATTCACAAATTACTTTTACAAAGACTCGATAGAAAACATTAGGACTCACATAGTATCTGGACGACAAAATCCACCCTAGTTTTGGAGTGAGGTTGGAGGGGAAAACTCTGCCGATCAGTTGCGTCGAGAAACACAAATGAATTAGTGAGACAAAAAACCTCCTAGGATAGAAATCATCACCAAAATATTAGACTTACCTAGGTTGTTACATACATGATGGTCTTACTTGGATTATTTACATTATACACATGCATAATGGGTTTACATCATTTATAAAACTGTTGACTGACGATGAAATCTGAATGGCGTGAACACCTTGAACATGATAAATCCCATTTTAAAAAATGAGGGTGTACTTCTATGGGGTCGTTGACACAGAGTAGTCAACATTTGGCTCTACTCGGGGACACATTGCTTTATTGAAGGAATGTGAGAATCTAGAATCTGCATCCAAGCAACAAATAAAATTACATAAGTAGTGTCCATCCAAATATCATCATATAACATTAAGCATATGAAAAGTAGAAGCTCTTTTATCATTTATTATTCTACTTAACATGAAAAGTAAATCTAATCTAAGTACAAAATGAAATGCTGAAAGGACAAGTTGTAAGGTTAGAAATACAATACAAAGGATGCCCAATGGCATCAGATGTCATCTCCAAAGAACAACTTGAGCATTTGGCCATTCGCAGGTAAGTGAAGTGGTTTGCTTTCCAACGTGCTCAAGTGGAATGAGTTAGGTCCAATAATGCCTCGAATAATGTGAGGTCCCAAACACAAACTGTCGAATTTCTTATGTTTTCCTGGCTTTTCATTCTTTCGATCCCAAAGTAATACCATGTCTCCAACTTGCAAAGATCTAGATCGAGATGATTTATCAAATCTTTTCTTAATGTTAGATTGATTTTTACACATGTTATCAAAAGCCTTTCTACGAGTTTCATCTAACTCCACAATCTGAACAATTCTATTTTGAACAACATCTCTATCAGTGGAAAAATGTTGAAGGAGTTGGTAAGCTGGTACTTTAAGGTGCACAGGCAAAGTTACATCCAAGACATAAACTAATTCAAAAGGACTTTTACCAATACCCTTCTTCTTAGTATTTCTATCTGTCCACAAAGCATACTTGATTTTGCTGTCCCAAGATCACTTATTATCTCCTATTATCTTCTTGATAATGGTTATAAGATTTTTATTACTTGACTCAGCTAGGCCATTACCCTGAGGATAGTAGTTAGATGAATGAGATAATGCAATGCCATACTTAAAACAAAAAGATGAAAATTCAAACGAATTAAAGGCCTTGGCATTGTCGGTAGTGATCTTGGCAGGGACACCAAATCTAGTAATGATTTGATTTTCAATAGAGTCCATAATGACCTTTTCATTGGCATTCTAAGCAGGTATGGCTTCAACCCATTTCGTAAAATAATTAGTCGCAGTTAAGATCCATGAGTAGTCATTGCTAAATTTTCATGGAATTTCCCGATGAAATCTAGACCCCAATGTTGAAAAAGTGCCTCAACAACCACGGGTTGTAGGGGCAGGGCAGCTAGCTTCCGCTTCCCAGTGAACAATTGACAGGCTTGGCAACTTCTGACAAAGTTTTGCACATTTGAAAAAATTGAAGGCCAATAATAACCAGCTCTCAGAATTTTGTGGGCAGTAGTTCTAGTAGCATAATGGCCACCACAAAATCCTAAATGAAACTCGGAAATCAACTTCTTGGACTCAACTTCATCAACACACCTAAGTATTATGCCCTCAGGATTTCTCCATCAAAGGCCATCCTTCATGAGGCAATACTTAGTGGCTTTTAATCTAAGAGCCCTTCTTCTATGAGCAACTAAATGATTAGGACATGTAAGATTTAACAAATAATAAATAATGTCCTTGTACCATTCATGTTCTTCTAATCTTTGCAGCTCAGGCGGAGATGCGTCATTAAGACAAATCAAACCAAGCGCTTTCTCATTACTTTCAGTCATCATTTCAGCCAAGCCTTGACCCTTGACTAACTTGGTGGGTCTAATCTCTAAATCATACTCTTGAATTTTAGTAACCCACCTAGCACGAGTCCCCAAGCAATCAGTTTGAGTAAAGATATCTTTAATTGTAGAATGTGGGACAAAAGCAATGATTTTCAAGTAACCCACATAAGTCCTAAAATGCTTAAGAGACTTAAGCAAGGCATAGGCTTGCTTTTCCATAGTAGTATAATTTAATTCAGAATTTTGAAGCGCTCTACTCATGAAAGCAATAGGCTGTTCTTGACCTTCCTTATTCTTTTGTAATAAGATACCAACAATGGTATCTTCAAAAGCGAAAGAGAAAATCATGAAATCCTTTGAATAATTAGGACTTGCCAAAAAAAGAGTTTTGGCAATAGCACCCTTAATTCCCTGAAAAGCCTTTTTACCATCTTCTTTCCATAAAAAAATTTATATCCTTTTTCAGAAGACTTTGAATAGGCTTAGCTATTTCCGCGTATTTTGAAATAAATCTTCTAAGAAAATTAGTTTTTCCTAGAAAAGACTGAAGGGATTTAAGATTACGAGGGAGAGGAATCTTTTGGATTGCCTCAACTCTTTCAGGATCAATTTTGATTCCATCTTTGGAAATGATGTGACCAACTAATTTCCCTTCAGTTACTCCAAAAACAGACTTCGCTGGATTCAAGGAAATCCAAAATTCTCTACACTTATCAAAAACTTGCTTAAGATGAGCTATGTGACTAATACCATCTTTAGAAAAAATATTAAGATCATCTCGATAAATTTCAATAATTTTACCAATTAAACCTTTAAAAGCATAATCCATAGCTCTTTGAAAAGTAGCCCCAGCATTAGTCAACCCAAAAGGCATTCTAATGTATTCGAAAGTACCCCATGGTGTGGTGAATGTAGTTTTGTGATGATTTTCCTTCCTAACCCAAACTTGATTGTATCCAGAAAAACCCATCTAGCAATGGCATCATTCCTAAACCCATTACTCTTTGCAACATTGTCTTCATGTTGGGCAAGGGTAATTATCCTTTTTACATGCTAGATTAAGGTTTCAAAAATCAACACAAAGTCTAATGGTACCATTCTTCTTCCTAACGATCACCAGGTTGGAACACCATGTTGAATGTCTAGTTTGAGCAATGATTCCAGTTGCGAGCAACTTTGAAAGCTCTTTCTGAACCAAAGGGGCCAACTTAGGATTTATTTGCCTAAGCTTTTGACGAAAAGGTTTAGCATTCTCATCTTTTAAAGGGATAGTATGTTGCATGACATCTTCCCTATATCCTTTTAACTCATGGTCAACTTTTTCCTTTCTTCTTCATTAGTACCTTTACCAATTTTGACAATTTTAGGGTCCTCAGAGGTACCAATATTTACTTCAATGAATTCACCCAGATCCATTTTATTTTCCTCTTTCATCTTTGTGGCATCATGCCGATCAAAGTGCTGTTCTAAAGCAACAATATTCCTAGGAGTAGGATTTATAATATCATCATGATCATCAGATCCATCCTCCCTAGAATCTGAAAATTTTCAAACTCATCCAAATTATTAAGAAAACGAATGACCTGCTTCTCATCATTAAAAACTTTCCATTGCTCTAAATTATCCAAAACTGAAGGTCTAAAAATAATTTCCATTTTTATCTTATCCTTGATTAATTTATCAAATAATTGTAAATTAGAAGCAACCACAACAAGCTCATCCGCCAAGCTATTCTTTTCTCTTGGGATAGCTTCAAGGTTAATGGCATCAAAGTATTCCATAGCATCCCGCACAACATTTCGATAATTCCTTAACCTTTGATTTTTACATGTAAATTTATTCTTTACTTGCATGATAACCAAATCAGAGTCTCCCTTGATACTAAGCAACTTAATTCTTAAAGCTTTTTCCAACTCAAGACCCAACAACAAGGCTTCATACTCAACCACATTGTTGGTTGCATTGAACTCCAGAGTATAGGAAAATTTGAAAATATGACCAAGGGGAGACTTTAACACAATTCCAACACCTTTACCATACCTAGACGATAACCCTTACCCTTGGCTAACATCTTACTTTCCCCTTTTTTATAAAGATTCGGATCCCACACCGATAACCCTTACCATCAAAATGCATGTACCAAAATTTATCCTTTAGGTCCTCAAACTTCTCATCAACCTTGTCATCTAAAGGAACTATGAAATTAGAGATAATGGCATAATTCCCCATGTCAGGTTGTTCCTTAATTATTTCATTATGAGGTCTCTTAGGATCTTCCACATGGATTCTTCTTTCAGGCTCTCTATTGAGTTTCACAAACCCTTCACCTCTAGGGGAAGGAATCATAGCATAAGACCAATTCATCTGAATACTTCCTTCTAGATCAGAGGCCCATTTTCTAGATAACAACATACCCCAAGCATCCGGAACATCAACTACAACTATGTCCATAACAATCATTATGTCAGGGTAAACAGATAAATGAACTTGCAAATCCTTGATTAACCCATGAACTTCAATTTTCTTAGAATCCATGGCACATATGTTGTAGCATGGTCTGGAAACTCTTAAATTAAGCTGTTCCATGACCCTCTTGGTCATGACACAAGCTGAAGCACCAAAATCTAGCATACAATTATTCAATTTATAACCATGAACTATCAAAGCAACAAAAAATGTTTGATGCTCCTTGTTATCTGACTCCAATTTTTGTAGATATATAGGGGCATCTTGATAAGCAACTTCAGGAGTCTTATCTTGAGCAACATTAACATGTGAAACTCCGAGGGCATCTAAAACCTTAGCCTTCTGAGTGGGAAGCTTCAACATCTTAGTGACAGACACCAAGATCTTAGCATTATTCAGCCATGCTCCCAAATCAATATTCAGACCAGGACTAGGATTAAAAAATCGAGGGGGAGTTTGATTATTACCTTGATCTTTATCCCTTCTCTGATAAGTTAATCCTTTTTCCTTTTCAATTTCCAATACTTGATCTGGAGAAGGCTTTTCACCAAATAATTCAATCATCAAATCCTTTTCATGATCAAGATTATTGATGCTATGTGAAGATGTAAAAGGCCTAACATCTTGATTATTTTCCTTGACTTCCATCCAATCTTCCATAGACAAAGAAAACTCCTTACCAACAACATTTATTTGATGACTTGCCTCAAACATTCCACTATTTATGATTCTTTTAACAGTGGGACAAGTAACCTCCTCATGAAGAGCATCACAAGCTCTACAATAAGGTGGAGCTTCATCAACTAGATTAGTAGATTCGAGCGGATTAGGAGGTCTCTGCTCACTAGGCTGTCCTTTTTTCTGCCAAGTATTATTACCTCGATTATTATTATTATGATTCCTAGGTTGGAAATTTTGCACTTGAGCCCTTTCCATTTGGACCAACCTAGACTGCAAAGTGCTTATTTCCTTAGCATGGTCAGAGATTAATTTCGTTTGGTTAAGCTCCATATTTTCAAGCTTTTGCATTAACTTTTTCATAGGGTCATCATCATTTTCTAGAGGCTTTTTACCTTTAGGCCCTTTCAACTTAGTTGCAACCCTATCAAAACCAGGAATTTCAGACTTCCTAGATGCCCTTTTGTCCTTTTCAATTTCTTTAGCTAAAGATTGGCAAGCCTTATAATCAGCAGTCTTAGCACGTCTTAGCTCATATGAAGTATCAGAATTAAAAGCATCAATGTAAAAATTCAGAAGAGATCCATTAGGAGGCCTATGAGTTTGAGATATTTCCTTAAGGATACCATTAAATATCTTTTTAAATTCTTCAATCGTTTCATTCTCTTTCTTTTTTATGGTACTGATATCTTTCACCAAATGCCTATCTTCCCTTTTATCACCAAACTTATTCTTAATGACAACTAGAATTGATTCAAAAGTATCAAATGAATTATTAGGCTTTTCATTAACCATTCCATAACATCTTGCTCAAAAGTAAGAATAAAAGCTTCATCTTTACATCCTCGAAATCGTTATTAAAAACCCCCCATTTATTCCATCAACTAGAGAAAGCGAACAAGTGAGCTTTGACACTAACCGCATTATTTCCCTGAAAAGTAGGTAACCTATCCATACCGTGTTCAGGGAAATCATTGGAGAAACCCTGAATGTTAGCAAAGTTACACGGGGCAAAGATATCCATGATATCTTGCTGAACAGGATCACAAAAAAGAGAATGGATATCAGAGAGAGCTTCCTGCCTGAGATTAACAAGAAGTGTACGAGAAGAGATCTTGTGTAATCGGACTCTGAGAACCTTTTCAGGATCTGGAGTAGGATTACCAAGCTACTTGGATGTCTTTTGGTACAAATTCCTGTGGAAAATGAAGAAAATGGAGTCGCCACTAGGACAAGAAACTAACTCAAATACCTGAGATGAAAGACGAAGAAAGAGATGAATGTCGTAAAGCCAAAGTCCAATAAATTGGTCCCTGACAACAACGTCAAAAAATGTTGTCGCATAGAATGTCTATGCACCGCGACAATGACTCAGATCGGGGGCTGTCACTCTGATCCCCAATCTCTCTATTTAAGCTGTCTCCTTGCAGACTAAGGGGGGTAGACCCTGGCGAAATGGAAGAAAGAGATTTGGTTTACCCCCTGGCAAAATGGAAGAAAGAGAACTGGTTGGAAACCAACCAGTTCAGGAGACAGTCAAATGACCAAGTACTTGTTAATTTAACGAGATTTTACAGATTCAATTAGCTTAAAAGTTTGAAACCAGTGCCTTATGGAGTCAATTATCCCGTTATGAAGTTAAGATCAAGTAGCTAATAGATAATTGCTGCTAAGAAGGACAACTATCTTGCTATGAAAACACCAATCCACCACAATATTCAATTCTTCAATTAAATGCTCAATTTATCAAACTGAAAGATAAGCCCTTTTCAACAAATGCGATTTAACTTTCGATTAAATATAAGCTCATAATGCATTTAAAGAGAACAAAACATTTTCATAATCCTTCAATATCATGCATTAAAGATGTTCGATCTAGGAAGGAAATACATGCAATTTATCATCACTTGAAAAATTCTCAAAGTTGACTAGGCAATTAATATCAATTTCAAGCAATTAAAACCACAGTTAGAGCCAATTAAACGACAATCAATCCCAATAGATGCTAAGCATGAAAAAAATACTTCGAACTTGATGCGAGATTTAAACAATTTAAATTCTGAAAATATATTATCATGAAAGGACCATCGAATTCAAATGCTAAACATTTCAAACAATTCCGAATTAAAATGATCTCCTTAGTAATTCCAATCTAGAAATTTAAATTTATCCTATAGTCAAACTTTAGATAGTAAAATTAAAATTTCACCTTTGACTATGGAATAATTTAGAATTTTCGCTCTTTTTAACACCCAAGACCACTTCCAAATGTAAAAAGAAGAAACAAAAATTTTAAAACAAAATTTCCTAATGTTAAAAGTTGAAGAATTTTTTTTTTAAATTTTTTATTTTTCCTTTTTTATTTTATTTTTTTATAAAGTTAAATTTTTTTAATGATTTTGAGCCTTTTTAAATATTTTGTTTTTCTCAAAAAAACTAAAATTACTGAAAATACAAAATCTAAAAATAAATCTAAAACTATAAAAGAAAAAATAAAAAGTTATGAACAATAAAGTATTAGATTTTAAATTTTAAAATTTTTTCTAAGTCTAAATTAAAAAAAAGAAGAGAATGCTAAAGTCAAAACTAAACTCAAAAAAGAAATAAAAAATCGAAAATCTAAAGTTAATAAAAAAAAATTTAGATTGCTTTAATGTTTTGTTGTGATATGGTCGAAAGTTTTGACTACAGGTTGAGAGGGAGGAAGAGCATGAGCTGCGGCGGGCAAGAGCTAACGTGGGAGAGGAGGGTGTCAGACAGTGTGGGCGGAGGAATATGGAGACGCAGATGGGAGAATGGTAGCCACATGGAAGGAGGACAACGACAGATGGATGCGAGCGTGCTAAGGGACAAGGAGCGGAAAAGGCTGCAAAGAAGGTCGACAATGAGGAATGAAGGATGCAGTAGATACTTGGGCAGCGGGTGATGGAGCAAGGGTGTGAAGAAGATGGAGTGCGGATTGAGGAGAGGGAAAGGAGAGCAAATGTCAGCGTGAAAGAAAAGTGACGACAAGGAGCAGTTTGAGGAGATCCGGTAGATTTGGGAGCAGAGACAAAGACTGTAGCTCAAATGGAGATGCAGAGAATGCGTGAGAGAGTTGCGGATGGACTGCGACAAAGACTATAGCGGGATGGAAAGGGAGTGAGCACTGCAAGATGAGATTTACGCAAAAGAGGACTGTATGCAGTAGAGAATGGATAAAGGACAACAGTGTGAAGGCCAGGCAACAGATAAAATTTACGCACAGGTAGCAAAAATGTGTAGGCACACACCAATTTCGAATTTTTCTTAACAAAATTTGATTTAAAACAAATGCACTTGTAATTATTTAATCCTTGAGGCGAGATGTTGCCGAGATCTGCTACCAAATCCGATCTTGAGACCAGACCAACAAGGAACCCAAAACCCAATAAATGCACAAAAAATAAAACCCTTAAATCCCAATGAGTTAAAAAATAACGATATTTGCAAATTTACAATGCTATTCTATAGATCAAAAGCCCTCATGGGTAGATTTAAAACCATTTTGCACAGTTAAAAAAAAAAAGCGAAATGAAGAGACGCACAAGCACAAAAAGACCCTGCAAAAAATATTCCGTAAGATAACTTCAGAAATTAGGAGACAATGGGCTTTTTCAGATCTTTTGAAATCTGAGAGTCGATTGTTCTAGCTAAAGATTTCCCCAAATGCCCAAATCCTGAATAATGATCTCTGCACACTTAGATCTGAATTTTAGATTAATAGTGATTTAAAAAATAACCCTAAGATCATTTAGAAACATAGATACATGATATTTTTGCCAAATCAAAATGAAATTTAAGAAAACCTAGAAATCTGCATAAGATACCTATATGCAGATCAATACACAAAGGCTATCAACCATCGAATGCTAGTAAAAATAGCAGAGTTTTAGAAACAAAATCACCACATAGATCTGGAAAAGGAACACCAAAGTCTGTAACCCCAAAGTCTTTCTATTTTATTGATCAGCAAAATTGACAAGAGCTTATCAGAGAAAGTGCACGATTCAAAGATTGCAATGCAAATGACAGAAAAAGACCTCTAATTTATAAGATAAATTTTCCAATGGCTAGTCCGGTTGATCCCTGTCAAAGTAATCTCAACTGTTTAAAAAGACTTAATTATCTTTTAATCTCGTCCGTCGAAATTATAACTTTTTGAGGAAATTCGAATTATCATTTAATTCCCTTTTAATTAATTCAATAATAATATTTTTAGTTAATGACCTCACAAATTTGACTTTGAATTAACCACCAAGGCCCAAGGGTCCAAAATTTCTCAAAATTCTCAATATTCCCTTGGCCTGGGACCTTTAAAAACTTATTTTTTAGGGACCCACGAATTTTGCCTTTGAAGAATTTTAATTCACCTAGGACCTAAAATTAATTAAATTTCTGGCTTAGGGCTTTTAATTTAATTTGGCCAGAAAATTTAATTGATTGACAAATGAGGGGATTAATTATTTTTTCCAACCCTCTAATACTTTAGCCATGGTGTCTAACTGTGAGGGACCATGCACTAAAATATTTTACATTAAGATATTACAATTTGATACATGAAAGGAGAAAACCCATTTGGAATAGATGCTCAAAAGCTACCCAATTCTGCGACTCAAAACATGATCTAGTAGACCAAGTAATTTGTAATAAAATAATCTAGCCAATTAGCTAGGATTATTCCCAAATTACTCTTACAAAGACTTGATAGAAAACACTAGGACTCACATAGTATCTTGACGACAAAATGCACCCTAGCTTTGGGGTGAGGCTAGAGGGGAAAACTCTGCCGATCACTTGTGTCGAGAAACACAAATGAATAAGTGAGACAAAAAACCTCCTAGTATAGAAATCGTCACCAAAATACTAGGCTTACCTAGGTTGTTACATACATGATGGTCTTACTTAGATCATTTACATTATACACATGAAGAATGGGTTTACATCATTTATAAAACTGTCGACTGACGATGAAATTTGAATGGCGTGAACACCTCGAACATGATAAATCCCATTTTCAAAAATGGGGGAGTACTTCTATGGGGTCGTTGACACAGAGTAGTCAACAGGACAAATGAAGTGAACACATGCTCTAATCCACCTTTGTTCTAAAATTTTTGCATAAGTTTTGCCTCAAAGAAACCTACAACGAGTTTGTACCGAAAACTTAGCCTCAAGCCTGGAGCTTGCTACGAACTTGCCTAGTTTCACCGAATTTTGCTCCTCCTTCCTTTTTTATCTTAAAAAACATTTCTAAAGCCTGTATATGCCTGGTTATGATAGCATAAGACAAAATGTGATAAAAAAATGTGTGGCCTACCATGTTTCATGGTGTAACATCAACATCTTGCATAATCATTTTAAGACCCTTTTCTTCAATTTAGTTTGTACCATCTCTATTGAACCAAACTGACATGCTGAAGTGTTGGCCAACTGATACACTAGAGTTAAGACCTTGTAAACCTGAGTTGAAATGGTGAGTTGTCCAATTGATGAGTTGGCATGCTTTATGGACTTGATGAGTTGTTATTCACGTGGAGTTTGACTGTTGAGCTGCCCCCTTAAACAAATGGCCCAATGATATTCCTTATCTCATTTGATGACTCAACTACCTCCTTTAATGCGTTGATTGCCTCAAAAAGACCAAAATTTCATAATGATGGAAAGACAGAGGATTAGGAAGTTTCGTAGCGAATTTTGACCAGTTTACACTGAATTCGCTGTGGAATTGGGTAGAAGTGCCAAATTTACATGAAATGACCAATTTCACTTATGCATGAGATATTTTTGGGATTTTTGTTTTACATTGATACCTATCACCTTAATGATGACCTTTAAGACCTCCACATGTACATTTTTTGAAAATTTAAAAATTCAAAAGACCCTATTCAACCCTAAGTGACTCAACCTAATTAACTTAAGACCAACCAAATTGTTATCATGGCTAACACTACCCATAGTACTGCCACTGCTAACTACTGCACCGCAACTCAGTTGCTGAGAGTTAAGCAACTAAAAACCTGCCCAAAAACTGACATACTGGTCAGTCTGAATACACCTCGATGCTGGAACTACCTCTGCTGCTAATTTGTGCTGACTCTCTGATGCTACTGCACTGCTGCTACTCTGTAGTGCGTAAGCACTGCTCTGCACCTCCGTGCACTACGCTGCGACTGTTGCATTTGCTCTGCGTTGCTTTAGACTTCGACACTCTAGCTCTGCCACCGTCGCTCCATCATCTGTCACACCAATCGACACCCGTCATTTTTCTACTGTCATTGAGGGCTTCCGTAGCCATATGTGATCCAAGGATCCTGCCCCACATCCGCTGAAGTTCAAAGAACTAAAGATCAATGTTGCCCCAACTCTCTCGAGGCACATGAGCACTCATGGCACAATCATCATCATCCCCATCATCATCCTTTGCTGCAACAGCCTTCGAGTCAGATTCTTCTTTGCCCTTCTTCTTCTGAGGGCATTGTGTGGCAAAATGTCCCAATTCTCCACACCTGAAGCATTTGACCTTCAAGAGGTCCTTCTTATTCCTTCTCTCTTGCCCATGCTGTCCCTTATATGTGAGAGCTGCATCTTCCTCTTCCTCCTTGATTTTGATCCTTGTGCTGCTGCTTCTGGGGTTGGTCAACCTTCTGATCTCTTCCTGTCGAAGAGCTGCCCACATCTCCTCCCAATTTGGAAGAGCGACCCTGCCCAAAATACCTTGGACAAAGTTCTCCCAGTCTTCAAAGACTGCATTCCGGGCAATCCTGACCATAAGACTATCATCTGGTGTAGCCCCTACAAAAGCTAGCTGATCTTGGATTGCTTGCAATCTGATAAGAAAGGGGTCAATCTCTTCTCCCTTCTGCATCTGAAATAGTCTCAACTGATTTTTAAGCAACATCTTACGCTGGACAGAAGGTCCCTAGTACATAGTGGTCAAGGAAGTCCACATTTCCCTTGCCATGTTCTTCTCGGCAATATGTGGGATCACATGATCCTTGAATCCGTCCATGATCATGCGTTTTGTGTTAATTTGAGCCTCCTTATACTTCTTGAGAGGATCGACATCAACAGAAACAACAACTACATTCAAGACATGATCCTTGATGCGATATCCATCCAAAACTGACAGGATCCTGGCCTTCCAGATGATAAAGTTGGATGCTCCATCCAACCTGTCCTTATCCCTAAGTCCATGTGTGACCATCTTTGCTCAACAAGAAAATGTCGAACTGGTTCTCTTCTCCCTCTTTTGCTACTGCCCCAACAAAAGTTGGACCAGGGTTTCTTTGGTGCTAGAAACCCTCTAAGGAATAAGTTCCCTTTGAAAATCGATTTCCTTTACGGAAATCCTTTTGCGAACTAAGGTCGAAACATTTCTCTCCGATCACTCTTTGCTACTGATCAACACTAGATCTAGACTTCTTGTCAAGAAGTCTTCTGAGGAATTGCTTCCCTCTACTTTTCCACTGCCCCACTAGACACTGTTCTGCACCAACAAAAACAATGCCCCACCAGAAACTCCAGAACTTCCAGCCACGACAACCGGAAAACATTTAAGGCTCAAAACCTCTGCACTGGCACAACAAACATTGTGCTGCCTCTGCTACAAGGCTTTGCGTGAGCCCCTCTGGTGACTGCGTCACCCCTTCCTGTGCCTCTTTCTGGTTCAACGTTGTCACTCAGGACAACTGCCTTCCTGGAACAAATTTTTTTCTTCGTCCTTTCGCTGATGGCTTCAGCTCTATTTGATTTGCAACAACTTTGATACCATGTGAAAATTTCTGAATCTAAATTACCGAAATCCTACTGCAAAAATCTGATTTACATTACCTACTTGTTTTCATTAATTTAACAAGTTATTTTTTGAATACATCAAGA
>CM076584.1:804451262-804596633 GCA_034641835.2 Pinus albicaulis | reverse complement strand
ATTAATTGTAGAAGTACATTATAATGGAATTAATCCTTGAAATTTCTGTAGATGCTCTGATGCCAACATAGGTTGTGTGAGAGAACTCAAAATTATTTATGGTTTCATAGGGGCCCTTTATGTGTACCTAGTTGAGTATTATGAATTTTTTGTGGCTCCCATTGAATCTCCATGTATTTCACGTGAATTTTACTTGTAAACAGTACATCATTATTCTTCCTGCCCATTATAAAGAACTAAATTCATTCATTGAACTAGTATGAAACAATTGGGATTTTGTTCTGGTAGATTTGATTGGCATAGAAATGTTCAACTATATTGTACATTTTGTTGCACTAACAGGGGTTTTTTTCTCACTGTTTTGACTATTCATTATTTTATATCCCAAATGTGTACCCAAGTGAATATGAACACAAACCATGGTAGCATGAAATTTGGAGGTAGAAAAATGTTACTGTATTCAAGAATTTACCATGCAAGTCAAATGTCTAATAATGACATAGCTGAACTATAGTGTTATGAATAAAATATATAAAAATAGTATAAATAAATGATAATAAAATAATAATTAGTCAAATAATAATTAATTAGTGAAGAGGAATGTCTCTAAGGACATGACCGTTCGTGAAAGGGCGACTGCCTACGTATATAAACGGGCCCTCATTTGTAACATCAATCATCTCATATCTCTTCTATATATATATATATATATATATATATAAGTTGCACTGAAACGGATACAGGAGCGGATACGGATACAGGGTTTGAAACGGATATGACAAATTTTCAAAAAATCTGGATACAATACGGCAAGGAAATGACATATATATATATATATATATATATATATATATATATATATATATATATCACAATATAAGAATTTCATATTTCTGTTCATCTTTTAGAATCTAGCTTTTATATCTAAAAATACATAATCATCATCATCATGAATCCAACATAGACAAATCATCATCATCAATTCAGCATAAACATTGTCATCATCATTAGTGATTATTATAACATTTAACATATTATCATCATCATTAGTAATGTAATAGAAAATGCTATAGCCTTTATGCTTTTGGGTCCAATTCCTTCAAGGAACGTGTCATGCATGGAAGATGGTGTCTATCTTCCTTGCAAGGCAATTAAAAGGCCCATGTGATCATTGGGAAATTGAAGGGATTTATGAAATCAAGAGCAAAATCAATGACAATTAACAAAACCTTAATCAAACAGAAAAATAATCGCTCAAATAAATCTCTTTACGAAGACATTCATCAAACCCTTCTGTTTGTATTTTCGAACATCTGTCTTTCTTTGTTTATGTAAATTTTTGAACAAATTTTCACGCTCTTTAACATTTTAAGGGTGGATTCCTATTAGAAATTTCATGGATTCATTTATGGATTTCCGGAAATGGAACCAAAAAAATTAAAAACCCTTGGAAACGTATCCAATTCCAAATCCGAAGTTTTTGATTTTTTGAAACAACACAAAAACTTTTTTATGGCATTTCGGACAAGGATTGTGTCTATTTCCATTTTGGAAACGGGGATTTGCATTTCCGGCAAATTCTTCAGGTGTTTCCGGTAACTTACGGGGATACGGGGATTCGAGGAATCGGATTCGGGTACGGTGACCCCCGGAACAAGATACTTCTGGGATACGATACGTTATATATTATTTTATTAAATATATATATATATATTTAAAAAAATATATATATATATATTAATATATTAAAAATTAGATATTTTTTACACAAATTCATACAAAATTCATTGATTCAAACATAGATAATCATGAGTCATACATGATCATTGATCATTGATACATTGATACACCATACATGATACAATTGTCAAATTTACTCAGAAAGACAAGATTGAAGATAGTAAGATACTGTAGTTTTCTCATTAAGTCATCAGAATCAAAATGTGTTACATAAGTACACTGCCAATGGCAAATAGAAATAGAAAATACAAAAAAACTACAGTCTACAAGACTACAAGCCTGAAGCCTCAACGAGTCATCAATCCTCATCATCATAATCAGCATCACTGTCCTCATCTCGATCATCAAGCTCACCACTTCTCTCCTCTGCCTCTGATGCATCCTCCTCCTCTGCCATCTCTGCATCTTCTAGTGTGGAGGATGACGTCTCTACTCCATCATCAAATGTGACAGGCTCTAGCACTGGTGCATTGAGATCCAAGTTGGCCAATGCCAACTCAACACTGCTGTCCAGACCCATATCATCAGGAAAGACATCCCACATCTTTGTCTTTCCCTTCAACCAATTCTCCCTCTGCCTTCGAAAGAACTCCCTTTCTCCTTGCTCACACTTGCTCCTTGCTCACCCTAGCTCCTTCTCACTTCACAAAATGAAATGGATGAGAAACAATGAAGAAAAACCTCACTTTATAAAAGAAACAACGCTTTTTTTCCAACCGGCGAGTCCGGCCCTATCCGATTCACCGGGTATGGCGTATCCGTATAGGGTACGGTCGGGATACGCCGTACCCTGTACGGATATGCCGTACCCGGTGAATTGACGGTGAATCGGGTACAAATTCGTATCCGATACGGGGATTCGGGATTCGGTGACCCTTTTTGACGAATCTGGTTACTTATATATATATATATATTCAGAATCTCTCCGTTGTGTATACGACATTTGTTCGTAACATTTAGTATTAGAGTTGTTTGATCCTTTGGATGCTCAACTGCTACACAGAGGCAGTCTGATCCGGCCTTTGGCCATCAACCTATCAACTTCGTCGTTGTTATGATTCAAGAATTTCGCTATATGGTTTTGGAGATTCTCCTTTTACCCATTAGGCCTTTGAAGTTTGGCCATTTAAAAAAAGAAAAAAACATCCGACCCTTGGCTATTAATGGGAAAACAAAAATCAAAATACAAAAAAGAAAAGAAAAAAGAAGTCAAAATATATTACAATAAAAAATATATATATATAAAAAAGAAGAGGAAAACAAAAAAATAAAAAGAAAAAAATAAAGATTAAACAAAAAATTAAACGTTATATATACTAAAATTAAATTAAAAAAATAAAAATAAAAGGGCAGACAACCCCGCCACATAGACGCTGACCCATAGGACACCACTCAAACACAAGCTGCCAATTCCATTTCCATTGCCGCCCAAGAGCCACAACCCGACCGTTTGAAGCCACATAACTGCGACACCCTGTCTTTTGACATCCTGATCGCGATTTCATTTCACTGCTGCCACCAAATCTTTTTTTCGTTTCTGACACCACCTTTGCCACCCTACTCTCATCAAGCACTGCCATTGTTGCTGTCTAGACGTCACATAATATACATTGCCATATCTCTGCAATTAATTTTGCTTGCAGTTCACACACAGCTGCTGCCCACTTACATATTCCGCCACGTCTGTATCGCTACAATTCCTTCCATAACCACGATGCCTGCATTCAATCAATGCCTTGACTTCCGTACACTATAATTGTTGTACATTTTGTTGCTGTCGTTTGTACACTAATTTGGGACAGCAGGTTCTTTCCCCTGGAAACTGGAAGGAGTCGCATAACGCTGAAATTATTGTGAGAACCACCCTACTATCTTAACTACTCCACCACGTTGAAGAATGTAACTAGTGTCAGTCTTCATAATTATGCTTCAGTCATGATGTAATGTATTTGTCAAAAGAAAGAAAAATAAATTTTATTATTAAAGAAATTGACTTATTAAAAGCACAGGTTTCATGCTTGGGTCAATTGTTTTTAGGTCAAAGTCTCCATTGAAGATTTCTAGGGTTTATGTCAAGTGTCCTTGTCCATGTCATAATGTAATAGACCTTCTTGGGCTTTATTTGTCAAGAAAGAAATTTATTTAATTGTAAAATAGGTCAATTAGGCCTCCTCCACCAAGTCGGCCTCAGCAAAGGAATTCAACCTCACAAACTCACTATACATTGGAGCAAATCGACTCATTTAGAAGCACATCTCTCACAAGTTCGAATTATAGTAGCTGGAAGAAGAAAAAGTGCGAAGTTCGAGAAGGAAGATGGAATCAAAGTTTTTGGGTTTCTCTCTCTCTCTCTCATGTGCAACGAAATTCTGAAGTTGCATCAAAGCTGTGAAGCTGCATCATGGTCAAAGCTGTGAAGCTACTTCAAGGTCGAAGCTGTTAAGCTGCTAGGTTGAAGCTATTGAAGTTGCTAGATGGAAATTGCAGTCCTAAAGATGACTTGGTGGAAGGAGGAATATCTTTTGGTCTAGGGTCTTGGTCTATCTCAATTTGGATCTACTGAAGGAAGAGTTTATGACTGGGTTTTACCCTATAAAGGGGTTTTAGACCTGGTTTAGTGCCTACATCTGGTGTCCATTGATCTTCGTGTTTTGCTTTTGGTAATTGCTTGAGGAAACAAAGATAAAGGAAGAACATAAAGAAGTTAATAAGAACACTAGGATTTCACAAGTAATAATGAACATAAGAAGATATTTTGGCCTTTACGATTTTCTAACACGCCAACAACTGCCTTCACCGCCACTGTAGCCATTGCATAATTGTATCTAAAAAGTGCAGTTGGACAAGGAAGTGTCGTTGAAGAAAGGGACACAATGAGGCTAAGAGGGCACAATTGTGCAAAAAATTAAAAACATTTTTGATCTAAATTCAAATTAAGAGTGAGTTTGTGTTTAGAAAAAAAAGAGAGTTGGTTCATCACATCAACTTTTCACAACAGTGTCCGTAAATGTGGAATATAATAGGGTATCACTATAATAAGGACATACCAAGTAATTCTAGTTTTTTAATTATAACGTATTACAAGGTATTATAAAATATAGAAAGGGAAAATTTGTGAAGGTATTATTATAGTCCTAAAATTTTATGAAGGGGGTATTTTTGAAAGTGTTGAGGAAAAATACTTAAGCAAACCAAAGGCTATTGGAGAATTCTTTTTAAACTAAGGTATTATTTATCGTAAATTATATATTAAAAAAAAGATTGAAGAAGTTTTACTAAAGTTTTTGAGTTATTATAATTTAAGAAAGGAATTCAAAAAAGAACAAAAGATAAGTTCCACATATAACTCAACATTTTGAACTAAATGTCCATTTTGTAAAACATACATTGAATATCCATGGATTCATAAAAATTGCGAATTATGCTGTCCAACATGTGCAAAATTATTTAATGTGGAAGAATGTCAAGATAATGAACTGATGCAAAATTGATAGAACTAGAGGAAAAACTTGCAAAACTGGAACAAAAATTAACAGAAAATGACAGAAATTTTGCGTCTAAGGGACCATAGCCAAAAATTACTTGCTAAGGTCAAGAAGTTCTAAGGAAAGAAAGAAAACATTAGATGAAGAAATAGAGTGTGTCAAGAAGAAATTCAACGAGAACTTATCAAAGAAAGAAGAATAAAATTTGCGCTTAAAATACCTTAATCAAAGATTATTAGAGAAAATCCAAGTTTTAAAAGTTGAGGAGAATGATACTAAGTATAAATTCAACAATTTAGAAAACAAAGAACTTTTATGTCTAAGGATTCATAGTCAAAACCTTCTTATGGAAATAAAGAAGCTTAAAAGTGACAAGTAGTTGCTAAATGACAAGTTAGAACAACTTACTCAAGAAGAAGTATTGAAGTCTCCAGTTGTAACAATCCAAGTTGAAGATAAAGGAATGAATGCCGTTCCAGTCAATATCACAACTCAAGAAGAGGATAAACCAGTTGAAGTGAAGACATACTCAGAAGTTGCAGTTCAAGCAACGAAAATTTCTAGTAAAGACTTCGCAAACAATCAAGCGACCTCTGTACCTGAAAGAAATCATATACCATCAATAAACCAAGAAATCACCACAAATGAATTAAGGAGAAATCAAATCACAAGAACTCCTTATCGACATCTGAATCATAAGAGCAGACAACTCAATCAGTCTGCATATCTATATCACTTAGAACAGAAGTAACAAACTTATGTTCCGAAGACTACTAATCAATGTGGAAAAAGTCGGAGTCGGGATTAAATCGGCAGGGCTTCAAGTCGAGATTAAATCGGCAAAGTCCGGATTTTTTCGAAAAAATCGGCAAAACTAAAAAAATACAAAAATATTCATATTTTGAAAAAATCCCGATTTTTTCAAAAAAAAATTAAAAATTATTAAAAAAATTACCTGCCTCACGATTTTTTGGAAAAAGTCGGCAAAAAGTCAGGATTATAACGATTAAATCCCGACTTTTTCAACTTTCAAAAAATCGGGAAAAAATCGGGGGATTTTATCGGCACCTGCAAAAAATCGGGATTTTTTTAAAAAGTCGGGATAAAATCGGGATTTTTTCCACACTGCTACTAATGTCACCCCAATTCAGTCTTCTGATAAAAATCCATCTTAAGTTTCCAATAACTGCAAGATTCCATAGAAGATTGATTTAGGATTGTTAGATCCCTGCTCAGTTTGACTATTTTGTTTATCACTCAGAGGATCTTATCATCTTGTATCAATGAAGATGACAAATCGAAGAATTCCAAGATATGCGAATAGATTACAAAGACAAAGACCATATGATATGTCTTGTCAGCAATAAGCTTTCAAAGCTTTTTGAAAAGGAAGGCAATGTTATGAATACAATATATATAAATAATATAACTAAATAATAATCAAATAATGATTAGTCAAATAATAATAATTAGTGAAAGGGCACTTGCCTAAGTATATAAGCGAACCCTCATTTGTAACATCAATCATCTCATATCTTTTCAATATTCAAACACATATATATATCCTATGATGGATATTTTTATATTTTAGATATTCTGAATCTCTCTGTTGCATATACAAACTTTGTTCGTAACAGTAAGATGCTAATGTAATATACCAGGCAAAAATCCAAACAAATTATTTCGGAATTTTCAAACTTTTCCTTTGATACCTTTCTACAAACAATTGACATGCAAAATATGAAAAATACCTTCAGTAATTAGTTCAGAATTGTTGGAAATGTAACTAGTTTTTGTCTTCATACTTGTTGTTGTACTCAATTGAATATGTATCCTATGTAACAAACACAAGTAGAAAAGAAAAAGTTATTATTTGAAAGCATGGGTTTCATGCTCATTATTGATGGTCTTCTAGGTAAAAGCATGTTTTCATGTTCCTAGGGTTTGTTAGGTCTTAGGATTTATTATCATGAGTCAAAGGAGTCAACATCTTGTTTATAAGACCCTTCTGGGCAAAATATAATTGTAAAAAGAATTATTTTTGAGTCTAGAAAGTCTTGGAAACTCCAAAAGTACAAGTCGGCCTAAAGGAGGAATTCGATCCCTTGGAAAGGCTATATAAAGGAGCAGTTCAACGCCCATAAAATTGATTTTCACAGTGGCTGAAGTTCGACAAGAGAAAATCGATCCAGAGGGAGAGTTGCAGGTGGAGGAGAGACAGGGAGGGTTCAACATCAATCCGAAGTGTAAGAGCAGGTGACGCAGTGGCTAGAAGGGACATCCCAGTGGTTGGAAGGGACAACATAGAGGTGACGCAGATTTGCACAGTCTTCATGCAAAGCCAACGTAGGGGTGACGCAGGAGGCCCAAGAGAGTCATTCCGGGGTCATTTCTCATCAAAAAATTTGTGAGGAATTTATCCAGTGTTATCATAGAGAATTTCTCTTCGTTATTGATGATTGTAAATTGTACAAGAAGATTTTGCTGAAGAATAATAGAAACCCTCATCTGTTGCGTCGGTTTTCCCACATTGGGTTTTTCTGAGGACAATTGTCCAAAATATCTGTGTCACTCTTGTGCTAGTATTCCTTGTTGATTTGCTTAGTAATTGTGAAGTCTGCATTTGAATTTATTTCGATATTTACTGAAGAGATTTCTGCAAATAACTTGTTTCTGAATAATAAGTAGAAGAAATAATATTAGATAATGCAGTAGGATTTCAAGTTGAAATTTTCACAATAGCAGGGGTAGTTGAGTTTAGGATTTCAGAGGCTGGGGAACAACCCAAGCCACCTCACCCCGACCTACAGACCATCTTGGACAGCTACCCGGTAGTGTTTGGGGACATACCACCAGGGCAGCCCCCTAACAAAGGATTTGTGCACACGATTGAGCTAGAGTCGGGGGTACAGGCAGTTATCACCACTTCTTATAGGCATCCCAGGGCCTACAAGGATGAGATTGAGCATGCCATTAAGGAGTTGCTGGCACATTAGACCGAGCTCTAGTCCCTTTGCTTCATCCGTTGTTTTGGTGAAGAAGAATGATGGGACATTGCACATGGGCATAGATTATAGAGCGCTCAACAAGAAGACCTTGAAGAACCGCTACCCCATTCCACGCATTGATGAGCTGATGGATGAGCTTAGAGGAGCCAAGTACTTCTCTAAGATAGACTTGCATTCAGGGTACCACCAGATCAAAGTGAGGGATGGGGACATCCCCAAGACGACTTTCAGGTGCCACTTTTGGCATTTTGAGTTTTTGGTTATGCCCTTTGGGCTGACCAACGCACCTGCGACCTTTCAGTCCTACATGAATCACCTGTTCCGTGGGAAGTTGCGGAAGTTTGTACTGTGGTATTCTTCGATGACATTCTGATATACAACAGGATGTGGGAGGAGCATTTGCAACACTTGGAGGTGATGTTGCGCATTTTAGAGGAGCAACAGTTTTACACCAAGTTGTCAAAGTGTGAGTTTGGGCTGACAAAGATGCTCTACATGGGGCACATTATTGGCGCAGATGGAGTGAGAGTGCATGAGGAGAAGATCAGGGCCATTGGGATTGGCCAGTGCCCCGGAATGTGACTGAGATGAGGGGATTTGTGGGCATATGCACCTATACAGGAAGTTTGTAAAGGGCTTCTCACAGTTGGCAACTCCCCTCACAGATCTGACCAAGAAGGGGTCTTTCACATGCAGAGATATAGCGTAGTCAACATTTGATCGCCTCAAGGAGGTGATGAACAACTGCCCAGTTTTGGCACTCCTGGATTTCACTTAGCCTTTCACATTGGAGTGTGATGCATTAGGCGAGGGAATTGGCATAGTACTATCTCATGATGGTCACCCCATCTGTTTTGAGAGACAAAAGCTCCTTTTGCATCAATGTTATCGGAACCGAACCGGTCATCGAACTGGAAAACCTTGTGGACCAGGAATTGGTGGGAACCAGACCGGAATTGGAAAAAAACCGGAAAAAAAAACGGTTTACCAAAATCACATAAAATATTCATATTTTAAAGAAAACAACAAATATATTCATGTGCATCCATATGAATCCACACTGTTTATACGCAAATATGCAAAAGTTCTCATTTATATAGCAAGTAATAGTGCATACCACCAAAATAGCACTTAGTGCAAAACATTGTTGAAACAAAAAAGTTACAAACATCAAGAAGCAGGATCTAAAAGGTCTTTATAGTCCAAAATAACATCATAGATCATAGTATTATACTACAACCTACAATACTACAAGCTACAACGACAACAAATCAATGATCAAATCATCATTCATCAATCATCATCCTGATCATCCTCCTTATCCTCATCTGAAGAATGAGTAGCATCCAAGTCTGCAATGGGATTATGGCTTGATTCCCATGGCCCTTGATTTACCCTCTAAAATTTTGGAGAAAATAAGCTCCAGAATCTGCATGAGAGGTTGTATTCTATTTACGAGAAGGAGATGTTGGCCATCATACATGCATTGGCAAATTCCGACCGTATCTGGTGGGCAACAGATTTCGGGTGAAGACTGATCACAATAGTCTTCGCCATTTTGTGGGGCAGTAGGGCCTCAGTGACAGGCTGCAAAGGTGGGTCAGCAAGGTCTAGGCCTATGACTTTGATATTGCGTATGTCAAGGGTGAACACAATGTGGTAGCAAATGCATTATCCAGGAGGCCCGCAACACTTTCAGTCATGAGCATTTGCCATGATTGGAAGGCACAGTTATTGGTGGAGTACTCCAAAAATCGACGGGCATGTGAGATTCTAGAGGGTACGCATATTGATGAACATTACAAGGTGATGGCTGATGCCATATACTACAAAGGGCGCATATTCTTGGTGCCAGGTTCACAGTTGAGCGAGAGGATTTTCCATGCAACTCATGAATCTTCATTGTCAAGGCACCAGGGGTTCCAGAAGACATACATGACGGTCAAAGAGCGCTTCACATGGAAAGGCCTCAAGGGGAATGTATTGAAATATGTGCAGGAGTGTGAGGCTTGTCAGAGGAATAAGGGGGAGTTGACCCATCTAGCCGGGTTGTTGCAGCCACTTCCCATCCTTGAGGGGAAATGGGAGAGTATCTCCATGGATTTTATCACAGGGCTCTCGACGGTGTAGGGTAGAGATTGTATCTATGTGGTGGTGAATCAGTTGATCAAATATGCACACTTCTTTGCCATTCCAACCCGGTATTCAACATCACAGGTAGTAGAGCTATTTTTCAGGGAAGTCTTTCGCTTGCATGGACTCCCCAAGACCATAGTTAGTGACAAAGACAACCGGTTCATGGGGGCATTCTGACAGGATATTTTTAGGTTAGTGGGAACTGAGTTCACCCCCAACACTAGCTACCACCCACAGACAGACGGAAAAATCGAGAGGGTTAACAAATGGTTGGAGGGCTATCTACAGAACTATGTGACCCTCCAACAAAGGGCATGGATTCAGTGGTTTCATTTGGGCGAGCACTACTACAACACCACCCACCACATGTCCATTGGTATGTCACCTTTTCGTGCCTTTTATGGTTATGATGCTTTATCTTTTGCTGACATTGCTTTTGGAGACAGCCAGGCCCCAAAGGCCAACTTATTGATAACTCAGAATCAGTAGAAGGTGTACGCAAACAGACACAAGATTGAGAGGTAGTTTGAGGAGCGGGACTTAGTTTTCCTGGGGCTACAAACTTATCGTCAGTCTACACTGTGTAATATTCCCAATTAGCAGCGGCTAATTGGAAATATTAATGTTGTCTAATTTTTGCTTTTATAAAGTTAAATTATAAATAAAAGTGAGTAGAGGGGGACATAACTCACTCTAAACATAAAGTTCACTCCCTAGTAGACACAACGTTGTAACTTAAGTGGGCCAAGGGGGGCAAAGAGACCACGTAGCGAGGGGACCCACTAGAGCACGTGGAGGGACTATGCAGGTTGAGTTGGCAGCGTGGGGCCAAGAGAGGCTATGTTGGAGATGATGGGCCTAGGGTTTGAGAGAGAGGCCAACGTTATAAAAGGAGGAGAGCCTCCTCATTTTGGTCATTCGATGTTTATGCATATTGAGCTGGTCACTTCAACTACTTGAGCGTGCTCGCTGTTTAGCTTGTCTGCAACACTGTTTAGTGCATTGAGTGTCTCCATTCGGAGATCTCACCCTCAGCCCCGGGAGACTTCGAGTGCTTGCTTGGGTGAGGTTGTCCCATCAGTATTTTGCTGGAGGATTGGTTTTTGGCTTTTGTGGAAGAGCAGTGCATCCATAGACTGCGCAGTCTTGAGAGGGAGGACGCAGTACATTTTGAGGGAGCTTCGGAGAGGCATTGTTTCGGAGGATTTTGGTCGGGAGATTGAGCAAGGGGCCAGCCCTTGCCTATTGGAGACTCTTGGTTGAGCGGGAGGTCATATTTTGGAGTATTCCATTCAGTCTCAGCGCAGAGCCTTGGAGGATAGCGTAGATCCTCAAGGGAGGTATTTTCGGAGGTTGTCCATTCTAGAAATGCTCTCTGGGCTTTTCTGGGTTTTGTGAGCAGAGGCTGATTCCAGAGTTTCAACTCATTCCGAGTAGGGGAGCAGCCCCTAATACTCATCTTGTTCCAGCAGTAGCGGCTACACGACAGTTTTCTCGCAGCTTGGACGCAGATCAGAGAGCAACCATTCTATTGGTATTCTGAGAGTATTCCTACACTTGCCTGGTGCAAGTCGAGGTGCCATCACTCTGATCACCTCTTGTACTCATTGCTATTTCTCAGTATAATAAAATGGCTCACTATTCTCTCTATTTTATGTGTATATGTTGCATATACTATTTCTAGCATTTTATGTACTGTTGTATGGTCTGCATCTTTGCTTATTTACCCTTTGAGACATTCTCGTTGCTATACCATCTGTTGTGTTTTGCCCATACTCTATAGACGGAGTCTGGTGAGGGCCAGGTAGCCTCTAGATCTCACCCTCTTTTCAGAGGTGAAATATCTGGTAAACGCCCCTCCAGTCCATCTCTGGTTTAGAGTTGACTGTGTTTGAGAGATATCCCTGAAAGGGGATATTATAGTGGTATCAGAGCCTCATTCTTGGCTTAGCCGTGGGGATCTTTTCCTATGAACACAGAGGGTAGGCAGAATCTTACCCATCAAACGCTGTAGAGGTGGAAAATATGGGGGTCTCACAACAGTGTGACCAGCATTTACCAGCCTTTAGTAGGCCAACCAGGATCACGATGCCTACCTTCTTACCTCCAGTACCGAGTGAGAAAGGTAGGAGGCATGATCATATACCCTTGGGAGATTATTTTCGCGAATGGCAGTCCATGGGGGAAAACTTCAGAGCAGCTTTTCCCTTCAGAGATTACTGTCATCTCAAGCAGGAGGAAGAAAGAAGTAACAGTGGGGGATCTAGCACGCAGAGTTCAGAGTTGCAGCGTCCCAATGGGAGGACACCTTTTCCCATACATTATGGATTGACCGATTGCACGGTTTGGGATCGGGTGGAAAAGATGGATACCTCTTTCCAGCTTGATCGAATAACGGAGGGGGAAGCCTTCAAAATGGCTACCTCGCACTTGGAGGATGAGGACACACAGGATCATGGGGAGCATGTGGATACACCCAGTATGATGCAGGGGTCACCTGTGTTGGAGACTTCTTTGACGATATCGGTTGACATCTTAGTAGAGAGAGTAGAGATTACCCCAGTAGTGCCATCCATTAAGGTGATGACCGGGGTAGTGTTCGAGTCTTCGGGTGGTAGCAATGTGCGGAAGATGGGTGAGGTACCAGGAGATGTATCCACCTTTGATGAGGCACTAGGAGATACAGAGGTATTGGACGATGGTCGCACACAACGGTGTCATCAGCTTCGAGCCAACCTTCTAGTTTTGAGAGGGAAGGCCACATCAGTACGAGAGGCTATTTTGTTATAGAACGAGGAGCTAGAGGGCATGAGAGTGGTTTGTGCCGAGTTAGTGGCCAAGTTGGCCTGCATTGGGGAACGACTGGATTCCCTAATGGTACAGCTAGAGGGCACATTGGAGTGTCAGAGTAGCTCCCTTCAGGCATGCATAGACGGGGCTAGCAGCATTTTTGGGACACCTCTTTCCATTGGAGAGAGAGAGGCGGAGCCATCTAGTCAGATCTCATACATTGACTTGGTTAGTGGGATGAGACGATGGGAGTTGCACAGGGTGCAACATCCACATGTTGAGGTTGGATGGCGAGAGATTTTGAGTTGGTACCCGGTGGAGTGGGTTATGGAGATAGTGGTGGACCCGGGTGTAGTTCAACAGGAGTTTCCAGGTGCTGGAAATACAGGATCCCCAGACTGGCATTGGAATCTAGGCGGGACTACCTGTCATTTCCCAGGTAGGTCGGTTGACTATGTCTTGGAGGGTACAGTTGGCCTAGCAGTTGAGCATGCGCATTCGCTAGGGGAGTTTCGATCAGCTCTAGCGGTCCACCAGTTTATGCGCAGACTCCCTAGGTTGTCTTGGTATGACACTTATATGCGGGGTCACAGGGTGATCAACATACCTTGGCAGGAGCTTGTCGGAGGAGGTGGCATTGGCAGGCCACCAGATGGTGCCTTGTATGGAGCCAAAGATTCTTCACCTTTGTGTGGGGCACAGAGGACACAGCGGAGCCGAGTAGTGGTGGTATCACTACTGACACATAGGGAGATTCACTTCTCAGACCCCTCGGGGAGGGTTTGGAGTGATGATCCATTCGTCGGCGGGTATAGCGATGCGACAGTGGAGATGATGATATCGATTGGGGTGGTCTGACATGTAGAGGCACAACTCTAGGTCATCACATCCCAGGATGTGTGGGAGCCTCTAGCATTGAGCGGTGGTCTACCGGTGGACATGGAGTTGCATGGTGGTGTACCGTAGTGTGTGGGACTGCATTGTGGAGTAGGAGTGTCCTACATCACATTGAGAACACGCGAGGAGTTATCGATGCCTTGACACAGACAGGGCACGAGACGGTACAGGGTGGTACAACAGTAGTAGGGGGTATCCATCAATGTACAGGGGTATGCCTCAGTGTGCAGTGGCATGTCGAGGAGTATTTGGATGATCGGTGGTATGCGAGGGCGTACGGTGCTGCACAACAGGGTCTTGGAGTATTGCCTCCAGGGAGACTCACTGACAGGGACACCAGGCTTACCTTTGGGGGTAGTTCACCCAGGATCGATGGGGAGACAGATGAGCGATACTCGACGGTATCTGTGGGGACTCACGCACCCGACCCTCTCCTACATCACTCACAGGCACAGTCAATTTTGTTGTTGTCCTTTGGCACTTTGGGTACAGGTCAGGTGATGAGATGATCCTTTGTAGGGGTGGCACATCAGTCATCGCTGAGCGTACGATTTGGGAGCAGGTCATGAGGGAGACATGCGTCACTCTTTTCTCAGGGCGTGTCGAGACCATGCATGAGCAGAGGATACTGGGTACAACAGAGGTAGCATCCCAGTATGTGTCTGGGCTCCAGACAATGTATCGACACATTATCGAGAGGGTGGATGGCATATTCAATGCAGATGAGGTGGCGGAGGTAGAACAGGAGGGCATTCCTTCTGTATGCCAGGGTGAGGACTCTTCTTTATATGAGTCCATTGGATCAGTTGAGGATGCTTCTGGGGAGCGAGAGCAGTCATGCCGAGATGATGACAGTAGACTGGAGCTGCATTCCAGTGTATAGGGTGAGTAGTCAGGGGACTCTACGGGAGATACTCTGGGCGATGAGTCACTTGTGACGATTCAGACAAAGCAGCATATGATGGAGCCTGAGTCAGCAGAGGAGGATACCATGCACATCATGCATGATAGTCCTTTGGGGGAGAGCCAGATGGAGGCAAACATCGAGTCCGTGATGGATATGCGGCTAACCTTGGGGTTAGCTATTGAGGAGGAGCAGTCAGATGCACTGACATCGAGTACGGTGACAACAGTTGTAGATCCATATCCTCTAGAGATGTTGGAGGTTGATGGGATATTTCTGCAGGGGGCTAGGGGACGGCAGGAGCTTTACATTCCCGATGAGAGGGATGAGTTGTTGGAGATGGTGGCGCATCCATCTTTGGGCTGACACATTGATGAGGTACAGATAGATGTACGAACAGTCGGCCGAGCTGCAGTACTTCTAGTGAGTAGTACTCTCCAGGAGTACATCGATGGGGCTTGCAGCATATCTTGCCCACTTTGGCCCATTATAGAGAGAGGGGCTTCCTTCTACAGACAACTTTCGTTGGTAGACAAGGCAGAGCAGTGTGAGTTGATTACGGGCTGGCGACAACACTCCAGGCGTGTACCATATACAGTTGTTGCTACATTAGATTCTTCTTCCAAGATGGATTGGCGGGAGACCATGGGTTGGTACCCTCTTGATGGTATGATTTTCTTCATAGGGAGCACAATAGAGCAGGGGTCCTTAGACATAGCCGATGTTACAGATCCCAGCTGGTAGTGGGACCCAGGTCATCATTTCTTCATCACTCCATCCCGATTTCAGGAGGGCAGGATCAGCATGGGATTGAGTCAGGACTTGGATTGGAGAGAGGTGATGAGTTGGTATGCAATTGGTGGGGCAGCTTATACAGTTAGAGGTACAACACAGCAGGAGCTAGGGAGCATTGATGCTTGTTGGCGGGCTTCACTTCATGGGGCATCAACTATAGCCCGAGGCAGTGCGCAACCTGAGCCGTGGGACTTGGGTGATGATTGGCCATGGTGGCGTTGGGATCCGGGAGGATTGTTTGTTCGCTGGTACAATGAGAGATCAGTTTGGGATCCCGGCATTGAGAGATCCCTCCATATCAAGGTGATACAGAGGACAGGGAAGATTTAGTGGTGCATCTGGGACCCAGGCACATTTTACAGTGATGGTGAGGAGCATCAGCTAGAGGGGATGTTGTTCAGGCATTGCTTGAGGACAAGCAATTTTTGGTGGGGAGGACTGTAATATTCCCAATTAACAGCAGCTAATTGGAAATATTAATTTTGTCTAATTTTTGCTTTTATAAAGTTAAATTATAAATAAAAGTGAGTAGAGGGGGTCATAACTCACTCTAAACATAAAGTTCACTCCCTAGTAGACACAACGTTGTAGCTTAAGTGGGCCAAGGGGGGCAAAGAGACCACGTAGCGAGGGGACCCACTAGAGCACGTGGAGGGACTGCGCAGGTTGAGTTGGCAGCGTGGGGCCAAGAGAGACTACGTTGGAGATGTTGGGCCTAGGGTTTGAGAGAGAGGCCAACGTTATAAAAGGAGGAGAGCCTCCTCATTTTGGTCATTCGATGTTTATGCATATTGAGCTGGTCACTTCGACTACTTGAGCACGCTGGCTATTTAGCTTGTCTGCAGCACTGTTTAGTGCATTGAGTGTCTCCGTTCAGAGATCTCACCCTCAGCCCGGGAGACTTCGAGTGCTTGATCGGGTGAGGTTGTCCCATCAGTATTTTGCAGGAGGATTGGTGTTTGGCTTTTGTGGAGGAGTAGTGCATCCATAGACTGCGTAGTCTTGAGAGGGAGGACGCAGTACATTTTGAGGGAGCTTCGGAGAGGCATTGTTTCGGAGGATTTTGGTCGGGAGATTGAGCAAGGGGCCAGCACTTGCCTATTGGAGACTCTTGGTTGAGCGGGAGGTCATATTTTGGAGTATTCCATTCAGTCTTAGCGCAGAGCCTTGGAGGATAGCGTAGATCCTCAAGGGAGGTATTTTCGGAGGTTGTCCATTCCAGAAATGCTCTCTGGGCTTTTCTGTGTTTTGTGAGCAGAGGTTGATTCCAGAGTTTTAGCTCATTCCGACTAGGGGAGCAACCCCTAATACTCATCTTGTTCCAGCAGTAGCAGCTACACGGCAGTTTTCCAGCAGCTTGGACGCAGATCAGAGAGCAGCCATTCTATTGATATTCTGAGAGTATTCCTACACTTTCCTGGTGCAGGTCGAGGTGCCATCACTCTGATCACCTCTTGTACTCATTGCTATTTCTCAGTATAATAAAATGGCTCAGTATTCTCTCTATTTTATGTGTATCTGTTGCATATACTGTTTCTAGCATTTTATGTGTTGTTATATGGTCCACATCTCTGCTTATTTACCCTTTGAGACATTCCCGTTGCTATACCATCTGTTGTGTTTTGCCCATACCTTATAGACGGAGTCTGGTGAGGGCCAGGTAGCCTCCAGATCTCATCCTCTTTTCAAAGGTGAAATATCTGGTAAACGCCCCTCCAGTCCATCTCTGGTTTAGAGTTGACTGTGTTTGAGAGATATCCCTGAAAGGGGATATTACACACTGAAACACAAGGAAGCTGAGAAGCTACTGTTGAAAAGTGTAACTAGGTTCGGTCTTCATAATGACATGTAATTATGTGTTTATGTAAAGAAGAGACAAAAGAAAATAAAATGTATTTATTGTATTACTTGCATCATGGGTTTCATGAGCAAGAATTTTATTATAGGTCAAAGACTTCTTCTGGATGTCTTTAGGATTTTGTCATCTTGTCATAAAGATAATTAGAGTCATGTAAATGAAGTCATGTTACACTTAAAAGTTGTCTATTAGCCCTCTAAAGACAAGCACAATCCTCTTGAAAGTCGACTTCCTAAACAGTGTGAGAAGATCCTCATGTTGACTCACATAAATATGACACGTCAGTTCACTTGCTCATGTTGGCTAATATAGATGGACGAACCACTATAAATAGGAGGCTAGGCTCCTCGCACTTACACGGAAAAGTTTGGATAGAAGTTTGAGATTTTTGGATGGGTACAGTTTGGATGGAAACCACAGATCAACAGAACACATAATTTCGGTATCTAAAGTTTTGGATATCACAAAGAGCATTTTTGGATCTATAGAACAGACTTAGCATATCTCTGAGATTCTCGATGGAGAAAGCAGAAAAGAGTTAGGATCAGATTCAGATGAGCACAGTGAATAGGTTGGGTGTAATCATAATGAATAGGAATACTGATCCCTTTGTACTTCGGATGGATGAGCACAATATCAAGTTTGGATCAAATTGATCAGTAGTTCGAAAGGAATGCAAAAGACAGTCTCATTACAAGACTCGACCTACCTTGCAGTGGAGTATACCTCTATCTCAGTATCACATCAGAAGGACGTAAGGTCTCTTTGACAACATGACAGCTCGTTGTCACTACATTTTGTTGATGATACTAAAGGCATCATCTCTGTGATAAGGATCTCCGTAGTAGTGAAGCTCTCAGTGTCAAAACAATGATGAAGATCTCGGTATCAAGGCATGCTGTAGAGGTAAATCCCCTCTGCGGACAGAGGCAATCCCTACTAGCCCAGATCGGGTCTAGCAACAATCGTATCACGCTAAGGTGCAATTTCCTAACTGCAATAGACCAAATTGCGACAAAGGCCTACCTCAAGTCCAACGCTGTTGTTCGTAGAGAAGATGGCGCTCCCGTTTCCTTGCTCCAGCAGATCACAATCCTCTTGCTTGCTGCGATCGAACACCTGCACGCACAAGCAACACGACAAACACAAGCGTAAAACCCAATATATGCAATTATGTATCAGTCAGAGAGGACACAACTCATGATCATAATGAACAATACGAGTGGAACCATAACCAATAGTCGCTTATCATTAATTAATACAAAGGAAAATACAACCTGGCTCTGACTCTGAATCTTCCTTCGGCGGGTCGTCAGCGGAATATGTCTCGGTAAAGCTCGTCGGGAATGGGGACAAGCCTCTCTCTTCGATCGTCAATCTCCTTGCTATTGATTTGGCTCTATGAGGACTATTGCAGCATTCTTTAAGCTATGAAGGCTCTTGGAGACTCAACCATTCAGCCCCTTAGCTATTCAGCCATTCAGCCCTTAGCTATTCAGCCATTCAGCCCCTTCATCAATGGATGAAGGCTATATTTATAGAGGAGAGGAGGAGGTTGGGATCCCTACAATAGTGGAAGGGAGGCCTTATCCCTTGGGAGGTTCCCCATAAGGTGGAAACAAGAGGCCAAAGGAGGAAGGCCGTAGTTATTCAGTCAAAACCACTCCTCATGACTCATCCAGGAAGTTGTTGTAATCGAAACTTCGCCTCTTTTTTTCAAAAACTTTCCATAAGCAGATTGGTGCGGGTGCTCAACTAGGACAGAGCGCCAATTGGCGCGAGCTTAGTGTTAATTTTCCTCATTGGCGCGAGGACATAACGGGCTACCAGCGCCAAGGCAAAAACAAGTGTTTTTAGGGGTCTGCTCAGGAAATGATCAACAGAAGGAATGTTGTCCTCATGGAAAGGGATGCAATGATGGTATTTGCAAGGCATGACACTACTTATTGGTCACAAAAATGACCCTCCAATGGGCGAGATGGGTATTGCAGGGACGGTGACAAATTACTGTGTAACATATGCCCCCTAAAGCATGAGGCCCGAGAGAGAGAGAGAGGGGTGAAATGCTTTACGAGAACATGTCCAACTGAAAACACCGCCGTCGGAAAACCTGCGTAGAGAAGTACAACTGATGTCTCAAATACATGATATATGTGGTATGGGCGCAGCCCATCCATAACAAAGTATACAAGAGTCCAGATCCAAAGGCATGGACGAATGATCCAAAGGAGGATCTATAAATAGACTCGTGTATGGTCGTAGCCATCCAATGAATGAGTCATGTAACTAATCGTAATAATCCACAAAATCCGTAGCTTGATTCAACAGACAAAACTATGGTCTTGCGCTCCATCTCGACCCAAACAAAGTACAAGTTCAAGCATGTGAATATGTGAGCCGAAGTCGAACATGCAGGAACATCATCTAATTACCAGCCAATGATGAAAGCTGTTAACAGACGCGAGAGAGACCACCAATAATGGCAATGGTCCTCAAGGTACTACAGGTACAATCTATGGCGTGCGAATAAATGAGTTGACGTCGAACACCCGCAGAATCACTCGATCGGAGGTCAATGATGTAAACCTCACGTCGAATGCGACGAACCTGCCATTGAGGCATGCAGGCTCCAAGGTACCATCAGGAGTCTCTAGACCAACTTCCTGGATAATGAGTTGAAGTCGACAGAAGTGACCTTGATCGAAGTTGGGCCATAATGATTCCCACATCATCGACACGAGACAGAGGAACATGATGTTTTTGTTGTGAATCAGGATCGTATGAGAAACAGAGGAAGGTTGAGACTTTTGCAGAGGTCAACTTCTCTTGAACATATCGGCGGCACGACAGTGGATTTGGCAGTATTTGACATCAAAAGATCTGAGGTCATGATGACGAGGCAAAGAGCAGATGAGAGGTCAAAAGGGATTACCCAAACCCATGGAAGCAAGTGAAAAAACAAGATGAGATGTCCCCAACCCGACACGAACGCAGACAAGTGCCATGTTCAAGAGCGACATACTGCCGACACGACAACGATGCTGGTTCCATTTTTCCCCACCATTCCTGGCGAGTACCTCTTTATTTTTACACAAGCTTGAAGAGGATACCATATGCTTGTCATATAAGTTCGTCCTTCAGACGAACCCATCCTAGTACATTTAATGAGCCCTAGGAAGGAGAAACTCGAATAACGTCATGATTGACAATTTTCGATGTCATTTAGGTTTAATGAGTCTGAAAAAGGGAGAAATCGACATCTTTTCATGTTTAGAGAGTTTGAAAAGACAGCAGAAAAGTAAACTCCAACAGTCCCTTTTCGTAAATAGTTCCTCAGATCCGAAAAAGTAGAAAACTATGTCTGAGAAAAACTCCTAGTCGCGATAGGCTAGGGTATTCCTTTTTCGTAAGTAATCTATCCCAGCCCGAAAAAGGGGTAAACGTATACTGGGTAGATGTCGTTTCGTAGCCACTTTAACGAGATCAAAACGACAAGCGACTCAGCGATCTTTTCATGTTTAGGGAGTCAGAAAATAGCTGAAAGTTGACTCCTCCTGAAGGAACGAGTGGTATAAAGGGTAGAAACTGGTTCCGGTAATGGTGGAACTGCTCAAAACAAGATAAAGGTCAAGAGGCTGGCTAACAAGACCACTCATCGCAGCGGTTCCTTAGGAACGGGTAAAACAACCAAGTGAAGGCATATGATCGGCCAAGCAGATGGGGACGATGGAATGAGAAAACCAAGGCTCATCTAGCAAAAACAGGCTAATAAAATGGAAATCACGAGAGGTAAAATGGGAAAGGTTTCATTTTTACACAAGCTTGAAATCAGGAAACTCTTCTTGAAATTGGTTTCATTTTTACACAAGCTTGAAACAAAGATAAACTATGCTTGAAACCGGTTTCATTTTTACACAAGCTTGAAACGAAAACAAACTATGCTTGAAAAAAGTAAGCATGCCCCCAAAGATGGTAACTCAATTAAGGTACATGCCTCCCAAGCTTCAATCCATATGAAAGGCAGATGGAGTGAAGGTTCAAGTTACTAGATTAAGAGAAAGACTCGATCGATTTTACGAGATCTTATCAAAGACTCGAATTGAACGGAACGTGAGCCATTGTTTTATCGAGGTTGACACATTAAAAAGAACTATCCTCGTGATACACCTTGCTTCATGGTTTAAGGAGCTTGACACAAGAAAACGAACTGTGCTCTGACCGACCTCATCATAATGAACAAGAAGTCATCGCTTCCAAGAGTTCCACTCCCGATGGAAGGAAAACATCCTGGAAGTCAGGACCCAATGCCCCGAGCACCTGATGCACAATGGCACTATCGCTGGGTACAGGCATGGGGTAGGTAGCCACATAGTTGACCTGTGGTGGGGCAGATACAACGGGTGGATAAAAACCAGGAAGGGATGATGGCGGGCCAGCTACCACATCAGGACGAAAGAACGAAAGCTGATCAATGGTCACAATCCATCCTTCATGTGGAAAACAGACCACACGAAAAAGCAAGGAGACAAGCGCTCCCATGGCATAGGTGTAATCGCGCCCCAAAAGCAGATTGAAATCCAAGGGGCCTAGAACAACCATCACGTCCATATGGACAATTTTACCTCCCAAAGTAATAGGTAGCCTTGGAAGGATCCCTAACGGTTGTCTAATTCTTCTGTTAAATGCCAACAGATTCTGCGTAACAGGCATAAGCGGCGGCGAACCGAAGGCTTGCCAAGTAGTGGAGGATAAAATACTAACAGACGCGCCTTCGTCTATAATGGTGCTGGGTACAACTAGACCAAAGGCCTGTACTGTTATCTCGAAAGGCACATAAGAGGGAAGGTGGTATCCTGCAAATCGACTCCAATCAAAGGAAGCGACCAAACTACTTGGAGGGGCTACCATCGAACCGAAATGGTCTTCCCCTGGTGTTACGGAAGAAGAAGGAGCATCCTCCACGACTTCCATCTCGAAAGCGGGAGGGATATCCTCTGGGACCTCTATCACGGGAGGCGGAGGAACAACTTCTTGAGGTATGGGGACAGGAGAATCTTTCTCCAAATCCGAGGAATCTGAAGAAACAAGAAGAACCTGGGGGATGTGAGATCCACTCTCAATGGAAAAGACTTGGTGCACTGCAGACGGGGCCAGCTCAACCGATCCCACGACCAATGGTTGGTCGGGAACGGATTCTTGAATTTGAATTTCCGGGGGAGCGGGATTGACTAAGGATGACTCTTGACCAATCGTAGGATCAGCTGGTGGAGGACTCAAAGAAAGCCGATTATAACCAGCTTGAAGGCATGGTGTAGAACCAGTTAAATTGTCCAAAACTCGCTTGGCTTCATCCATATACGGACAAAGGTGAATGGCATGGTGCCCCACACACAACTTACAGGGATTGGCAAGCTTACCCTGCTTCTTAGGAGCCTTACCAGCACCAGTTGAAGATGTGCCCCCAACCTAACTCCTAGAAGCCAAAGGCAATGGCGGACGACCGTTGGACCATACTTCGAGCACCTTGGGAATGCTAGGGCAATCTCGAAGAAGATGGTCTCCCGTGCACAACATGCAAGGGAACTTGACTTTCCGCGGAGGGTTGGGAGTTTTATCAAGAGGAGGTGCTTCGGAAGCAGTAGCTGCAGCCTTAGTCTCTCTCTTATCAGACTTCTTCTTCTTTGTCTTCTTAGCCACCTGGTTACTCGAATCTAGACTTTCACACGGCAAAGTGGAAGAGGAGGACGCAGAAATAAGTGAAGAAGGGGAGAGGTCCACCTTGGAATCAACATGATGTTGTTCAGGTGGAGGAACTGGTTGAACAGAAGCCGAGACATTTGGGACCACAGAGGTTGAGAACAACCAAACAGGCAACCCAACAGTTAACCTAGGAATGGACAACGTTGTCATATAAGGAGCACCAGCATTTCCAAAAGGAGAAAATGACCCGGATTCCCATCGAAAATTCCTTGGTTTGGCAGGAGCTTTCGGAAGAAGTCGCCATCATAAACCGTCTTGAACAACACCCTAAGGAAACTAACTTTAACCAGGAATATTTCGTGGGCAGTTAATTTTTAAAACATTGAAACAAAACTCTACCGTTTCATCTTTTAAGAGTCGAGAAACAGGCAAAAGGTGACTCTATCTCTTTCAGTTTTGAAACAAGCGTGAAGGGACAAGTGCTTGATGATCTTTTCAAATTTAGGGAGTCAGTAAAGATCAAACTGACTGCTCAGGAATCCTAGGCAAAGGGTGTACCAAATAACCGTGAACTGCAATATACACCTTGGTTTCAAAATGAAAGAGAAATCAACCAAGGACTTAACGTACGTGCAGGTAATCTTCCCGAATGCTGTGTCCGGTGTATCACGGGTACAAGGCGGCAGACTCGGCTTCCTACGGATAAAGGATAGCAACCTAGTGGGGTCTCCCTTTATAGACAAGTCCGTACTAGTGCTGTCTAAAGCCAAGAGACGAACGACAGCTACTAGGTTTAAAGACGCCGAAACACGTCTCTAGCCTAGACCTCTAAATATTTCGTTAATGTTTCAATGCTGCCTTAGTGTAAATTGAATAAATTTTAATGTTTATCTTCAATTATGTTTCAGTTTTCAGGTCCTAGCGAGTGTTATGTCTCAAAATCTCCTAAATGCACACTACATGCCACAGTATATCATTTCATTTGATGAAAGCTAATTACGAGAGAGTTAAGAGCTTTTCACACAATAATAAAATGATCAGACAACAACCAATAACGTCTCTAATGCAGCTAATGGAAACTAAAAGCTTTTCTTTCAAAGTTACAAATCACTAATAACACAGAAAAGATTCGATTTTCATTAACCAATCAAAGCAAAAGAGATTTTTTTTTTGTGTTTTCAGTGTTTAAGAGCAAAGTGCATTAAACAAAATGAAAACTAATGAAACAAGCAATTTGAGAAGCGATAGCAAAGGAGTAAAAATAATCAAATTTCACTCAATGCAAGCACACAATCAAACCTCAAATTGACAAAAAGTCCCTCAATTCAAAAGACACTCAAAGACTCACATGAACCATGTAATCTAGGCCCAAAACGAGACAAGGCGGAATTCGAATGAAGAAGAAGCCAATCACTCAAATAATGCAATGAAACGATAAACAACCACTAAACGAATGCAGAGGAGCAATCACAAAGTTGACTGAACAGATAGAAACCGAAACTCCCAAGGGAGGCTCGATGCACAATAGCACCTAGATGCCCTAGGGCTAGAATGTAAAATCGATAGAAACGGACAAACAACCAAAGGATGAAGGTCACAGTCAGTCAAACAAGGCTCCAGAACACTCAAGCGGTCGTAAAAATGAAACCAAACACACAGATCAAGCTCAGAAAGCTCAAAACAGAGCAAACCCTAGCACCTTTCAGGATTGGCGCGACTGTCAGGTGGAATCTAGCGCCAGAACAAGATTGGCGCGGGTAATACACTGGCAACATGCGCCAATGGGCGCGACTGTCAGGCTAATAAGTGCGCCAGTAGAGTTTACTATGGAAAAATAAAAAAGAGCAATCCAAGAAGCAAACCAGTGATGTTGAAGTTGAAAACAAAAGCCAAACACACGAAAAGAGCCAGCCAAAAGCGCTGATCAAGCAAGCAAAGTCAAGAATCGATCGAAAGACAAGACAATACACCAAGTGTTTAGTTCATAAACTAGACCGGAGATTGATTGAAGCAACATTCATCTACTTTCGCTAATGCAGAGCAAGAGCGTTTCGAAGGCTATCTGGCTAACTTCAGGCTCCGTCTATAGTTTATAAAGCAAACAACAAGCTAACTCCCCAGTATGGTCGCCAATTTGTTGTAGAGGTAAATCCCCTCTGCGGACAGAGACGATCCCTACTAGCCCAGATCGGGTCTAGCAAAAATAGTATCACACTAAGGTGCAAATTCCTAATTGCAATAAACCAAATGGCGAAGAAGGCTTACCTTGAATCCAACGCTGTTGTTCATAGAGAAGATAATGCTCCCGTTTCCTTGCTCCAGCAGATCACAATCCTCACGCTCGCTGCGATCGAACACCTGCACACGCAAGAAACACGACAAACACAAGCGTAAAACCCAATATATGCAATTATGTATCAGTCAGAGAGGACACAACTCATGATCATAATGAACAATACGAGTGGAACCATAACCAATAGTTGCTTATCATTAATTAATACAAAGGAAAATACAACCTGGCTCTGACGCTGAATCTTCCTTCGGCGGGTCGTCAGTGGAATATGTCTCGGTAAAACTCGTTGGGAATGGAGACAAGCCTCTCTCTTCGATCGTCAATCTCCTTGCTACTGATTTGGCTCTATGAGGACTATTGCAGCATTCTTTAAGCTATGAAGGCTCTTGGAGACTCAACCATTCAGCCCCTTCAACCATTCAACCCCTTAGCTATTCAGCCATTCAGCCCCTTCATCAATGGATGAAGGCTATATTTATAGAGGAGAGGAGGAGGTTGGGATCCCTACAATAGTGGAAGGGAGGCCTTATCCCTTGGGAGGTTCCCCATAAGGTGGAAACAAGAGGCCAAAGGAGGAAGGTCATGGTTATTCAGTCGAAACCACTCGTCATGACTCATCCACGAAGTTGTTGTAAACGAAACTTTGCCTCTTTTGCCCAAACTTTCCATAAACGGTTAGCCGGTGCTCAACTTTGGAAAAGAGCGCCAGCTAGCGCAGGCTCGGTGTTAATTTTCCTCATTGGGCGAGGACATAACGGACTACCGAGCGCAGAGGCAAACAGTGTTTGAAGTGCACTCGAGAAATGATCAACAGAAGGAATGTTGTTCTCATGGAAAGGGATGCAATGATGGTATTTGCAAGGCATAACACTGCTTATTTGTCACAAAAACAACCCTCCAATGGGCGAGATGGGGATTGCAGGGACAGTGACGAATTACTGTGTAACAAGGCAGTGATGCAGTGATGAAGATCTCGGTAATGATAAGAAGGTTGAGGACTTGTGTCTTGGTCTCGGAGTGGCTAACAGGTCAAGGGTCTTGGTCTTGGTATTCATCAATTAGAATCTCTATAAGAAGAATTTGTGCGGGTTTTCCTCTCAAAGAGTGAGAGGTTTTGGCCCTGGCTCATAGCTTATATGTTGTGTCTGTTGTCTATTTTATGTTCATGCATTGGTTATTGTTTGATGAAGAAGAACACTAATAAGATCCTAATCTGAATAAGTAAAAATGCATTCACAAGCAGTCACTGATCGAGAGAAATCTCCTTTTGAAAATTCCCTAGATTTCTCAACAGCTACAACCCCGTTTCTATGGGCCGTACTAGGTGATTAGGAGAGTTGGAGAGGTAGCCTATGAGTTGGAGCTTCCACCAGGGAGCGAGATGTGAAAGTTTCAAAACAGAAACCCTACTGTAGTATCTAGATCTACTTCACCTACTTGTTTGATTAACTTAACAAGTTATTTTACTGAATTATTCAGAAAAAACATTAAAGTAGACACTAACTGCAGCCTACACATCTACATATCATTTACTGAACAATACACACATGTGACAAGATTACATACGATTTTTTGGACAAATGTCCCCGGAAAAACCCAATGCAGGAAAACCAGTGTAGCAGCTCTAGAGGGTTTTTATTATTATGCATAATAAGAATACAACATTCTAGGCACTAGAAATGGTTGGCCGTACAGAGAAATTACACGGTAGTTTGTACCTTTCACTCAGAGATAGAAGATAAGGATGTATCACACCCTCAAATGGGATTTATAGATTATGAGCCCCTTCTGGCCCACTGGAACCCTCAGCGCTGCCTTTGCAGCGTCTGCGTCAGCCCTCACTGGCCAACGTCCCCACTATGTCACCCTGACTGATGCTCTGTTGCCTCTGCGCTACCCTGGCTAGGCTTGCATCACCTTTGTTGGTGCTGTGTAATATTCCCAATTAGCAATAACTAATTGGAAATATTAATTTTGACTAATTTTGCCTTTATAAAGTTAAAATATAAATAAAGTGGGTGAAGGAGCCCTTAGCTCACACTTAGGATAAAAGCATTCCCTAAAGTCACTAAGGAGACATATCGAATTAGCAAGGTGGGGCCTAGTGGCCAAGTGGCAGCGTGGGTAGCGTGGGGCCTAGCCAGTGCAGTTTGAGTTGGACAGCATGGGCCAAGAGGGAGAGCGCAGAGATTGGTGGGGCTTAGGGGAGGAAGAGGCTCACCAAGCATAAAAGGAGGAAGGGTCTCCTCATTCTCTTCATTCTGATTATGCATTTTGAGATTTGTCTTCTTGACATTGAGCACGCTTGCTGTTTAGCAAAGTCTGCACGTATTGTTCAGTACATTGGGTGTCTCCGTTCGGAGATCCCAACCTCAGCCTCGAGGGACTTCGAGTGCCTGCTCGGGTGAGGAGTTCCATCCTTATTTTGTCAGTGGGAGTTGCAGATATCACGGGAGGAGCATCCACGCAGAGAGACAGCGCAGTCAGTGAGAGGGAGGACGCAGTCTTGTGGGGAGGTTGTTCCGGATTGGGAGTTTGAGGTGGATTCAGCCCTGGATAGTGGATAAGGGGCCAGCCCTTTCCTATTTCAGCGTTTTGGTGGAGTTACGGGCCAACTTTTGGAGCAGATTATTCAGAGCCAGCGTCCCTCCTTGAGGAACAACATAGAGCCTCAAGGGAGCTATTTTCGGGGGTCGGCCATCTTTGAAAAGCTTTCTAGGCTTTTCTGGGTATTCGGAGTAGAGGCCATTCCCGAAGTTTCAGCGTTTTTCGAGGTGGGGAGCAGCCCCAATGATTCAGTCCATTCCAGTAGTAGCAGCAGCGCAGTAGCAGTGCCAGTAGCTTGGAGATAACGCAGTCTTGAGTTAGCAGCCATTCCAGGTCCCAATCTGAGAGTATTTCTACGCTTGCCTAGTGCAAGCCAAGGTGCCATCATTCTGATCACCTTTGTACTCATTTTCTATCTTTCGGTATTAATAAAATGGCGCAGCGTTCTTCATATTGGTTATTGTTCATGTGATATCTCTCTAGTTGCTGTTTGTCTTTGTTTATGTGCTTTATATTGCTGTTTATTTCTACTTGGAATATTACAGTGGTATCAGAGCTCATAGACCTGGCTCAGCCTGTGGAGCAGATTGTCTATAACACCTTCAGGTAAACCATACATTTGTTACCAAGGGAGGAGGTACAGAGATCAAGAACGAAGGTTAGAGCTCACTTCCAGGGAAGGTGACATCGTCCCAGTAGTGGACGCAGAGGAAGAGGAACCAATGGCAGAGGACAGGAATGTCGATAAGGAGTTCAGGGAACTTCTCCTCAAATCGGTACAGGATCTGTCGAAACGGATAGAGGAGATGGGGCAAAGATTCACAGCAGAGTTTAGACCTCGCGAGACCCCAAGGGGTTTCCATGTTGGAGAGGGTTCATGCACATCTCATCATTTACAGGAGCACCCCACAGCACAGCAGGTGGCATCACACATCCCCCCCGGTTCCGTGATGCCTACATTTCTTGCCGCAGACATTGGGGCAAAAGCACAGTAGGAGCAGGAGCCGACACACATGGGGGATTATTTTGCTGAGTACCAGTCATACGGTCAGGAGTTCAGAGATGCCATCACTTTCCACGATTTTGTTCAGCTCAAGTGGGACAACAAACCCCACAACCATCACGGGGGCACAGGGATTCACATGACGGAGACTTGTAGCGCACGGTGGGCAGATTCCATTTACCAACATTTGATGGATCATCCAAGTGCTCAACAAAAGCGTGGGTGGGGAAGCTGGATATATATCTCCAGCTTAATCAGATGGCAGAGCCAGAGGCCATCAAAGTGGCAGTGCTGCACCTAGAGGGCGAGGCCCAGGATTGGTGGTTTCAGGGGTTGGTTATGCTGGGGCACTCGAGAGTGACAGCATGTGCCGTGTTTACACGGAGGTTGGTGGAGTGTTTTGACCAGAGGGATCCAAAGGAGCATTTTGTTGAGCTAACCAAGCTCAAGCAGACCGAGAGGCCGGACACGTACATATCGAGTGTTTTTGAGACTTTCTATGATGGTACCAGATCTATCCACCACCCGTATGATTTATATGTTCATAGATGGATTGGCGGAGCCTCTACGAGGCTTGGTCAGATCAACGAGGCCCACGACACTCCATGATGCAGTCGAGAGGACTCAGGATTTGCAGGATGCACTTCCCAGGACTAGAGCTCCTTTTCCCCAGAGATCAGCATTCCAACCGAAGGGAAAGGATGAGAGGGTTCCCCCTGCCAGGGGGAACCAGGGTAGAGGGTTTGGAGATGATGAGGCCAGGAGAGAATTGAAGCGGAAGAGATTGTGCTTCACGTGCTAGGAGCCATGGGCACCAGGACACCGTTGTGCCACGGGGAAGGCACATTACATCGAGGTCTTCTCTGATAGTAGTGGGGAAGAAGACGAGTATGAGGATGTGGAGGCTAGGGACAACAATACAGTGCAGAGAGGGGATCATCTGCCACCTCCATCACCTAGAGCAGGAGGTGCAGCTTTCGCACCTATTGGGGGAGCCCTTGCAGCCTTGCGGGGAGTTCCCAAGTAATTGACACTGCATGCCCGAGGTACAGTACGAGGGCAGTGTGTGTCGGTGTTGGTAGATAGTGGGGCTACCCACAATTTCATTGATGCTCAACTGGTAGAGCGGAGGGGCATACAGATGGAGACTTTTGATGGATTTTTGGTGCTGGTTCCAGGGGACCAGACCATGCAGTGTGCCAGGTATGTGCCAGCCTTGACAGTGACGATGGGGACATACACCCTGACAGATCATTTTTTCGTGGTGGACATTCCGGACACCAACGTGATACTGGGAGTACAGTGGCTTATCACATTGGGGAAGGTCACCACTGACTGGGAGACCTTGGAGATGGAGTGGACAGACAATAAGACTGGGAGGCATGAGAAGATTCGGGGGATGCACACCTACCCACCACAGACAGTTTCAGCACACCAGATGGGGTCGAATTTCCGGAAGGGGGACATAGAGTGGGCAGTGGAGCTGCATGTGTCGGAGGTAGGATCTACAGGGCAGGCCGTACACCCAAATGTACAGTCCATTCTTGACAGGTATGCTACGGTATTTGGGGAGATACCACCAGGACAGCCACCGGATCAGGGGTTTCAGCACACCATTGAGCTGGAGCAGGGTATTCAGGCTATTATCACTACACCCTATAGGCACCCCAAAGGCTATCGAGATGAGATTGAGAGGGCTATCCATGAGCTCTTAGCTCTTGGACACATCCGTCCTAGCACCAGCCCCTTTGCTTCTTCAGTAGTGATGGTGAAGAAGAAGGACGACATGTTGAGGATGTGCATTGATTACAGGGCCCTGGACAAAAAGACCTTGAAGAACCGGTACCCCATCCCACGGATTGATGAGTTGATGGATGAGCTGAGGGGGGCCAAGTTCTTCTCAAAGATTGAATTGAGATCCGGGTACCATCAGATTCGCGTGAGGGAGCAGGACATTCCCAAGACCGCTTTCCGGTGTCATTACGACCATTTTGAGTTTTTGGTGATGCCTTTTGGGCTAACCAATGCCCCGGCCACTTTTCAGTCATGCATGAATCACATCTTCCGCAGTCACTTGAGGAAGTGCATGTTAGTGTTTTTTGACGACATATTGATCTACAGTCGGACATGGGAGGAGCACCTCCAACTTATAGAGGCTGTATTGTGCATTTTGGAAGAGCATTAGTTTATGCTAAGTTCTTCAAGTGCGAGTTTGGGTTGACCAAGATGCTCTAGTTGGGGCACATCATCGGGGTGGATGGAGTAAATGTACACGAGGAGAAGATCAAGGCCATCAGGGAATGGCCGGAGCCGAAGAATGTGACGGAACTTCGAGGATTTGTGGGGATTTTCACCTACTACCGAAAGTTCGTCAAGGGATTTTCCCAACTTGCTGCACCCCTTGCAGATCTCACCAAGAAGGGGGCATTCAGTTGGTCGGATACAGCGCAGAGGGCTTTTGACAGGCTCAAGGAGGTGATGAGCAGCTGCCCAGTGTTAGCATTACTGGATTTTACACAACCCTTTGTCTTGGAGTGTGATGCATCGGGGGAGGGGATAGGCGCAGTGCTGATGCAGGGAGGCCACCCCATAGCTTTCGAGAGCCGGAAGCTATTGCCACATGAGAGGTTGTATGCTATATACGATAAGGAGATGTTGGCCATCATGCATGCATTGGCCAAGTTTCGGTAGTACCTTGTCGGGAACAGGTTTAGGGTGAGGATGGACCACAACAGCCTCCAGGTTTTTCTAGAGCAGAAGCAGTTGCAGGAGAGGCAGCAAAAATGGGTCAGTAAGATTCAGGCTTACGACTTTGACATCAAGTATGTCAAAGGGAAGAACAACGTTGTGGCAGACACACTTTCATGCAAGCCAGCAGCGTTGTCCTTGATGAGTTTGGACATGGATTGGAGGGCTTGACTGTTGGTAGAGTACTCCAAGGACCGTTTTGCCTGCGAGATTTTGGATGGGCAGGTGACAGATGACAGGTACAGAGTGATGGACGAGGTGATCTATTACAAGGACAGGATCTTCTTGACTGAGGGCTCCCAACTCAAGAAGAAGATATTGCATGCCTCACATGATTCACCATTATCAGGCCACTAGGGGTTTACCAAAACCTACAGGGCCATCAGGGAGAGGTTCTCTTGGAAGGGCCTCAAGGAGGACGTGCTCCAATATGTCAGGACGTGCGAGGTTTGCTAGTGCAACAAAGGAGAGATGAACCATCCGACAGGATTATTGCAGCTTCTTCCCATACCTGAGGGGAAATGGGAGAGTATCTCGATGGACTTCATTACAGGGTTGCCCACGGTACAGGGCAAGGATTGCATATTTGTAGTCGTTGATTGATTGACTAAATATGCTCATTTTTTCGCCATATCGGCACATTACACTGCAGCGCAGGTAGCAGAGTTGTTCTTCAAGGACGTTTTCAGATTGCTTAGTCTCCCAAAGACCATTGTCAGTGATAGGGATAGCCGCTTCATGGGCGGATTTTGGCAGGAGCTTTTCTGTTTGGTGGGCACTGAGTTGACACCGAGTACTAGTTACCACCCCCAGACGGATGGATAGACTGAGATAGTGAACAAGTGGCTGGAGGGCTACTTGCGTAACTATGTCAGCGGGCAACAAAAGGCATGGTTGAGATGGTTGCACTTGGGGGAGTACTGCTACAACAACACTCATCACATGTCCATTGGTATGTCTCCGTTTTATGCATTGTATGGATATCATGCTTTATCTTTTGCTAACATGATGTTTGGTGCTAGCAAGGCTCCTAGAGCCAAGGATTGGATCCAAGAGAGTCAGGACATTCTCCGAGCTCTCAAGGATAACATGGCTACAACGCTGAACTAGCAGAAGTTGTATGTTGATAGGGGACGGGTTGAGAGGCAGTTTGAGGTAGGGGACTTGGTCTACCTACGCTTGTAGCCATATTGGCAGTCCACGCTGAAGCAGAAGGGGGCTGAAAAGCTCAAGCCCCCCTTCTATGGACCCTACAGGGTGATACGCAGAGTGGGACAAGTTGCATATGAGTTGGAGCTGCCCCAGGGCAACAAGATTCATAATGTTTTTCACGTATCATGCCTGAAGAAGGCATTGGAGCCGCAGGTGACTGCAACAGAGGAGCTTCCGCCTACAGATGATGAGGGGCACTTGGTGCTACAGCCGGAGGCCATTATTGACACTAGGGAGAGATAGTTACGGAGCAAAATAGTCAGGGAGTACCTAGTGAGATGGAGGCATTTATCGGATGAGGATGCCACTTGGGAGAGTGAAAAGATTTTGCAGCATCAATCTTTACAGTTGCTTGAGGACAAGCGACGTTTTGCCGGGGGAGACTGTAATATTCCCAATTAGCAATAGTTAATTGGAAATATTAATTTTGACTAATTTTGCCTTTATAAAGTTAAAAAATAAATAAAGTGGGTGAAGGAGCACTTAACTCACACTTAGGATAAAAGCATTCCCTAAAGTCACTAAGGAGACATATCGAATTAGCAAGGTGGGGCCTAGTGGCCAAGTGGCAGCGCAGGGAAAGGGGCAGTGTGGGTAGCATGGGGCCTAGCCAGCGCAGTTTGAGTTGGACAGCGTGGGCCAAGAGGGACAATGCAGAGATTGGTGGGGCCTAGGGGAGGAAGAAGCTCACCAAGCATAAAAGGAGGAAGGGTCTCCTCATTCTCTTCATTCTGATTATGCATTTTGAGATTTGTCTTCTTGACATTGAGCACGCTTGCTGTTTAGCAAAGTCTGCACGTACTGTTCAGTACATCGGGTGTCTCCATTTGGAGATCCCAACCTCAGCCCCGGGGGACTTTGAGTGCCTGCTTGGGTGAGGAGTTCCATCCTTATTTTGTTAGTGGGAGTTGCAACTATCACGGGAGGAGCATCCATGCAGAGAGACAGCGCAGTCAGTGAGAGGGAGGACGCAGTCTTGTGGGGAGGTTGTTCCGGATTGGGAGTTTGAGGTGGATTCAACCCTGGATAGTGAATAAGGGGCCAACCCTTTCCTATTTCAGTGTTTTGGTGGAGTTACGGGCTAGCTTTTGGAGAAGATAATTTAGAGCTAGCGTCCCTCCTTGAGGAACAACGTAGAGCCTCAAGGGAGCTATTTTTGGGGGTCGGCCATTTCTGAAAAGCTTTCTAGGCTTTTCTGGGTATTGGGAGTAGAGGCCATTCTCGAAGTTTCAGCATTTTCCGAGGTGGGGAGCAGCCCCAACGATTCAGTCCATTCCAGCAGTAGCAGCAGCGCAGTAGCAGTGCCAGCAGCTTGGAGATACTGCAGTCTTGAGTTAGCAGCCATTTCGGGTCCCAATCTGAGAGTATTTCTATGCTTGCCTAGTGCAAGCCAAGGTGCCATCATTTTGATCACCTTTGTACTCATTTTCTATCTTTCAGTATTAATAAAATGGCGCAACGCTCTCCATATTGGTTATTGTTCATGTGATATCTCTCTAGTTGCTGTTTGTCTTTGTTTATGTGCTTCATATTGCTGTTTATTTCTACTTGGAATATTACATGTTGTGCTGCCCTGGCTGGGCTTGCATCACCTCTATTGGTGTTGTGCTGCCCCTGTGATGCGCTGGCTGGGTCTGCGTCACCCTGGTTGGGCTTATGCAGCCTTTGTGCAGTCTTTGCGTGGTGCTGGCTGAACTGCTTCCTCCAGGCTGGCTCTACGCTGACTAGTACTCACTGCCCCATTGCCTTACTGTATCCTCGACCTTGGATCAGATCATCCCTTGCTGATCTCTGCCCCTCGCTACATTGCAAACTCGGTTCGAATTTCTCAGAAAAAACCCCGCCCCAGAAATTCGACTTAGCTTCAGTGCTCGGCCAGTGTGTGTGTCGGCAACTGACCCCAAGACTTTCCTTTATACTTTTCTCATTGGAAAACCAACGACCGTTATCTAATCTCTAATTGACAGCTCAGAGTAAAACACTGCTTGATCCACGTCACTTAGAACATTTCATCACATGTGTTTAATTAATTCACTTTAATTTTTCTAATTCCCTAAGTTAAACATAGGGTCCTCATAAAAAAAAATAATTATTAGAATAACTTCAACACCAGATGAAATTTCTCCAAGCACTTTCTGGGTTTTGGAGACCTCGTGTGTCTTATCCCCTCCACAAAATTTCAGGGCTAGAGCACACCTGATGCTACCTCAAAATCTCAAGACTCCCTCTTAGCGAGGAGTCTGCGATAGCAATACATCCACACCAAGTATTTCCTATCTCGACATCGGTCTTTGCGTTGCTGATGCTTGGACTGCTGCCCTCCATCCACTGCACTGCTGCCACTGACACTGCCACATTCGTATTGCAGCTCCCTCTCAAATTGCTGCATGATGCTGCCCATAACACTGCTAACTGCTGCACTGCAACTCAGTTGCTGAGAAGTAATCAACTGAAGGACCCCTGCCCAATCATTGACAGACAAGTCAGTCGGGCTGCACCTCATCACTGAAGCTCCCATGGTTGCTGCACTGCGTTGTCTCCCTGAAGCCACTGCGCTGCTGCAACTCTGCACTGCTTAAGCACCGCCCCCTCTGCGCTGCTGAAGTCCCATCAACCTCTACGATGTTGCACCTACGTTGCTGCTGCTTCTGCATTGCACAACTCCCTTCTACAGCGTCCCAACTCTGTCCTCTGCTTCACTGTGATCTCCTGCATCCACTGATCCACTTGTCCTGCTAGCGTCTTAAGGCTCCCATAACTCATTTGTGATCCAAGAGTTTGGGCACCTCAAGGATCTTGCCTGCTCCATCTGTAGCTACTCTACAGATCAATGTCGCCCCACTTACTTGGCTCATGAGCACTCATGGCTACGTCATCGTCACTACGATCGTCCCCTTTTGTTGTTGTTGCCTTGGATTCAGAAGATCCCTTGTCCTTCTTCTTAGGACAATTGTTGGCGATGTGTCTTAGTCCGCCACAATTAAAGCACTAGACCTTGGATAGGTGCCTCTTCTTCTTCACTTGCTGCTTTTGTCACTTTGATGCAAGGGCTGCATCCTCCCCCTCTTTCTTTACTTTGACTGTATCACTGCTGCTGCTTTGCCTCTTGGTAAACATCCTGATTTCCTCCTGTCGGAGGATTGCCCACATATCCGCCCAAGATGGTAACGTTGCCCTGCCCAAGATGCTTTGGACAAACGTTTCCCATTCCTCGGTGACTACATTTAGGGCAGTCCTCACCAAGAGCCCCTCATCTGGAGTTGTACCCATGGCAATCAGTTGATCTCGGAAAGTCTGAAGTCTAAAGAGGAAAGGATCTATTTCCTCACCCTTGTGCATCTGGAACAACTGCATCTGATTATCCAGAAGCATATTTCTCTGGACGGAGCCTCTCTGATACATCGTGTCCAAAGCTGTCCACATTTCATTTGCCGTGTTCTTCCCGACAATGTGCAACCACGCGATCTTTGGTTCCATCCATGATCAAGCACTTAGCTCGCACCTGATTCTTCTTGAATTTCTACTGAGGATCTGCATCGGTAGGCACAACTAGGACATTCTCAGCATGGTCCTTGACGTCGTACTCATCCAAGACTGTCAGGATCTTGGCCTTCCAGATGGCGAAGTTGGACATGCCGTCCAACTTGTCCTGATCTCTTAGTCCATGAGAAACCATCTCTATTCAAATTTGTCGGAACAGATACTCCTCTCCCTCTTTCTGTTGCAACACTCAATAGAAAACTGGATTTGGGTTTCTTGGCGATTAGAAATCCTCTATAGTAGCTGCTCCCTCTGACCACTGATTTCCCTCCTAGAAATCCTTCGCCAAAAAACAACTGAATCAGTTCTCTATGATCACCCTCTTGATCGAATCTTAGATTTGTTTGGCGCAGATTTGCTGAGCAACTGTTCTCCTCCTGCTCTTGTCACCTTTGTTAGGCACGGTTCTACATCGATAGAACCTCTTCCACACTAGCAACCTCTGAAGATCTGAAGTTCTGTTTCCAGACTTCGGCAAATCTGCACAACCTCAAAACACGGATTGCGTACCTTTGGCTGGCCTTTGCGTGAGCAAACAGGCTCAACATAGCCTCTGCGCAACGCAGGCTGCTCCTGTGTCACTCTGGAAGGCTCTGCGCTGCCTCCGTGTCACTTAGCTGGCTCTGCGTTAACCTCTGCGTGGCCTCTGCATTAGCTTGGCTAGGCTGCATCCCTCTTGGTGCTGCGCTGCCCTCTTCTGGAACTCTGCTTCTTCAGCTACCTTCTTTGCAACAATTTCTTCGGCCGCTTTGCTGGTGGATCAGCTTGATCTGCAATGCTCTGATACCATGTGAAAGTTGCAAAATAGAAACCCTACTGCAGTATCTAGATCTACTTCACCTACTTGTTTGATTAACTTAACAAGTGATTTTACTGAATTATTCAGAAAAACATTAAAGTAGACACTAACTGCAGCCTACACATCTACAGATCATTTACTGAACAATACACACATGTAACAAGATTACACACGATTTTTCAGACAAATGTCCTCGGGAAAACCCAATGCGGGAAACTCTAGAGGGTTTTCATTATTATGCAGAATCCGAATACAACATTATGGGCACCAGAAATGTTTGGCCCTACAGAGAAATTACACGACAGTTTGTACCTTTCACTCAAAGACAGAAGATATGGCTGTGTCACACCCTCAAATGGGATTTACAAATCACGAACCCCTTATGGCCCACTGGAAACCTCAGCGCTGCATCTGCAGCCTCTATGTTAGCTCTCAATGGCCAGCGTTCCCACTGCATCACCCCAACTGATGCTGTGCTTCCTCTGCACTGCCCTAGATGGGCTTGCGTCACCTCTGCTGGTGCTGCGCTGCACTGGTTGGTTCTGCGTCACCCTGGTTGGGCTTACGCAGCCTCTGCATGGTGCTGGCTGAACTGCGTCCTCCAAGCTGCCTCTGCGCTGACTGGTAGTCATTGCCCCTTTGCCTCGCTGTATCCTCAGCCTTGGATCAGATCACCCCTTGCCGATCTCTGCCCCTCACTGCACTGCAAACTCGCTTCGAATTTCTCAGCAAAAACCCCGACCCAAAAATTCGACTTAGCTTCAATGCTCTGCCATTGTGTGCGTCTCCAACTGACCCCAAGCCTTTCCTTGATACTTTTCTCGTTGGAAAACCAACGACCGTGATCTAATCTCTAATCGACGACTCAGATTAAAAGACTGCTTGATCCACCTCACTTAGAACATTTCATCACATGTGTTTAATTAATTCACTTTAATATTTCTAATTCCCTAAGTTAGACTTAGGGTCCTCATAAAAAAAAATAATTATTAGAATAACTTCAACACCAGATGAAATTTTTCCGAACGCTTTCTAGGTTTTGGAGGTCTCGTGTGTCTTAGCCCCTCCAAAAAATTTCAGGGCTAGAGCACACTCGATGCTACCTCAAAATCTCAACACAAGATCCATAATGTCTTTCATGTCTCATCCCTCAAAAAGGTGTTGGGACAATAGGTGACAACAACTACAGAGTTACCTCCACTAGATGATGGGGGGCATCTACCTCTAAAGCCGGAGGCCATTTTGGAGACTAGAGAAAGGAAGCTGAGAAGCAGAACCATTAGGGAGTACATAGTACACTGAAGGAACTTACCAGATGAGGATGCCACTTAGGAGGTGTTACACAACATTTTGTCACCGTCCCTGCAATCCCCCGTCTCGCACATTGGAGGGCTTTTCCCGTGACCTGTGAGCAGTGACATGACCTGAAACCACTTTCATGGCATCCCCTTGCATAAGGACAAACATTCCTCTGAAGAAAGTTTCCTCTGAAAAACCCTAACTACAGATCTTTTAGCCTTGGCGCGACTAGCCAGTTCAGCCCTCGCGCCAATGGGGGAAATCCACCATAGAGAGCATGCCAGTTGGCGCTCTGTCCCTGTGTCTCACTCGCGCCAAGCTTAATAAGGGATGTTTTTTAAAAATAAATGGCGGAAGTTTGATTCCAACAAACTCCTGAACGAGTCACTAAAAGGAGTTGGGTGGTTTGGCTCCGGATCTCCATGTATGGGAAGTGGTTTTCCACCTATCATGGAAGCTTCCTTAGAGATATGGCCTATCCCATGATTATAGGGATCCCAACTCCCCTTCCTCCATCTATAAAAGCTTGCCTTCTCCCTTAGCAAGCTAGCTGAACTTGTAGGAAGGAAACTATAGCTAGACAGCTGTTGAGAGCCAAGCCGAAGAGAGAGAGCTTCGTCCTGTTTCCCACAGGCTTTCTTGAGACGTGCTCCGCTGTCAGCCCCGCCGAAGGAAGATCAAGCGTCAAAGCTTTGGGTTGTAATCTTTCCTTTGTTATTTTAATGATAAGCGACTTTGATTATGATTCCATTCATGTGTTTATTTCTTTACACAATGAATTATATCCTCTCTGACTGATGTATGGTTACACGCTTTAGATTTTATGTTGTATGTCGTTGTTTCCTTGCATGTGTGCAGGTGTTCGGACGTGTCGAGCGGAAGGATCGTGATCTGCCAAGCAAGGGACGGGAAACATCACCTTTTCTTCAACGACCACTGCGTAGGATTTGAGGTAGGCAATTCATTATGATTTTTTTCATTTTGTAACAGGAATCTGCGTCACTGCGTGACTTGATTGTTGCTAGACCCGATCTGGGCTAGTAGGGATCGCTTCTGTCCGCAGAGGGGATTTACCTCCTCAACAAACTGGTGACTCCGCTGGAGAGTCAGTTGGAGTTAGTCTTTTCTCTTTTGGTTGTTTTTGGCTTTTGATTGATTGATTTGCTCTCCTGGTTTGCCTCCTTTTGGTGTAAAACCCTTGTTCAGCCCCCAGAAGACCCGATCCAGTGTCTGTTTGCTCTTTTTTCATTTCTTCCCATAGTAAACTTGATTGGCGTGGTTTATAGCTTGACAGTCGCGCCAACTAACGATTGTTGCTAGTTAGGCCCCCGAGCCAACGCTGTTTTGGCGCAGATTATAGCCAAACAGTCGCGCCAACACTGTTTGGTGTTAGGGTTTGCTTATTTTTGAGCCCTCTGGGCTTGATTTTGGGTCCTGGTGTCATTTTTTCGACTGTTTGAGTGCCTTGAAGTCTTTGTTGACTATGTTTGGCCCCTGTCCTCCGGTTGTTTGCCCTTTACCATCAGTTTTGCATTCTAGCCCTAGGGCTTCTAGGTGCTACAGTGTGTTGAGCCTCCCGGGGGAGTTTTTGGTTCTCGCTTTTCCAGTCAACTTCGTTTTCGCTTCTTTGCATTTGTTTTGTCGCATTCCATTGTATCATTGCGTCAGTTGAGTGATTGTTCTCTTTTTCATTCAAGTTTCGCTTTGCTTCATTTCAAGCCTAGATTACACAGTTTGTGTGAGTCTTTTTGAGATTCTTCTTCGATTTGAGGGATTTATTCATCAATTTGGGTCTTGATTGTGTGTGTTTACATTGAGTGAACTTGTTTGTTTCAGCGCTCTTACTGTCATCTCTCGAATTGGTTTCTTCATTAGTTTTTTCAGTAATTTAGTGCATTTGCTCTTAAATATTGAAAAAATACAAAAAAAAATCTCTTTGCATTTTTGATTAGTTTAGTGAAAATTAAAAGCTTTTATTCAAGCTAAGATAAGATCAACTATAAAATTTATTCAATTAACCTAAGGCAACATTGAAACATTAACGGAATATCTAGAGGTCTAGGCTAGTGACGTGTTCCGGCGTCGTTAAACCTAGTAGCTGTCGTTCGCCTTCTGGCTTTAGACAGTGTTAGTACAAACTTGTGCTCCCTGTACTGTTGCGTATATAAAGGGAGACCCCACTTGGTTGCTATCCTTTATCCGTAGGAAGCCGAGTCTGCCGCCTTTTACCCATGATACACCGGACACAACATTTGGGGAGATTACTTGCACGTACATCAAGTCCTTGGTTGATTTCTCTTTCATTTTTTAACCAAGGTGTATATGGCAGTTCACGAATATCTGGTACACCCATCTGCCTAGATTACCAGAGCAGTCATTTCGATCTTTTCTGACTCATTAAATTTCAAAAGGTCATCAAGCACTTGTCCTTTCACACTTGTTTCCAAATTGAAAGAGATAGAGTCACCTTTTCTCTGTTTCTTGACTCTTAAAATATGAAACAACAGACTCTGATTTCAATGTTTTAAAATTAACTACCCACGAAATATTTATGGTTAAAGTCAGTTTCCTTAGGGTGTCGTTTTGGGTCGTTTCCAATGGCAACTTTTCTGGAGTTCACCAACCAAGGAATCCCCTCCGATGGGAATCCTGGTCCTTTTCCTCCTTTTGGAAATGTTGGTGCTCCTTATATGGCAACGTTGTCCCTTCCTGGGTTAACTGTTGGGTTGCCTGTTTGGTTGTTTTCAACCTCTGTGGTCCCGAATGTCCCGGCTACTGTTCAATCAGTCCCTCCGCCTAAACAACATCATGTTGATTCCAAGGTGGACCTCTACCCTTCTTCGCCTGTTTCTGCGTCCTCCTCTTCTACTTCGCCTGGTGAAAGTTTGGATTCTACTACCCAGGTGGCTAAGTAGAAGAAGAAGAAGACAAAGAAGAAGAAGTCTGATAAGAGAGAGGCTAAGGCTGCAGTTATTGCTTCTAAAACATCTCCTCTTGATAAACCTTCCAACCCTCCGTGGAAAGTTAAGTTCCCTTGCATGTTGTGCCAAGGAAACCATCTTCTTCGAGATTGCCCTGGCATTCCCAAGGTGCTCGAAGTATGGTCCAACGATCATCCGCCATTGCCTTTGGCTTCCGAGAGTCAGGTTGGGGGCACGTCTTCAACTAGTACTGGGAAAGCTCCTAAGAAGCAGGGTAAGCCAACCAATCCCTGTATGTAATATTCCTAATTAGCAATGGCTAATTGGAATATTCGATTTTGCTCAATTTTGCCTTCTATAGTTTATTTATAAATAAAAAGGTGAGTAAAGGGGGATATAACTCACTTTGGGAATAAAGTCACTCCCTAGTAGCACAACGTTGTAACTTAAAGGGAGCCAAGGGGGGTCAAGGACCACGTAGAGAGGGGGCCCACGTATGCACTAGGAGGGACTGCGCAGATGGAGAGGAGCACGTGGCAAGAGGGAGGCTACGTTGAGGAGATGGGCCTTAGGGTTTTGAGAGAGGCCAACATTATAAAAGAGGGAGGAGCCTCCTCATTTGGATATTCGAGTTTACGCATTTGAGCTAGTCACTTCGACTTCTTGAGCACGATGGCTGTTTATCCTGTCTGCAGCACTGTTTAGTGCATCGAGTGTCTCCGATTGGAGATCTCACTCTTAGCCCTAGGGGACTTCGAGTGCCTGCTCGGGTAAGGTAGTTTCATCATCATTTTGTGGGAGGATTGATGTTTGGGTTTTCTTACGGAGCTGGGCATTCAGAGACTGCGTAGTTTTGAGAGGGAGGACGCAGTCCATTCTAGGGGAGCTCCGGATTGAGTTTCTTGCAGGGGTTTTGAGCTTGGAGATTGAGCAAGGGATCAGCCCTTGCCTGTTGGAGGATTTTGGTGGAGTTTGAGGCTGCATTTCAGTGGTTTCTATTCAGCCTCTGCGCAGAGCCTTGGAGGACAGCGTAATTCCCCAAGGGGGTGATTTTCGGGGGTTAGCCATTTTAGATATGATTTCTGGGTTTTGCTGTGATTGATGATGTTACACAATAATTTGTCACCGTCCCTACCATTTCCCGTCCCGCACAATGGAGGACCCATTTTGTGACTTGTGAACATTGTCATGCCTTGAAAACATCATCAATGCATTCCTCTAAGCATGAGCTTCAATTTGCCTAAAGACATCTCCTTGCAAAAAATCATGAAAACATCTCCTTTTGCATTGGCGCGGGCAGACAGTTCACCACTCGCGCCAATGGGGAAAATCCTACAAAGAGGCCGCGCCAACTGGCGCTCTGTCCCAGAGCAGTAGTCGCGCCAACCAATTTAAGGAGTGTTTTTTAAATAAAGATGGCGGAAGTTGTGTTTCAACAAACTCAGAAACCATTGCCTATCTTGAGTTGGGAGGTTTGGCTGCAGGAGTTCTATGGAAGGGAAGTGGTTTGCCACCTCCCATGGAACCTTCCTTGTTGATAGGGCCAATCCCACAATAATAGGGATCCCAACTCCCTCCTTCCCCATCTATAAAAGCCTGCTCAATTCCATTGCAAGCTAGTCTTGAAGTGCCTAAGCTTTGAACCTCCAAATTCCCAAGAGCCTTTGTGCTGTAAGAGCCCTCTTTCTTCCCTTAAGGCCGACTCAAGTAAGGAGACTATCGTCGAGAGACTCTGGAGAGATTTGCCCTTTCCCTGGCGAGCTTTGCGAGACGTGAACGACTGGAGACCCATCCGAAGGAGAACACGACGTCAGAACATTGGTTGTAATCTTTCTTCGATTGTTATTTAATGAATGATTACGATTATGGTTCCACTCTATTTTCAATGATGTTAATATGAGTAATATCCTTTCTGACTGATATTTAGTTACGTATGCCGGATTTTATGCTTGTATCTGTTTGTTTCTTGCATGTGCAGGTGTCCATCCGTGGAGATCGTGGAGGATCGTGATCTGCCAAGGCTGAGGAACGGGAACGCTCTCTTCTTCAGATCGTAGCATTGGATTCCAGGTAGGCTTCTATCTTTAGTCTTTTCATTCGTAACTAGGAACTTGCGTCGTAACATTTTGGATTGTTGCTAGACCCCTGCTGGGCTAGTAGGGATCGCCTCTGTCCGCAGAGGGAATTTACCTCTCCAACAAATTGGCGACTCCACTGGGGATCGTCTGGATTTCACTGTCTCGTTTGATTGTTTTGTGATTTTCCTTGCTTGGTCAGCCTTTTGGGCTGGGTTCTTTTGCTGTTTTTTACTTCTTGGTTTGCTTAGTATGCATTGATCTGCTTCTGGAGTAGTTCTTTTTGTTTTTGGCTGAGAAACTCGACTGGCGCGCTTTTTAGCTCGACAGTCGCGCCAATTGGCGCATGTTGCTTTTGTTTAGCTCGTGCCAATTGCTTTCTGGCGCTAGTTTCAGTCTTACAGTCGCGCCACTCCTGTAAGGTTTTTGAGTTTCCTCATTTTTGAGCTCTCTGGGTTTGGTCAGTGTTTTTCTTCTTGATTTTCCAACTGCCTAAGTGTGTTGGAGTCCTGTTTGACTGGGAATTCACCTCTGTCCTTTGGTTGTTTGCTTTCATCTATCGATTTCACGTTTTGAGCCCTAGGGCATCTAGTGGCTTAGTGTATCGAGCCCTCCTTGGGAGTTTTGGTGTTTCGTTTGTCTGGTCGACTTTCTGATTGATCCTCCGCATCCTCTTAGTAGTTGTTCATTGTTTTGTTGCGATTTTTGGGTGATTGCTCATTCCTTCATTCAGATTTCGTTTGGTCTTGCTTTGGGCCTAGATCACACGGTCCATTGGAACCTTTGAGTCTTTTTCTTGGTTTTGAGAGGCTTTGGTCGATTTGGGATCTGATTGCTTGTGTTGTTGAGTGAAATTTGTTTGTTTTTCTCTCTCAATATCGTTTCTCAAGTTGTTCCGTTTGTTTTCGGTTTGTTTAGTGCATTTAACTATCAAACGTTGAAAATTGAAAAAAAAAATCTCTTTTGCTTTTGGTTAATTAGTGCAATTGTAATCTTTTCGATTTTGCTAGTGATTAGTGATTTGGATGAAAAGCTTTCAATTTCATTAGTTGCATTAGAGATCTCGTTGTTTGTCTTCCAATCATTTCGTTTGTGTAAAAGCTCTCAACTCTTCCGTAACTAGTTTTCATCGAACGAAATGTTGGACTGTGGCATGTAGCTTTGCATTTAAGAGTCTTTTGAGACATTACATACGATAGGGCCTGAAACTGAAACTTAATTGAAGATCAACTGTAAAATTTATTCAATTAACCTAAGGCAGCATTGAAATTTAACGAAACATTTTTAGAGGTCTAGGCTAGAGACGTGTTCCGGCGTCTTTAAACCTAGCAGCTGTCGCTCGCCTTTTGGCTTTAGACAGCGCTAGTACGGACTTGTGCTCCCCGTACCGTCGCGTATATAAAGGGAGACCCCTCTAGTTTTTCAATCCTTTATCCACAGGAAGCCGAGTCTACCGCCCTATACCCGTGATACACTGAACACAGCATTCGGGGAGACTACCTGCACGTACGGAAAGTCCTTGGTCGATTTCTATTTCATTATTGAAACCAAGGTGTATATGGAAGTTCACAGATATTTGGTACACCCTTTGTGCCTAGTTTTTCCTGAGTATTCATTTGGTCTTTTCTGACTCCCTAAACTTGAAAAGACCGTCGAGCGCTTGTCCTTTCACGCTTGTATCAAATTTGAAAGAGATAGAGTCATCTTTCTATTGTTTCTCGACTCTTAAAATATGAAACGATAGAGTTTCTTACTTTTCAATGTGGTAAAATTAATCACCCACGATTACACGCCTGCTTAGATATTGCTTGTTGACCGTTTGATCGTGTGTCTTAACTCATTTTCAGCCCGTGTGTGTGCTTGTTTCTTTTTCTCTGGTCTTTTGCCACAGTGGCGGAACCTTCGGTTTCGTCTACTGGTAGTCCTTACACGGACGATTCTTCAGAGGCTTCTCAATCCTCTGTTGAACCACAGCAGCCTGTTGTTTCCGAGTTTCCTGACGGGGGACCGGTTCTCGTTGAGCAACCCTTTGGAGGACCAGTTGAGTTCAATTGGCCCTTTTCGGACCCTGTGTCTGAATTGAGATTAGGAGCTGATTTCCTTTCTCTCACCTCGGGTTCGCCTTTTGTTGCTGCCGGATTTCCTCCTAGTCCTCGCCGTCTCTTGCGTGATTTAACGGCAGGATCAACCATGAGTGATTCTGGTGAGGAAATCCCAACGTCCGGTGAAGAATATCAGCTCTTCCCGCGTAGATTGTTTGAGGGAGACAACTCTGAGCTGGCTAACATGTCAACAGCCAGTCCCTCTTTACCACAGGGATACAGATCTCTGGGTCAGATCATTTCAGCTGCAGCCTCGATGGGAATATCATCCCCTGCTTCGAGGCCAGCTGCTACTACACCCGGGGTGTCTCCTCAGACGCCTGTCACATCTGTTCCCGTCCGGCCCACTGTCTGTGTGGCCGCCTCTTCTCCTGTTGTCTCAGCATCTGCTACCAGGGCTGGGCCAACTCCTGAAGATGTTTATCTAGCTACTGCTATACCGGAGAACATCTCTCCGGAGGAGTATCGGTTGTCTTTGCAACAGCCGAACGCCGAGGTTGGACCGTCCGCCCAAGATCCCTACCGATCTTACTTTTCGCACTATGCACAGGATGGTACTCCCGTGTATGCTTTCCCAGGTCAGTATGACGAGCACGGGGAGGTTTTGCGCCTACCCGCTCCTGAGGCTTATCTTTATGCTCAAGGTTTACCGTACAACCAGGCTTATAACCCGCAGGGACAGCCTTTCCAAGGCCAACCTGCGGGCCAACCTGGCTATCTTTATGATCCACAGGGGCAGCCCATCCAGGGCTACCCTGCGGGCCAGCAAGGGCCATCGTACAGTCCGCAAGGACAGTATTACAGCCCTTCCGGTCAACCTATCCAACCTCAGCTGGGGTACCAACCGGGACCGGTCTATGGTCCTGGGGGGCAAATCCAGCCTTCTTTACCGATGCAACCGCAGTATCCTGTTGTTTCTAACGTTGCATATTAGCCAAGACCATCTTATGGTTCTGCTTCAGGTCAAACCGGTTTCCAGCAAGTACCTGGTCCTGTTCCACCACCAAGCCAACCGGCTCATCCGGTACAACCTGGTGTTCCGCCTCCAGGCCAACCGGCCCATCCGGTGCAACCTGGGGCTCACTTACAACCAGGTCAACCTGCGCAACCGGCGCCGCCTGTCTATCCGGGTCAGCCTGGTCATTCGGGTCAACCCTTGCACCCGGGTCAACCTGTTCACTCAGGTCAGCCCTCTCAGTCAGGTCAACCTGTTCATTCAGGGCAGCCCGCTCATTCCATCAACCCTGCACAGCAGCCGGTTCATTCAATGCCGCAGCCAAATCAACAGCTGCGCCCTACGTATCAGGCTCCGCAGGGTTCCACTTTTCAGCAGCCTACTCATCCTTAGGGTGGTTATTATCCTCATGGTCAATCTCAACCGAACTATAACCACCCCAGAGGCTCTCAGTATTATCCTCCTCCACCCAGGTACATCTACACTCAGCAGCCAAATCCAAATGCTGCTTATTCTTAACTTCGACCTAATCGGTCGTACCCGAGGTTATCCAAACCCTAGGGTTGCAGTATCCCAATCGATGCAGTTGCTCGACCTCGCCCCCTGCGAGTCGAGAATCTGGGACGAGAGATCCGTCAGGGGGCAAGGATATTCACAACCATCGTGGAGTATGGGTGTCGGACCTCATCCTGGGCCTGGCATGGCAGTTAATCCTCCATTGCCGTTCCTGGCTACCTTGGAGCTGCCGGATGTTTCAAAGTTGACCAATGATCCGATTTTACATAATCCGTATTGGCCTCCGGTTCCCACCAAGATACCAGGTGATTGCCCCAAGTTTGAGGGAAAAGCTGGAGAGGACCCCCAGGCGCATGTGATGACGTATCATCTTTGGTGTTCGTCTAACTCTTGGGTCGACGATTCGATTCGCCTGCGCCTCTTCCAGCGTACTTTAACTGGAGCTGCTGCTAAGTGGTACATAGAATTATCCCGTGGCATTTTCCAAGATTTCAACTCTTTAGCCATGGCTTTCCTCACGCATTTCCAGTTACCGGTTCGGTATGAAGCCGGGACGCACCTCCTAACTTCCCTGAAGCAGGATAAAGCCACTCACATCTTAGATCACATTCATGAGTGGCGACGCCATCGTAGACTGATCAAGTTTCACATACCTGATCAGATATTGACTCACTAGTTCACCACCTCCTTTGTGAATAAAATCGCTCAGGATATCGCGATGGGAGCGTGCGTGACAGAGGAGCAAGCCATCGCGCGTGCCCAATACCTGGATCTTGTCTATTCACATTCTGGCACGCTTTATGACATCTTGACTGATGCTCCACGGCCCGGAACCACTAAGGCTCCGCCCACCCCTGCAGTGGATGGTGTCATTGGTTCTGTCTCTCAGAATTCGAAGAAGTCTTCGAATGGGAAGCAGAAGGCTAATTCTTCCAACAATACCTCTGCTAATCCCGCCTCATCTGATTCTGGTAAAACTGCGGAGGTGAATGCCGTTCAGGCCAATCCTACGGACAAATCCTCCAAGGGGAAGAAGAAGGGCAAAGGCAAATCAAAATCTGATGCCCCGAAACCAGAATCTAAATCTCGAACTGAGGATGGCTCCCAACGTAAGCCGAAATTCCCTTGCCTCATCTGTGAAGGTGACCATTACACTAAGGATTGTCCACGACGGTCCGAGGTTAGTCAACTTCTTAAAGGCCCAAAAGGGACTCCGGCTGTTTTAAAAGAGCCATTTCCATCTCAGCAGACCCAGATGGTCGAACAGGCGTCACCATCTGTACCGTTTGGGTCTCAGGTTTTCATGGTGAAGAGTATTGCACCTATCTCTGTCGCTACGCGGTCGAAGGATTACAACGAACCGCGGCAGGCACCCGGGAAGGCAGTTGTGGATGGGCCGCCTCCCCCACTTGTCTCTGGTCCGTTGGAAATCGAGAAGCCTTCTTTGGAACCCGTTGTGAAGCCACCTGCCAAGGGTGTTCTTCGAAGATCTTCTTATAATCCAAACGCTCGTGCCGCTCAACATTACAGTATTGTTGAGGATCTGGCACAGGCGCCATGTGCTATGTCTGCACTTGAGGTTCTTCAAAGTTGTCCTTCACAACAAAAGGCATTACTGTCTGCGATCGGGGGCATTGATCCCGCCGACTCGGGCCTTCTCACCTTCGATCTGGAGAATTTTACTCCTCGGCTTCCACATCAAATCGCTTTGGTCATTCAAGTCGGGATTAACGGTCTGAACATTCATAGGGCCGTCGTAGATGAGGGTGCATCTACCTGCGTTATGTCCTCCGCTTGCTGGAAGGCCATCGGCTCTCCAGCCTTGTCGTCATCTCCTAATGCCCTTGAGGCATTTGATGGTCGGGAATCTAAACCCCTGGGCGTTCTCGAGAGTCTAGCGATCACATTACAGGGAAAAACTGTCAACGTAGAAGTAGAAGTGGTTGACGCTAAACTCAACTACATTATACTTCTTGGCCGCAGCTGGACCCATGCCATGCTCTGCGTGCCGTCCACCGTCTTTCGGTTCATTAAGTTCCCTCACGAGGGCAAGATTGTCACAGTGGATCAGTTGTCGTTTTTCACCTCGAACTCTGAGAACAACGTGCCATACGTGGATCAAATTCCAAATCCCCCAGACAGTGTAGGACCTGGTCTCTTCAAAGACCCAGTCCTCATGGGTATCTTTCCTGCACCGCCACCGCATACCGCTCAAGTCAACATGTTGTCCAGGTCCGATGACCCCTGGCTTATTCCTACACCTGAGCAGGTATATGAGTTTGGAGAATCCATGCCTTTAACGCCAGTAGAGATCAGCTACTGTGAGATTGTTGCCGCATCGGATCCTCCACCTCCTCAGCATGCTCCGATGAGCATGGCTCTCGACGTCTACTCCCAATCACCCTGGCTTGGTCAGGCTGATTCATCTGATCCTCTCAGAGAGACTTTTCCTTCAGATGAGGTTATCATTGAAACTATGTCTCTTGAGGAGCTGCCCTGGGGCGATGGACATCATCGCTCCTCGTTTATGCCCAGCTTGGGGGCAATGACTGATTGTCTGGAGCGTTATGCTACTCAGGTTCCTTCCCCTCCTCTCCAAACATCGGTCTTAATGCACGAGGTTTTTTCGGAGGGTAATCTGAGTAACATTACTCAAACTGTTCCAATCAACATCTCCGTTAAACCAGGGATTGTTGAGAATATTCATGTGGGTGTGACTTGTTCTCCCGATGAGATTCAAGTCTATACTGAGCTTTTCAAAGAATTCAGAGATGTTTTTGCATGGTCTTACGAGGAAATGCCGGGGATTGACCCTAGTATTGTAGTGCACGAAATTCCAACCTATCTAGGTGGGAAACCCGTGCGCCAACGCTTACGTCCCATGCATCCTCGGAAAGCCGCCGCTATCAAGGCAGAAGTTGAAAAACTTCTGAACGCGGGTTTTATTTATCCCATCACCCTTACAGAATGGGTGTCCAACATTGTCCCTGTCGATAAAAGTTAGGGTACAATTCGAGTCTATGTGGATTATCGCGACATCAATCGCGCCTGTCCAAAGGATAATTATCCCACTCCGTTTATCGACCAGATCATCGACGAATGTGCCGGGAGTGAGATCTATTCCTTAATGGACGGTTTCTCAGGATATAACCAAATCAATATTGCACCTGAGGACCAACATAAGACCACATTCATCTGTCCGTGGGGCACTTTCGCATACAAGAAACTCCCGTTTGGCTTAAAGAACGTTGGGGCTACGTTTCAGCGTGCGATGTCCTACGCTTTTCATGACATTCGCCATATCGTTCAGCCTTATCTGGACGACTTGCCAGCCCATTCGGGTAAGCGAGAGGACCATCATGAGCATCTCCGCCAGATCTTTCTTCGTTGCAGACGCTACAATATCAGGCTCAATCCTCATAAATGCGTCTTCTGCGTTGACACTGGCCGTCTTTTAGGATTCATAGTCTCGAAAGACGGAATTCGCCTTGACCCCCTAAAGGTCGAGGCCATCGTAAATCTCCCATCACCCTCCTCCCTGTATCAGTTACAGAGTCTGCAAGGGAAAGCGAATTTTCTTCGGCGCTTTATCCCGAATTATGCCGAGGTGGCCAAAGGGTTCACTCGTTTGTTAAAGCAGAACGTTCCCTTTCACTGGGACGAAATTGCTCAGGAATCCTTTGAGAAGCTGAAGACATTGCTAGTCAATGCTCCGTTGCTTCGTCCTCCGGACTACCACCGCGACTTCACTTTGTATCTAGCCGCCGCATTTAGCACCATAGCCATGGTCTTGGTGCAGGATGACGATCACGGTGATGAACATGTTGTTTATTACCTGTCTCAGAACCTTCTTGACCCGGAAACGCGTTATGCACATGTCTAGAAGTTGGCATTAGCAGCAGTACACGCTGTACAACGCTTTCGCCATTACATCCTTTTGCGCACGATAACAGTGGTTTCAGACTGCAACCCTATGACGTATATTCTCTCTAGACAATTACTGGGGGGCAAGTACGCCAAATGGATTGTGATCCTGCAGGAGTTTGACTTGGAGTTCACCACTGCTAAGTCAACTAAATCACTGGTCTTCGCAGATTTGATATGTTCTCTCCCTATAGACTCTGTTCCCTCACACTCTGAAGACCATATACCGGACGAAACGCTTTTCCTCATCAGTACTCGTGATCCTTGGTACGGTGACATAATAGTGTATCTTCAGACCTCGACATTTCGGTCTGAGTTGGATAAAGCTGCCCGCCGTCGGATTCGGCACCAGTCCCAACCCTACCGTATAGTAGGAGATACCTTATATCGCATTGGAGTAGATTCGGTGCTCCGGCGATGCCTAACCTTGGAAGAGGCTGAGAAGGTCCTAAATGACTGCCACAGTGGCGCCTGTGGCGGACATATGTCCGGGTATGCTACTGCCCAGAAGATTCTGTGAGCAGGTTATTTCTGGCCTTCCATATTCAAGGACTGTATCACTGCAGTCCGTAAATGTCATCCATGCCAGATTTTTCAGCGCAAGATGCGCGCCGCCGTTGCCATTACATCCCGTTATTACCGTCGGCCCTTTTGCGAAATGGGGTGTGGATTTTATGACATGTAACCCTCACTCGGCCGGGGGGCATGCGTATATCATTTTCGCCGTCGACTACTTCACTAAGTGGGCCGAGGCGATGCCTACACTAGCTGCTGACGGGAAAACGGCTGCTCAATTTATATTCAACCACGTTATTGCACGGTTCGGGGTTCCTCAAGCCATCGTCACTGATCACGGTACTCATTTCGGAGATTACATGATGGCGGAGCTGACTTCAACGTTGGGCTTGCGTCACGACAGCTCAACACCATACTACCCTCAAGCGAATGGTCAAGTTGAAGCAGTGAACAAGGTTTTGGTCACTATGCTTCAGCGAACAGTTGGTATTCATAAATCCAATTGGCATCTCCAACTGTTCTTAGCTCTCTGGGCATACCGAACATCTGCTAAGAGTGCAACTGGATTCACACCATTTCAATTGGTGTACGGTCTGGAAGCCACTCTTCTGGTTGAATGTGAAATTCCTTCATTGAAATTAGCTGTGGAGCTTCTACCTGGTACTTCTGCCGAGGAAGAACGCCTTCTGTATCTGGAACGGTTAGATGAAACTCGTCGTCTGGCTGCTTTGATTATCGAAGCACAAAAGAAGAGGGTCAAAACTCATTTTGATCAATCTGTTTCTCCCCGTTCTTTTATCGAAGGAGACCTCGTCCTCCTGTACGATCAAGCACATGATAAGCTTGGAGCCGGTAAGCTCCAGCCTATGTGGCATGGGCCCTATATAGTAAAGCGCGTTTTGAAAAATGGGGCCTACGAGCTTATCGATTATGAAGGAATTCCGCTGGCGCAGCCCAGAAATGGGCTTTACCTTAAAAAGTACTATGCCTGAAGTGATTTCTTGGTGTGGTGTGTGTACATAGGTGTGTGGTTTTCATTTGTGTGCATGTATTGTGTGGTGTGCTTTGTAAACATCTTTCTGCTGATCAGGTCTTCCTGGTTGTGCAGATGTCTTTTCATCCATTTGTTGGTTTTGGCGGATGGTGCCTCCCGCAGTACCAGGAATCTGTCTTCAACAGCCTGGGTAATCTATGATCCTGCTGGTGAGTTGATCAACCTGCAAGGAGTGTGTCTAGGACGTACCACGAACAACATCGCGGAATATAGTGCTGTGTTAGAATTATTAACCGAAGCAGTAAACCTTGGTATCCGTGAATTGCTCGTGTATCTAGATTCACAGCTTGTGGTGTTACAACTGAACGAACACTATTCGGTAAGAAACCCGTCCATCTTACGTCTGTATCTACGTATTCGATTACTGGAAAGAAAATTTGACTACATTACATATCATCATATACCCAGGCATTTGAATACACTAACAGATGCAGTAGCAAATTTGGTATTAGACAGACATTTGCGCAATTTATAAATCATCATCACATGTAAAGAAAGATCCATCCAGAAATAGATATGCATATATATATATAGATATCGAAATGTTTACATAGAGTGTGTCACATAAAGTCAAAATATACATAATCGTCTTAAGTACATCCGGAGACGATATGTCTCTCAAAAAATAGGTGTGGTATAAATCCTAAGAGCTAATCCGCATGGTGCTCATGATAGCACGTGACTGCACGCACTAAGCGTCTCAGGATTCGGTGGATCCGACTCGGAACTCCCACCGTGTGGCGCTGGTATGCCATCGGTACGTCTGCCAGCCGAGCATAGTCTGGGATCCCGTGGGAAATGCCCTCGAGATTCTCGATCAACTCCTCTCCTCCGGTGCCCTCTCCCTGAGGATCAGGGGCGAGTTGTGTCCTTCGTGAGATTGGAGACATCCCAGCTGGTCTCTCAGGTCCCACATCTGCATGCATATATAAAATGTGTTAGGACGAATGTGTATTAACAAAAAAAACATAAAACATAAAATCAAAAACTTGAGGTCTTACCCAACTCCTCGTCCCAGTCATCTCCTTCTGGCAGTGGGAGATCTGGGTCCCCGATAAAGTCAGTTCCTGCATAGGGCCAGTCTTCCACGACAATCAGCTGGCGCCGTAACCACCTAAAGAATTTCGGCCTCCAGGACATCTGTTGGCCGCCTCCAGCGCTGGGCATCAATGCTGCCCAGCGAGCCATTCTTGGCTCTCGTGGTATCGGATCTGCTACTGCGGCCCCTTGGCCCTGGAAGATTGGTAAACGTTCCAGAATGAATGATACCAAGATGGAACCATAACCAAACTGTTTCAGTTTTCCCTGTTTGCATTTTGTGAGTTGCCTTTTCATATTGATTGTTACTATTGTTGCCCAGTCGAACATTAGGGGACTCATGCATTTTGAGGCTAGCAGGAGTTGGGCCTTTGTGGCCTCGTGCGGTGCCTACGACCCTGCAGCCCGCGTGATGGTATGTAGGACCACTCTCAATGCTAGATCAGGGATAGTGTGGATATCCACTTTCTTGCTTCCTGATCCCATTTGTGCTCCTCGGCACACTCGTGCCATCACTTCTTCCATCTTCTCCCCAGATGGTCTGCTTCCAGTTAAGACAGGGATCGGACCTCTGCGGGACAATCCAGTGATAAAATAAACATCATAAACCTCCAGCTCTAATACCTGGTCTCGTAACCTGAACACATGTTCGTGTTCATCCCAGATACTGATTAAATACTGGAGGAGCTCGGGCTGAGCTCGTAGACAGGGTATGAGGAAGAACTTTTTCAGCCCACGGTTTCTAAGGGCATTCATGCAAGCTTGACTTTGGATGGCTTGTTCATCCTCTTCTCCATGCTCTCGTTCTTTCCATTCGATCGCCATTTTGCTTGATTACCTGCATTCATATGGTCATAAGCCCTTGGTTAGATCTCTGATAGGCCTCAAATTCCATGCAATTTGGTCTAAATGTCGAAATTTTAGGCGGATTTTTAGGTTCGGCCGTTGGCGCGGGCCCTTTGTATAAAAGAGCCCATTGGCGCGGGTCTGTGCCCGATACCCGCGCCAATGAGCACGGCCCTAAATTTTCAAAAGTGGCTCTAGAGAACTGATTTACAGGGTAAAACTATTAAAAATTGAATGAAAATGAAGAGCAAGGGAGTGCCTCTTACTTGTAGCAGATGAGAAGCTGAATGGTCAACTGGATTTGTCGCAATCACCGTCAGAAGTTTCTGCTCCAAATGGACCACTGTTGCTTTTTACCAAAGTAAATAGTAAATGTAATTTTATTTTTACCAATTTGGCATATTTATAACTTTTTGACATAAAATGAGTTGTAAAAAGTCATTTTTATCGGATATTTTTATATGTTATGTCGAAAATGGATTTTACGCTTGCTTGGTATGTGCAGCAGCAGGTTTTTGCGACTTTAACGATGGAAACGAGTTGTATTTTATAATTTTTCGGACTCGGTAAATACACGAAAAAGTCACTTTGGAGTCATCTTTCAGCTCTTTTCTGACTCTCTAAACATGAAAAGATTGCCGAGGCCCTTGTCGTTTCGATCTCGTTAAATTGGACACGAATCGACATCTACCCAGTATACGTTTAACCCTCTTTCGGGCTGGGATGGATCGATTACGAAAAAGGAATACCCTAGCGTATCGCGACTAGGAGGTTTTCTCGGATATTGTTTTCTACCTTTTCGGATCTGAGAAACTATTTACGAAAAGGGACCTGTGGAGTTTACTTTTCCGCTGTCTTTTCAAACTCTCTAAACATGAAAAGATGCCGAGTTCTTCCTTTGTCAGACTCGTTAAACCCTGATGACATCGGATCCAGTCGAAATGACGTTCTCCGAGTTCCTCCTTCCTAGGACTCGTTAAATGCACTAGGATGGATTCGCCCGAAGGGCGGACTTACATTACAAGCATATGCTATCCCCTTCAAGCTTGTTATCAAAAATAATTGGGGTACTCGCCAGAAATGGTGGGGGAAAAATGGAACCATCATCATTGTCGTGTCGGCAGTATGTCGCTCTTGAACATGGCACTTGTCTGCATTTGTGTCGGGTTGGGGATATCTCATCTCGTTCTTTCACTTGCCTCCGTGGGTTTGGATAATCCTTTTTGACCTCTCCTCTGCTCATTGCCTTGTCACCATGACCTCTGATCCGTTGATGTCAAATACTGCCAAGTCCACTGTCGTGCCGTTTATATGTTCAAGAGAAGTTGGCCTCTGCAAATATCAACCTTCCTCTGATTCTCATACGATCCCGATTCACAACAAAAACATCATGTTCCTCTGTCTCGTGTCGATGATGTGGGAAACATTATGGCCCACCTTCGATCAAGGTCACTTCCTGTCGACTTCAGCTCATTATCCAGGAAGCTGATCTAGAGACTCCTTTATGGTACCTTGGAGCCTGCATGCCTCAATGGCAGGTTCGTCGCATTCGACGTGAGGTTTTCATCATTGACCTCCGATCGAGTGATTCTGCGGGTGTTCGACGCCAACTCATTTATTCACACATCGTAGATTGTACCTGTAGTACCTTGAGGACCATTGTCATTATTGGTGGTTTCTCTCGCGTCTGTTAACAGCTTTCATCATTGGCTGGTAATCAGACGATGTTCTTGCATGTTCGACATCAGCTCACATATTCACATGCTCGAACTTGTACTCGTTTGGGTCGAGATGGAGCGCAAGACCCTGGATTGTGTCTGTTGTAATCCAGGCTGCGATTGTGGATTATTATCATTATGTACATGACTCACTAATTGGATGGCTGCGACCATACCTGAGTCTATTTATTTGATCCTTGCTGGATGGCTGCGCCCATACCCTGGATCCGGATTATAGCATACTCTGTTTCGGATGGCTGCGCCCATACCACACATACATCATGTACTTGAGATATCAGTTGTATTTTCTGCGCAGGTTTTCCGATGGCGGGGCTTCAGTTGAACATGTCCTCGTAAAGCATTTCACCCCTCTCTCTCTCGGGCCTCATACTTTAGGGGGCATCTGTTACACAGTAATTTGTCACCGTCCCTACCATTTCCCGTCCCGCACAATGGAGGACCCATTTTGTGACTTGTGAACATTGTCATGCCTTGAAAACATCATCAATGCATTCCTCTAAGCATGAGCTTCATTTGCCCTAAAGACATCTCCTTGCAAAAATCATGAAAAACATCCCTTTTTGCATTGGCGCGGGCAGACAGTTCAGCACTCGCGCCAATGGGGAAAATCCTGCAAAGAGGCCACGCCAACTGGTGCTCTGTCCTAGAGCAGTAGCCACGCCAACCAATTTAAGGAGTGTTTTTTAAATAAATATGGCGGAAGTTGAGTTTCAACAAACTCAGAAACCATTGCCTATCTTGAGTTGGGAGGTTTGGCTGCAAGAGTTCTATGGAAGGGAAGTGGTTTTGCCACCTCCCATGGAACCTTCCTTGTTGATAGGGCCAATCCCACAATAATAGGGATCCCAACTCCCTCCTTCCCCATCTATAAAAGCCTGCTCAATTCCATTGCAAGCTAGTCTTGAAGTGCCTAAGCTTTGAACCTCCAAATTCCCAAGAGCCTTTGTGCTGTAAGAGCCCTCTTTCTTCCCTTAAGGCCGACTCAAGTAAGGAGACTATCGTCGAGAGACTCTGGAGAGGTTTGCCCTTTCCCTGGCGAGCTTTGCGAGATGTGAACGACTGGAGACCCATCCGAAGGAGAACACGACGTCAGAACATTGGTTGTAATCTCTTTCGATTGTTATTTAATGAATGATTACGATTATGGTTCCACTCTGTTTTCGATTATGTTAATATGAGTAGTATCCTTTCTGACTGATATTTAGTTACGTATGCCGGATTTTATGCTTGTATCTGTTTGTTTCTTGCACGTGCAGGTATCCATCCACGGAGATCGTAGAGGATCGTGATCTGCCGAGGCTGAGGAACGGGAACGCTCTCTTCTTCAGATCGTAGCATTGGATTCCAGGTAGGCTTCTATCTTTAGTCTTTTCATTCGTAACTAGGAACTTGCGTCGTAACATTTTGGATTGTTGCTAGACCCCTGCTGGGCTAGTAGGGATCGCCTCTGTCCGCAGAGGGGATTTACCTCCTCAACAGATGAGTAGAGGTGGATCCCAGATTTTCAGCTCATTCCTAAGAATGAAATCACTCTAAATCATCGCCCATTTCAGTTAGCAGTGTTTTTGTGACCAGCTTTTCCGAAGAATTGGGACCAGCTCGCATGCCCATTGACATTCTGAGAGTATTTCTTCACTTGCCTTGAGCAAGTCTAGGTGCCATCACTCTGATCACCTATTGTACTTCATTATATTTTTCAGTATAATAAAATGGCTTAGCATTTTCTCTCTATATTTCCGGAGCAATTGTTATACATTCTATCTATGCTATTGTATGTTTGCATTACTGTTATTTCTATATCTTCGGGCATTCTAGTTCTGTACCACTTGGTGTGTTTTCCTCATACTCTTAGACAGAGTCTGGAAAGGGCCAGGTAGCCTCCAGATCTCACCCTCTTCTCAGAGGTGAAATATCTGTTAAATGCCCTCCCAGTCCATCTCTGGTTGGAGTTTGCTTGTGTTTGAGGGATATCCCTGAAAAGGGATATTACAGTGGTATCAGAGCATAGTTCTGGCTCAGCCTGTGGAGCTAGTTGTCTATGACACTAGGGGAGAAGCCCTACATTTGTTACAGGGGCAGGAAGTACAAAGATCTTGAGCGTAGGTTGGAGAACACCTACGGAGAGGGAGACCGTGTTCGGGTGGTGGACACGGAACAGGAGGAGCCTGTGGTGGACGCAGAGCAGAAAGAGCCGATGGCAGATGATAGTGAGGCCAAACAGTTTGGGGAAGCACTCCTCAGATCAGTACAGGATCTGGCGAGGCAGATCGAGGTGATGGGGTAGAGATTCACCGCTGTGGAGGCTAGACAGCGTGAAACCCCAAGGGGTTTCTAGATCGGGTACATCCCACCATTTGCCGGAGCGTATTGCCACTCAGCGTGATGCTACCCAGCACCAGGGATAACATGCACCTACATGCTCTACCATGCCCACTTTTCTGGGAGCAGACACGGGGGCAGGAGCCCAGCAGGAGACAGAGCCCAGTCATATGGGCGATTATTTTGCAGAGTATCAGCCCTATGGGCAGGAGTTCAGAGATGCTCTCTCGTTCAGAGATTTTGTTCAGCTCCAGCGGGACAGTAGACCCTGCGACCATCATAGAGGGCACCGACATTATCATGATGGAGATACCCACTGCACAGCTAGCAAATTCCACTTGCCTACGTTTGATGGTTCATCAAACAATTCGGCAAAGTCTTGGGTGGAGAAGCTGGACATCTATTTCCAGCTTAACCAGATGTCGGAGACGGAAGCCATCAAGGTGGCGACATTACATTTGGATGGTGAGGCCCAGGACTGGTGGTTCCATGGGATGGTCACACTCGGACATTCTACAGTGACGACATACGCCGAGTTCACTAGGAGGTTGATAGAGAGATTTGACCGGAGTGATCCAAAACAACACTTTGTTGAGCTGACGAGGCTCAAACAGATCGGGAGCCCAGAGACATACATTGCAGACTTCTTGCGGGTTTCAGTGATGGTGCCAGATCTATCCGCGGCGCGGATGATCTACATGTTTGTTGAGGGGTTAGCAGAGCCACTTCGAGGTCTAGTCAGATCTACTAGACCAGCCACACTCCAGGATGCTATTAGCAGGACCCGAGATTTACAGGATGTCTTACCCAGGACTCGGACACCTTACCCCCAGAGACAGGCTTTCCAGCGCAAGGGGAAGGACGTGAGGATTCCGCCTCCAAAGGGGAATCCAGGATGGGCACAAATGGATGATGATGCCAGGAGGGAGCTGAAGAAGAAGCGGTTGTGCTTTACTTGTCAGGAGCTGTGGGCACCGGGACATAGATGTGTTGTTGGCAAAGCACATTTTATTGAGGTCTTCTCCGAGAGCAGCGGGGAAGAGGATGAGGAGGATGACGTGGAGGTCGGAGACAGTCATGCATCGCAGGATCCTTTGCCACCTCCACCACCAGCTGGTGGTGCGGCTTTTGCACCTACTGGAGGGGCCCTTGCAGCATTGTGAGGAGTTCCCAAGTATGTGCGTATGGGGGACAATACGTGGCTAGCGAGTATCAGTTTTGGTTGACAGTGGGGCAACCCACAATTTCATCGATGCACAGATGGTTGAGCGGAAAGGTATTCAGCTTGAGAGCTTCGATGGATTTTCAGTTTTGGTCCCAGGAGATTAGACCATGATGTGTGCTCGTTATGTTCCAGAGTTATCAGTGACGATGTGCATCTACACACTGACTGATCACTTTTTCGTGGTCAATATTTCGGACACCAACATGGTACTGGGTGTTCAGTGGCTGCATCTGGGAGAGTACTGCTACAACACTACACATCACATGTCCATTGGTATGTCTCCATTTTACGCTTGGTATGGATATCATTCTTTGTCTTTTGCTGATGTGATGTTTGGCGCTAGCAAGGCTCCAAGAGCCAAGATTTGGATCCAAGAGAATCAGGATATTCTCCGAGCTCTCAAGGATAATATGGCTACAGCGCAAAACCAACAGAAGCTATATGCTGACAGAGGCCAGGTGGAGAGATAGTTTGAGGTAGGGGACTTGGTCTACCTACGATTACAGCCATACTGACAGTCGTCACTGAAGCAGAAGGGAGCTGAGAAGCTCAAGCCTCGCTTTTATGGGCCATACAGGGTGATACGCAGGATTGGGCAGGTTGTATATGAGTTGGAGCTGCCCCAAGGTAGCAAGATTAATAACGTTTTTCATGTGTCATGCCTGAAGAAGGCATTGGGGCAGCAGGTGACAGTGACAGATGAGCTACCACCCACGGATGATGAGGGGCATTTGGTGTTGCAGCCAGAGGCTATTATTGATACCAGGGAGAGGTAGCGATGGAGCAGGATAGTCCGGGAATTCTTGGTGAGGTGGAAGAATTTGTCGGATGAGGATGCCACTTGGGAGAGTGATAAAATTTTGCAGCATCCATCACTTCAGTTGCTTGAGGACAAGCAACATTTTGCCGAGGGAGACTGTAATATTCTTAATTCGCAATGGCTACTTGGAATATTCGATTTTTCTCAATTTTGCCTTCTACAGTTTATTTATAAATAAAAAGGTGAGTAAAGGGGGATATAACTCACTTTGGGAATAAAGTCACTCCCTAGTAGCACAACGTTGTAACTTAAAGGGAGCCAAGGGGGGCCAAGGACCACGTAGAGAGGGGGCCCACGTATGCACTAGGAGGGATTGTGCAAATGGAGAGGAGCACGTGGCAAGAGGGAGGCTACGTTGAGGAGATGGGCCTTAGGGTTTTGAGAGAGGCCAACGTTATAAAAGAGGGAGGAGCCTCCTCATTTGGATATTCAAGTTTATGCATTTGAGCTAGTCACTTCGACTTCTTGAGCACGTTGGTTGTTTAGCCTGTCTGCAGCACTGTTTAGTGCATCGAGTGTCTCTGATCAGAGATCTCACCCTTAGCCCCAAGGGACTTTGAGTGCCTGCTCAAGTAAGGTAGTTTCATCATCATTTTGTGGGAGGATTGATGTTTGGGTTTTCTTGCGGAGCTGGGCATTCAGAGACTGCGCAGTCTTGAGAGGGAGGACGTAGTCCATTCTAGGGGAGCTCCGGATTGAGTTTCTTGCAGGGGTTTTGAGCTTGGAGATTGAGCAAGGGATTAGCCCTTTCCTGTTGGAGGATTTTGGTGGAGTTTGAGGCTGCATTTCAGTGGTTTCTATTCAGCCTCTGCGCAGAGCCTTGGAGGACAGCGTAATTCCCCAAGGGGGTGATTTTCGGGGGTCAGCCATTTCAGATATCATTTCTGGGTTTTGCTGTGATTGATGTGTAGAGGTGGATCCCAGATTTTCAGCTCATTTCGGCGAGGGGATCAGCCCCAAATCATCAGTTCATTTCAGCAGTAGCAGCTACACGGAAGTTTTCCAGCAGCTGGGACATAGTTAAGAGAGCAGCCATTTCTTGGACATTCTGAGAGTATTTCTTCACTTGCCTTGAGCAAATCTAGGTGCCATCACTTTGATCACCTATTGTACTTCATTATATTTCTCAGTATAATAAAATGGCTTAGCATTTTCTCTCTATATTTCTGGAGCAATTGTTATACATTCTATCTATGCTATTGTATGTCTGCATTACTGTTATTTCTATATCTTCGGGCATTCTAGTTCTATACCAGTTGGTGTGCTTTCCTCATACTCTTAGACAGAGTCTGGAAAGGGCCAAGTAGCCTCCAGATGTCACCCTCTTCTCAGAGGTGAAATATCTGGTAAACGCCCTCCCAGTCCATCTCTAGTTGGAGTTTGCTTGTGTTTGAGGGATATCCCTGAAAAGGGATATTACGCTGTAGGTTGTGTGAAGGGTACCATGCCATTCACCTTTGCCCGTATATGGATGAAGCCAAGAGAGTTTTGGACAACTCGACTGTTTCTGCACCTTGCCTTCCGGTTGGTTACAAACAGCTTTCTTTGAGTCCTTCACCAGTTGATTCAATGATCAGTCAAGAGTCACCCTTGGTTGATCCCGCTCCCCCGGAAATTCCAAATCACGAATCCATCCCTGACCAACCATTGGTTGTGGGATCAGTTGAGCTGACCCCGTCTATGGTGCACCAGGTCTTTTCCGTTGAGAGTGGATCTCACATCCCTCAGGTTCTTCTTGTTTCTTCAGATTCCTCGGACTTGGAAAAAGATTCTCCTGTCCCCATACCTCAAGAAGCTGCTTCTCCGCCTCCCGTGATGGAGGTCCCGGAGGATACCCCTCCTGACTCTGTGATGGAGGTCGTTGAGGATGCTTCTTCTTATCCTATAACACCAGGGGAAGACCATCTTAGTTTGATGGTAGCCCCTCCAAGTAGTTTGGTTGCTTCCTTCGATTGGGGTCAATTCGCAGGATACTGCCTTTCGTCTTATGTGCTTTTGAGATAACAGTACAGACCTTTGATCTGGTCGTACCCAGCACCATTATAGATGAAGGCGTGTCTGTCAGTATTTTATCCTCAACTACATGGCAAGCTTTCGGTTCGTCGCCGCTTGTGCCTGTTACGCAGAATCGTAGGCGTTTAACAGAGGAACTAGTCAACCGTTAGGGATCCTTCCGAAGTTGCCTGTTACTTTGGGAGGGAAAACCGTCCATATGGACGTGATGGTTGTTCCTGGCCCCTTGGACTTTAATTTACTCTTGGGCCGCAATTACACTTATGCCATGGGAGCACTTGTCTCCTCTCTCTTTCATGTGATGTGTTTTTTGCACCAAGGTCGGATTGTGACCATCGATCAGCTTGCGTTCTTTGGTCCTAATATGGCAGCTAGTCCACCATCATCCCTGCCGGATCTTTATCCGTCGGTTGTGTCATCCCTGTCGCAGGTCAATTATGCGGCTACTTGCCCCGTGCCTACATTCAGTGATAGTGCCGTTGTGCATCAGGTGCTGGGGGCATTGGGTCCTGATTTCCGCGATGTTGTTCTCCCATCTGGTGTGGAACTCTTGGAAGCTATGACTTCTTATTCATTATGATGAGGTCTGTTGGAGCATGGTTCGTCTGCTTCTGTCAAGCTCCTTAAACCCTGAAACAAGCTCGTCGGAGCATAGTTCCTTTTCTTGTGTCAAGCTCCTTAAAAAATGAAACAAGGTCGTCGGAGCAGAGTTCGTTTTCTTGTGTCAAGCTCCTTAAAAAATGAAACAAGCTTGCCGGAGCAGGGTTCTTTTTCTTGTGTCAAGCTCCTTAAAAAAATGAAATAAGGTGTTCCGAGGATAGTTTGTCTTCTGTATCAACCTCCTTAACAAATGAAACAAGGTCGTGAGGATAGTTCTTTTAATGGGTCAACCTCGTTAAAACAATGAAACACTTTCCTGTTCGATTCGAGTCTTTGATAAGATCTCGTAAAATCCTAGTCGAGTCTTTCTATTGATCTCGTAATTTTAACCTTCACTCCATCTGCCTTTCATATGGATTGAAGCTTGGGGGCATGTACCTCGAATTGAGTCACCATGCTAGGGGCATGCTTACTTTTTCAAGCATAGTTTGTTTCCGTTTCAAGCTTGTGTAAAAATGAAACCGGTTTCAAGCATAATTTATCTTTGATTCAAGCTCGTGTAAAAATGAAACCAACTTCAAGCAGAGTTTCTTGATTTCAAGCTTGTGTAAAAATGAAACCATTCCCATTTTACCTCTTGTGATTGCCATTTTATCAGCCTGTTTTTTCCAAATGAGCCTTGGTTTTCTCATTCCATCGTCCCCATCTGCTTGGCCGATCATACGCCTTCACTTGGTTGTTTTACCCATTCCTAAGGAACCGCTGCGATGAGTGGTCTTGTTAGCCAACCTCTTAACCTTTACTTGTTTTGAGCAGTTCCACCATCATCGGAACCAGTAGCTACCCTTTATACCACTCGTTCCTCCAGGAGGAGTCAACTTTTAGTTCTTTTCTGACTCTTTAAAATTGAAAAGATTGCCGAGTCGCTTGTCGTTTTGAGCTCGTTAAATTGGCTGCGAAACGACATCTACCTAGTATATGTTTACCCCTTTTTCGGGCTGGGATAGATTATTTACGAAAAAGGAATACCCTAGCCTATCGCGACTAGGAGGTTTTCTCAGACACAGTTTTCTACCTTTTTGGATCTGAGGAACTATCTACGAAAAGGGACTGTTGGGGTTTACTTTTCTGCTGTCTTTTCAAACTCTCTAAACATGAAAAGACGCTGAGTTCTTCCTTTGTCAGACTCGTTAAAACCTGATGACATCGGACTCTGTCGTAATGACGATACTTGAGTTCCTTCTTCCTTGGGCTCGTTAAATGTACTAGGTTAGATTTGTCCGAAGGACAAACTTATACCGCAAGCATATGCTATCCCCTTCAAGCTTGTTTTCAAAAATAATTGGGGTACTCGCCAGAAATGGTGGGGAAAAATGGAACCTGTATCACTATCGTGTCGGCAGTATGTCGCTCTTGAACATGGCACTTGTCTACATTCATGTCGGGTTGGGGACATCTCATCTCGTTCTCTGCTTGCCTCCATGGGTTTGGGTAATCCTTTTTGACCGCTCATCTGCTCTTTGCCACGTCATCATGACCTCAGATCCTTTGATGTCAAATACTGCCAAATCCAGTGTCATGCCGCCGATATGTTCAAGAGAAGTTGGCCTCTGCCGTTTTCAACCTTCCTCTGATTCTCTACTGATCCTAACTCACAAACATTATGTTCCCCTATCTCGCGTCGATGATGTGGGAAACACTATGTCCCACCTTCGATCAAGGTCACTTCCTGTTGACTTCAGTTCATTATCCAGGAAGCTGATCTAGAGACTCCCTTCAGGTACCTTAGAGCTTGCATGCCTCAATGGCAGGTTCTTCGCATTTGACGCAGGGTTTTCATCATTGGCCTTTGATCAGATGATTCTGCGGGTGTTCGACGCCAGCTCACTGTTCACATTCCGTGGATTGTACCTATAGTACCTTGAGGGCCATCCTCATTATTGGTGGTACCTCTTGCGTCTGTTAACAGCTTTTATTATTGGTCGGTAATCAGACGATGTCTTTTCATGTTCGACTTCAGCTCACTTGTTCACATGCTCGAACTTGTACTCTGTTCGGGTCGAAATGGAGCGCAAGACCCTGGATTTTGTCTGATGATATCCAGACTGCGGATTCTTGTGGATTATCATGATTAGTTACATGACTCATTTGATTGGATGGCTGCGACCATACCTGAGTCTACTTGTTGATCCTTCTTATTGGATGGCTGCGTCCATACCATGGATCCCGGTTATTGTACACTCTATTATGGATGGCTGCGCCCATACCACATATCATGTATCAAAGATATCAGTTATACTTGTATGCAGGTCTTTCGACGACAGTGTTTTCAGTTGGGCACGTTCTCATAAAGCATTTCACCCCTCCCTCTCTCTCGGGCCTTATGCTTTAGGGGGCATCTGTTACACAACATTTTGTCACCGTCCCTGCAATCCCCCGTCCGCACATTGGAGGGCTTTTCCCGTGACCTGTGAGCAGTGACATGATCTGAAACCACTTTCATGGCATCCCCTTGCATAAGGACAAACATTCCTCTGAAGAAAGTTTCCTTTGAAAAACCCTAACAACAGATCTTTTAGCCTTGGCGCGACTAGCTAGTTCAGCCCTTGCGCCAATGGGGGAAATCCACCATAGAGGGCGCGCCAGCTGGTGCTCTGTCCCTGTGTCTCACTCGCGCTAAGCTTAATAAGGGATGTTTTTTAAAAATAAATGGCGGAAGTTTGATTCCAACAAACTCCTGAACGAGTCACTAAAAGGAATTAGGTGGTTTGGCTCCGGATCTCCATGTATGGGAAGTGGTTTTCCACCTATCATGGAAGCTTCCTTAGAGATAGGGCCTATCCCATGATTATAGGGATCCCAACTCCCCTTCCTCCATCTATAAAAGCTTGCCTTCTCCCTTAGCAAGCTAGCTGAACTTGTAGGAAGGAAACTATAGCCAGACAGTTGTTGAGAGCCAAACCGAAGAGAGAGAGCTTCGTCCCGTTTCTGACAGGCTTTGTTGAGACGTGCTCCGGTGTCAGCCCTGCTGAAGGAAGATCAAGTGTCAGAGCTTTGGGTTGTAATATTTTCTTTGTTATTTTAATGATAAGCGACTTTGATTATGGTTCCATTTATGTGTTTATTTCTTTACGCAATGAATTTTATCCTCTTTGACTGATGTATGGTTACGCGCTTTAGATTTTACGTTGTATGTCGTTGTTTCCTTGCATGTGTGCAGGTGTTCGGACGTGTCGAGTAGAAGGATCGTGATCTGCCAGGCAATGGATGGGAAACATCACCTTTTCTTCAACGACCACTGCGTAGGATTTGAGGTAGGCAATTCATTATGATTTTTGTCGTTTTGTAACTAGGAACCTGCGTCACCACGTGACTTGATTGTTGTTAGACCTAAATTGGGCTAGTAGGGATCGCCTCTGTCTGCAGAGGGGATTTACCTCCTCAATAGGAGGGTGAGCACATACTTGAGCATCTAATGTTGAAGTTGCTTGGGGACAAGTAACATTTGGTAGGGGAGGACTGTAATGTCCTTTAGTAGAATAATTTCCCTTGAATTTATTATCACAATTTTTCCAATTTTGTTTAGTATGGGACCCACAAAATTTTGGAATAAGACTTAGGAAAAAGGGCGGCCGAAAATCTTTTTTCTGGTGGAACGTGGGGGCCACACCAATTTGAAAAACACACTTGCTTAGAAGGGAATTCAAATTGCCAAGGAAGGGGGTCGAAAAGCTTGATAGAAGGACCCACGTGGGAGGGCAACTCAGAAATTATAAATAGAAGAAGCTTAGCAACTTTTGGGGTCTTTTGTCAATCATACATTCTCTTGTTGCTTGAGTTGCTTTGCTGGGTCACAGTGTTATTCAACGCAAAGTTTTCCAAGGGGAGAGCTCACCCTTATTTTGGTGGATTGCGAGTGCCACCCTAAGGATGTAAGATTGTGCCAAATTGGAGAGGAGACTTGGGGAATTCAAAGCTCATCGTACAACCTTTCTCTCAGCTAGTTTGTACTCTAGGAGGACATAGTAGAGGACCACATATTGTTCATTTCAACTATCTTCCGGGTGGTGTTTGCCGGGAGAAATTTTGCATAGTGGCTCCAGGGGAAGGCCAAGCTAGTTGAGGAGGTTTGGGGTAGAAGATTGTTGTTTGGAGGCAAAACAAATTTACTTACCCAGGGCCTGCGCAATAGTCATTTTCTAGGCACGCATGGGAGATTAGGGGGAAGTGTTTGGGAGCTGGAGTTTGCCAAGAGAATTAAGGAGATCTTTGGGGAGGTGAAACTCAACATTTTTGTAGTGATTGGAGAGCTTTTTCAGGGAGATTGCAGACAGGCCGTATCTTCCAGCCAGTTGGGGAGGACGTGTTAATTGGGGTCAATTTTTGGCGGTCAAAACTAGATCAAACCCTTTCTGGGTTTTCGTGGGTTATTTGAGAGGAGATTGGGGCTAATTTTGCAGAATTTTCTAAGCACCAAAGGTGGGCCTTTCAGAAGTTCCTTTCCAACAGACAATGCATTTTTTTCCAGGGCAATGCAAGGCATCTTTGGAGCAACTCATTCCCTCATCCGAGCATTCTATTTTCTCACCTGGGTCGTGTCAAGCTTGCCTTTGAGTTAAGCCCAGGTGTACTCCTTCCATACCACCATTGTACTCTTGCTCTATATATTTAATAAAATGGCTCAGCTGGATGGCATTTTTGGAGTTTCCATGGGTGTTCATTGAATTTTCTGAACTGTGTTTGCATGTATTATTTTTCTTTTCATATCACTATTTTTTCGTAATTAGGAACATTACATTTTCTGGATTCAACTATGGCTGTTGATGAGCAGGTCGCTGATGTTTGTTTCTGTGAGAAGCCACTTGTTGTCTACTAGATGCAACCATTGTTGCTAATGATTGCTTTTGTGAGAATCCCCGACTAAATCTGAATGAATAACTAAATGATGTTGCCGGAATTTGCTGAAATATGCCATGGCTACTTTTTCATTGTTGAGATGGTTGCTGATGTTTATGTGACAAGCTTGGAATGGTTGAGAAATCCCGTTGGAGAAGGAGCATTGATTTTATAGCATCATGAATCTTCCTTAGGATGTGTGTTGGGAGACCTATGGATTGGTCAGGAAAATTGTCACTCCCTTGGGCTATGGGCGAGGAGACCAGTGAGTTTGGTCAAGGAGCTTGGTTTTGAGGCACTGAGTTTGTGATCTCTCCCTTAGGGTGTGGGTCGAGAGACCTTGTTTGTGGTCGAGGATTGAGATAGGGATTCCTGAGACCTTGTTTGTGGTCATGGAGATGTACCCTGTGCATATGATTCCTCCCTCAGGCTGTGTGCTCTGAGACCTTGTGGTCGAGGAGATGCATTGAGATAGGGATTCCTCTCTTAGGTTGTGGGCAGTGAGACCTTGTTTGTGGTCAGGGAGATGTACCCTGTGCATATGATTCCTCCCTTAGGTTGTGTGTTGTGAGACCTTGTGGTCAGGGAGATGCATTGATATGATGATTCCTCCTTTATGCTGTGTGCTGTGAGACCTTGTGGTAAGGGAGATGCATTGAGGTGATGATTCCTCCCTTAGGCTGTGTGCTGTGAGACCTTGCGGTCGAGGAGATGCATTGAGATAGGGATTCCTCCCTTAGATTGTGGGTCGTGAGACCTATGGATTGGTCGGGGAGATGGACTTTGTGCATATGAGTATGGCCTCATGAATGATATTGATTGATGGGACATGTTTGATGCTATCTTTCCTTATGATGAGACTTGTGATCTGTCCCTTAGGTTGTGGCTATGATATCTATAGATCAGTTGAGGAGATTAGTCTTGAGAGAAAGAATGAAAAGTACCTCCCTCGCTAAGAGGAAGTGTTGGAAAATATGATAGCCATGGTCGGTATTTTCATTATCAAAGAAATTGGAAAATTTGAAATTATAATTTTTCCCTCAAAATTTGCTCAATTCAGTTTCATCTTATTTAGGTCGGCTGGGCCCCTTATAGGCACCAATTCTACCCCTTGAGAAGACTATTTATATGAGAGGCATTCCTCCTCATTTGGGCAAGTCACATCACATAAATTTTCGTCTGTTCCAGCGAATTCGAAGGAAAGGTGGATGAAAAACAGAGGAGAAGAAGGAGGCTTAACATCTATGAGATCTTTCTTTGGTTATCTATTGTCTTTGATATCTTGTTTATCTGGATGCATTGATGGATATTAAACTCTCTCCCTCTCTCGTAAGGAAAGATTTCTTGGTTGCCCCCTTGTGGGTTTTGCCCTGGCCTCATGCGTAATTATGTGTCTCTTGTCTCATGGTTACTTTATTGCTCTTTCATGTTTATTAGTTGATATCTAATGAATCGGGTTTCGAACCAGAACCGGTCTAACCAGTAGTGGTTAGATCTCAATGAACCGGTTTTAAAAAAAATACATTAAATAATTATTTTTTAATAAAAAAAACTATTTTTAAGATTTGCAACCATGATTCCAAGCCAATAGAGACAAAATATGCAAAGTTTGCTCATTTATATACCATGCAAAGGTGAATATATCAAAATGTGGCATCGAGTGCAATACATATCATCGAAAAATACATAAGCAATGAGGCTCCAAATGGCCCATAAAGTCCAAAAACAATGCTACAAGCTATGAGGCCATTGGCCTAATACAAGACTATACATGAATGATGATCAATCATCAAATTCATCACCGCTACTAGACACAGGATCAACATCGGTTGCTACATAGACATCATCTGGATCAGAGTCTGAGGATGCCTCAGCATCAGGCTCATCTGCAACCTCAGTACCCCTGCCACCAATAACAATAGAAGTGGACCTAATGGTAGCATGAGTTACTCGAGGTGCATGACTAGTGTCGTCCATTGGTTGTTTGCCTTTGCTTGATGCAGCTACCAATCCTGGGTCTGCATCTGATGGCGCCACCAAATCTGCTTCAAATTCACCCCCCGCTACTGCTGCATCAAAATCAAAATCAGCCTCAAACACTGGATCTTCAGTCTCCTCCACCCCTTCTGATGTTGGATCAATATCATCCAACACAATGGGATCTAGATCAGGGGTTTTGCTCATCAGTTGGTTCCGCCTCAAGCGAAGGTTGTATTGCACAAACACAAGATCATTTAACCGTTTCTGTTCCAAACGGTTTCTCTTCTTTGTGTGTATGCGCTCAAAAATAGACCAATTGCGCTCACAACCTGAAGCGCTGCAAGTTTGGCTGAGGATTCTAATTGCAAACCTTTGCAATTGAGGACATTGGCCGCCAAATGACTCCCACCAATGTGCTGCAAATAAAAAGACATTCATTAGTAACATAGTTCATTTCATTACTTATTTACAAACAATTTAACTTGAAAAGTAAAACAAATTGGAATTGCTTACCTGGTTGATCCACATCTCTTGCCATTTTTGCCAAGTTCTTTCCAAAGGTATCAGCTGCCATACTGAAATGAGTAAGTTGTTTATGTGTTTCCAAAAGGTCTACACGGTTAGGGACCATGCGCTCCAAGCAATCAATCAATCCAGATCTGACCTCCCCATCCTGCTGATCTCCTAGGCGAGCTCTATAATGATACTTTGGGTTCAAAAAATACCCAGCTGCATGTATAGGACGATGGAGTTGATTGTTCCATCTGTTATCAATGATCTCCCATATCTGACCATATTTAGCTAACCTGTCCCTGTAAGCTGCCCGTATCTGTTCCTTGGCCTGATCCATAGCCTCATAAATGTATCCCATTGCCATCTTTTCCCCATCCACCATCCTTAGCACCTTAACAAGGGGCTCAGTAATTTTTACCAACTTTGAAGTCCTTTTCCAAAAATTAATGTCAAAGACTTTCTTTTTGGTGTCTTTTCCATCTTGTCTACGAGCCCACCGGGATTCAGTCCAATCATCAGAAGAAAACATTTTCTGCAGGTTTTTCTGTTGAGAATTGAGACATTGCAACGTGAGGAAGTGAGTTGCAAATCTTGTAATGGCAGGCCTAACAAGCTCTTTGCCCCCATTGTTTTTCCTCATTAGGCTCAATACCCATGAGTGGTTGTAAATGTATTTTGTAATGCACTTGCCATGCTCTACAATGTTTTTTACCCATTCCACTTTGCCTATGTCCTCAAGCATGAGATCTATGCAATGTGCAGCACATGGAGTCCAAAATATGGTATTATACTTGGACTCAAACATCTTTCCAGCAAGAACATAGTTTGAGGCATTATCTGTGATGACCTACACAACATTCTGCTCTACCACTTCCTGAATAATCTCATCCAAAAGCTCAAATAGAAGGGTTGCATCCTTCACCTTATCAAATGCTTCAACTGATCTCAAAAACATTGTTCCTCGAGGGCAAGCAACAAGGAAGTTAATGATAGTGCAGTTCTTTCCATCAGTTCATCCATCTGACATGATGGAACAACCTGTTTTGAGCCATGACTCTTTATATTCAGCCAAATCCTCATCAATATTACAAATCTCTTGTTGCAAAAGAGCTCTCCTTAAGTCATGTGCAGTAGGGCCTTTGAAGCCCTTTCCTGCAACAAAAACAGAGTCCCACATAGCTTTGTAATAAGGTGAGCGAGCAGCATTAAATGGGATATCTGAATCATACCACCATCTAGCAATGAACTGATAAGAAGCTTCTTTACATTGTTTTTTCCAATGTTGATCCAAAGTGGGTTGACGACTTGGAGTTGGTTGGGACATGGAGGCAGTGGCTGTGGGATTAGCAGTGGATGAGAAATAACTGATGAGGTTGGGTTTCTTTGTTGGGTTTGATATTTTGCCAACAGGAGGAACATAGTGAAAGGGGTTATTGGTGGAAGGGATAGAAGTGGAGTCTTGAATATCATACTCATCATTTTCATACCCACTCTCTCTCAGCATTTCTACTATTTCCCTCTTCCTTGCAATTTCATCTTGGATAGCCTTCTCCCTAGCCTTAGTCTCCTCAAACTTTTCAAGCTTGGCAAGGTATTCTGCCCTAACCGGACCTAACACTGCTTTAGGTGCATCACATGGCGTTACATTGCCTCTTATCCCAACCAAGTGATGTTTCAATCTAAGAATACCCCCACCTCCAATACATTTTTGACAAAGTTTGCATACCATCTTTCCCTCAACCACATCACAATGGGCCTATGCACTGTCCTTGGCTTTTGGAGGCATCTTGACTTGAAATAATTGAAATTTGGAAATAAATCTGCCATTTAAAAAAAATTGCAGCTAAGATAAATGGACAACTAAGGCTAAATTACGAAACAAAATGCATATTCAAACATACAAAATTTGATAGCATAGGACTAGAGATTTGAGAGCAATAAAATAGCTAAACACTTGAGAAAATAAATACATGAACAACAATCAAATGATGGATTTTTCAAGTGAAAATTCTTACCTGGCAATGCAAACTAGCTTCCTTAGCGTCCTCTTGAAGATGCCAACGCTATTGACAACTCCAAACTATCTCCAAGATAGCTCCAAATCCAACTCCAAGCCTCCAAGATCACTGCTCCGACAAACACTCAACACTCTCCAAGCTCTCAATCAAACTTACAAACAACAAATGAGTTGGTGTGAGACAAAGGAGAGGCTGCCCTTGCTTATAAAAGATTGGGGAGGGTGTTTTTGGAGGGAAACAACCCTCCCCTTACCTCCACATATGCCCGAAGGCTGTGTTGCTGGCCGCCGGTGGGTCCGCGCAAGGAAGGGACACCTAACCGGCCGGTTAGGTCCGGTTAACCAGCCAATTCAGGTGAGACACCCCTCAAAACCGGGTTGCAAGGGTGGTTGTGACCAGAAGCTGATCTGATCGGCTGGTTTGACCGGTTACCGGTTCAAACCGGCCAGTTTTAATAACTATGTGTATAATTGCATAATGATATTGAAATAAATTCTATGTGGAACTAATGCTTACTAATCATTAGAAGTAGTTATCTATTGAAGAAAAATCTATTCTAGCTTGTGCCCTGGAAAAGTCAACACAAAGCCCATTAAAAATGAGTCAAGCTTAAGTATGAAAAATTTGTTTGACCTCATATGTTTTTCGAATGTGACTTGGTTCTGGTCTACAACCAGAAACGTGATCAACTAGGTGCAGGAAAGTTAGAACCCCTATGGAATGATCCCTACATTCTTAAACATGTGTTATGGAAGGGGGCATATGTGCTCGTCGACTATGATGGGAATACTCTCGTTGAGCCCCACAATGGGCTATACCTAAAGAATTACTATGCCTAGGTCATTGGGCATGTTGCCTTGTACATATGTATTTAATGTGTGCTCTTGCTCTTTTCTGCATGTGTGTTATGCTTTGGTTCGCTGCTTATCATGTTTAGTATTTGGTTTGTAGATGTCTGTATCACTTTTGATCTATGTAGGATATGTTGATGGTGCTAGTTGTTGTTCTTAGAACATTGCTTTCGCTGCTTGGGTGCTCTATTCACCTATTGATGAACATTTGAGTTCATGGGGCATTGTTCTAGGCCTTGCCATTAACAACCTTGAGAAATACAATGATGTCATTTAACTCTTAATTGAGGCCATAGCTCTAGTCGTTCGCCAGTTGGTGGTCAATCTGGACTTTCAACGAATGGTATTGCAGCTGAATCACATCTACTATGTTTGGCATCTTGTGTTATTTTGTCGTTATCTTAGGGTACATTTTCTTGGGCATTCGTTTGATTATATTATTTATCAACATGTCCCTAGAAATTCTAATGCATTGGTTGATTGTTGACTAACTATGTGTTAGAATGGCATTTTCCACATTTATAAAATCAAGTAAACTAAACATACATGTACATAAACAACATGGGACCATTTCCATCATCATTGTAAAACATTTGTAAGTAACACCTGAAAAATATGTATATACATAGAATATAGTTTGCATACATCATCATCAAACATATTATTCAGTATAGTGCCAAAATTGGGCTTGTAGACCCAGGTTCATAAACTCATAACTACTACACTAATGTCAAAATTTTTCCCGAAGGGAGTACACATAGGTCAATAGAGGTGTCTATCACTAATCATCATTCAAGTGTTGGTAAGCACGATAGCAAATGGCCATCCTGGCTACATGGCAAAGAACACGATCCATGCAGCGGGACATGCCCACAATGTTGGAAACACTGAGAGGGGGGGTGAATCAATATTTTTTTACAATTGTTAAATTATGCCAGTTAAGATCACTAGTAAAACCAGAACACAAGATGTACAACAAAATAAATAATTTTATTAATGAAAATGATGAGGACTTCAATCCTCTTACAAACAATTAGGCTCTAATTTGTACAGTAAAATTCTAACTCCTTCAAGGCTCCAACCTTCGTCTCAAAGAGGATCCAACCTCTTATGAGGACTTCAATCCTCAAAAATCAATCCAGGCTCCAACTCGGTTTCTTACAAGGCTCCAACCTTGTATGAGGAGTCCAATCCTCTAGGGATCCAACCCTTTCAAATTACTTCAATCCTTCAAGGGGGCTTCAGTACTGTTTCAAGACTTTGAAAAACTGCTTTAACAAGTCTTGAAAGATGTCTCTAACAAAACTCCAATAATGCTTCAAGGACTACTCCAACAATGCTTCAAGGTCCAAATACTTCAAATCCACTTCTCCAAGATGTCTTCCAAAACTTTTCAAATGCTGCTCAAAATATCATCAAATTCTCCTTCAAATCTGTTCCAAGAATGCTTGAAGCCTACTTCAACAAAAGCTTCTAGAACTGTTACAAATGGTCTCCAAGATACTTCAAAGTCTATTTCAAATCAAAGTCAACTTCAGCAACGCATTGAAAGTGTCTCCAAAGCTCTTCATGTCTGTTCAAGGACTACTTTAAAATGTCTTCAATGACTGCTACAGTACTGGCTCAAGGAGATTGAAGGTCACTCCAAATGTGTATCAACTAATCTTCAAAATATGCTTCAAGATGCTCTCCGAGGTCAACATCAATCTTGAGCAGCTTCACTAGGCTTGATAACAGAGCATGGTTGCGGGGGAGTGCCCCCTCCCCCCTGCCCTTTCAAATCGCTCCCGCAAAAAAAAAGTTCGCTCCCTGGTTTTTTCACAAACTTTTTGTCACAAAGATGTTCCAAATGCATTTTTTTTTCAAAGAAACGAGTTTTGGAGTAGGACAGCATAATATTCAAGCCTATGGACCTTGTATTGATATGCAATTCATGATAATGTTAAATTCTTAAAGTAATTTAAATTTTTAACATTACCATGAAATGACTCTGGATGTTTAAGAGTGGTTTCGACCTCAATGGATTTCATATGGAGAAAATAGAATTTTGGATCTCACTCAAAATCCAGCAGACTTATCAGTTTTTTAGGATTTCAGGATTGGAGGGATTGCAATGCTTCCATTGGATTTTGCCATGTACTAGGGTATGGGACTCGTATTTAATCAAGAGCACCAAGCCTTCTATATACCTTGATGTTAGTGACATTGGTTGTCGAACTCGTCTATCATGACCCTACTAAAAATGTACCCATCACTCAAACAAAATCTTGACTTGACATGCTACATTTTTTCTATCTTGTTTCTTATGTTAATTAATTAGAGAGTGATATTAACGACAAAGATCCCAAGAAAGGCAATGATTTTGATAATATGTAGCTATTTGTTATAACATGATTTTTTTGGACGCTAGAGGCTATCTAGAGCCTATTTGTTGATGTATTTTCGGTTCAGAGATGGATTGCACTTGATGCCATTTTCGTTATGTGCACCCTTACATGCTATATAAATGAGAAATTGTAACTTGTGGACGTGTTTGATGAAGATTATAAGTTCTAGATGATTGATGTTATATGGTTTAATCCATGTTTTTATGCTTTTTATATCTAATTCATCATTCTACATGCTTTTGTTGACATATATGCATCAAATTATATAAAACTATATATTATATAAAAATTCACTCCCAACCCAGGAGCTTTTGAAAATGTCGCTCCCCGCTCCTGCGTCTGCTCCCCACTTCCGCTCCCACTCCCAATTAACCTTGTGACAGAGACTTCAAGGTCTCAAGTCTTCACAACGACTCTGCGTCAAGTCTGCCCAATTCTGTCCATAAAGTTCTGCAACAATGTCTCCAAGAGATTCAAGGAACATCCTTCAAGTCTGCCTCTGGACTCGCACTATCCCACAGGGATATACCACAGAGATAAGGTCTCTAAAAGCGTCCTTCCACTTTGCCTCCGAATGCGCACTATACCACAGAACCTTCGCTCTTCTGTCACATATATACAATTCAGTTCTTTGTTCCTATGTTAGAACTTCGCTCTTTATATATACTTTGTTTATTTGTCAGAACTTCGCTCTGTCACATATATACTTCAGAACTTCGCTCTTTATCAGATATCTGTATCTTCTATGATTGTCCAATTCAAATTCTGTCTCTACTACTTTGACCAAGGTTCCTTATTCTTTTGATCTCTGTTCATAGAGGTTATTCATTCATAGAGGATCCAATTTCAATTACAAATGGGGTCGAATTACTTTGTATTTATATTGGTCAATAGGTTGAACGGTCATGTCTTTTTGGAGGGGGCTAACTTGATGAATAGAGCCGACCAGAAGAATACGGAGATTCCTCCTTATAAATTGCAAACTGACAAATTTACAATCATTCTAGTTGGAAACATGCCCTACCGGTCTGAAGAAGTTATCCAAACTCAAGGCAGAAATCTATATTTTAAAATGCATCATCAGCTTGTGCCTCAAAGATGCTCTTATAACCACTGCCATAACTGTCATCATATTGTATTCTCAAAAACTTGTCCCTAGAATTCATCCTCAAAAACAATTTTGATTCACCATTAGTGAACTTGCCAAACTTTGTAGAGTTTAGTTCTGTTATGAGGTGGTGTTGCTCGCAAAACATCAACTCATGGGACTAATCTGGAAGAGTCAAATCATCATGCTCCACAACAAAGGAGTGTGACTGCTTTCTCCCATTCCTCTATTTGTGAGCTCGCATCGTCATCGAAAACTAGTGTTTTGTCAAAGTACATCAAATACGATATGTCTTTGTTTTGTTTCAAAAATACCTTCAAATAAATATAAGGGTTGCAATAGGATTTTTAATCTAAGACTACAGCAACAATATCGTCATAACTTGTGGGGTGGAAAATAACATGATTCACCATCTATTGTAATGGTTTTGGTTCACTAGAACAGAAATCATGTGAGTTGTTTGTAATACCACCAAGTTGAACAACAATAACCACGATCTAGCCCATAACATTGACCTTGATTATAGCATAGCTGACCCTTTGCTTTGCCATCAATGACAATATCTCAACAATCTCCCCCTTTGTCATTGATGGCAATACACTTCTCATAGCTCCACCTGTCTTCGTGCTTCTTCTCTCTCTCTCTCCCCCTTTGACATCAATGACAATTGATAGCTTCCTCTCGCATCTACTCCCCCTGTCTTTATTCTCCCTTTGACTGTATCTTTCGTGCCGTGTGTACCCCCTAAGAAACCATTAAACAATTTCTGCATCTATTCACTATCTTCCTGTGTTTTTTTATGTGCCTTGTAGAATATGGGAGAAGTTTATGATATAAAGGCCCACTGTATGCCACAAGCCTCTCCTTGTAGGGGGATCTAGGATAGCTCAACAATCTTTGGCACTATTTTCAGATGAGAAGTCTGTAATGTGATTATTTTCATGTTTAGCAGACAGATTAGGGATGTATGCACTTGTTGCAGAGTCTGTTATTTGAGAAATGACTTTTTGTCTACTTCTGTTCCCTGGAGAGTTCTGCCCTAGTGGAGGAAACTTCTCAAACTCATTTCCTGGATGGAATCATCTGCAATACTCCTAGGTTGACTGTGCAAATCAAAGTGCTGCAATCACTATATTTCTGGATTAATCCCATTGCTTGACATGTTGTCAGGGACCATAGTCTCTACCATTTTTTTGTTATGCTTCCCTGCCAATTTGTTATTTTCATCAATCAATGAACATTTGTCACTTCCTGATGTTTTTGTGGCCCAAATGAATCACCATAGTATTTGTCTTTTCCAGCATTTGCATGTTTATCTTCTGGAATATCTTTTAGCATCTTCCAGTTTGCTAACCTCAGTAGATAAGTGCTCTTTCTGCCTCTGAATGGCAACTTCAATGCAAGAATCTGTTTGGTGCAAAAACTCCCAAATTCTCCACTGGTCATTGATATCTAGCTCATTCAAATGAGATGAGGCAATAGTCCAAGTATCATCATATCCAAATTGAAGTAGATTTTGAACTTCCTTGAGAATGTTGGTAATTGTATTGACCTCAAAACTTACCAGCACGAAGGCTAACATTTGCTGATTCTGGTATCCATGGATAAGTATGGTTTTGGAGTTGGGGTCAATCGAAGACAGAGTAGCTATGTGCTGCCTATCATGTTCCAAGATAAGTGATTCTGCACCTTCATTGGAACTGTTTTCATGAAAATTATTGACAGGTGGAAGAACTGCACAAGTTTACAATACTGGTAAAGTAAATCTGGTTCAAATTAGAAGCGTCAAAGCTCAGATTTACTGTCCCAATATCCTAAAAAAAAAAAATCTGATACAGAAAAAATGCTGAGGCTAATAAGTGTCCCTTTTGTTATCTTCTGCATCTCTCGAGTTCTTTGTCCTGCGTTGTCATTCTCAAAGCATTTAGTATAAAGGTCTCTAATTTGATGAAATCCCACATGCATCATCCTGCTGGATGGGTCTTCCCTTGCACAAAGCATAGAGCACTTTCAAACTACTTAGGAAGAATCTCAATTTATAATTCATAGATTCCGTCTTTAGCAACTTGAACATTTGCTTGGAGTACTCAAGAAAAGTTAATTTTCCGGTTCAGCCTTCTCCAAATTTTTGTACATTCCCAAATAAATTTGATTTTTTGACTTGCTTAGGAACCCATCTCATGCCACCTGTGCAGTCCCGTGCTATATGTCCAAAGTTGTGACATTTATAGCATTCTATATTGAACTTGAATAATCTAGCACCTGAGCTATAATTTCTGTTGCCATAGCCATTAGGGATTCTGTATTTGTCTGTTTGTAATCTTCCTTCTAGGGTTTTGACGATAACCTTTCCAATCATCCTTGCAGTATGCTTTACAATTTCTAGATTTATGACCAAAATTAGTGCATGAATAACAATAATTAGAAAATATCTTTATGTACATGTATGAAATTTGAATAGCATTCTCTTGACGAACTTTTGAAGTTGTTCATGTTGAGATTTTGGGTAGCATCGGGTGTGCTCTAGCTCCGAAACTTTGTGGAAGGGATGGAACACACGAGATCTCCAAGACCCAAAAAGTGTTTGGAGAAATTCCATCTGGTGTAAAAGTTTTTCAAATAATTAAAATTTTTAATGGGGACCTTAAGTCTAACTTAGGGAAATTAAAAAATTAAAGTGAATTAATTTACATATGTGATGAAATGTTCTAAGTGACGTGGATCAAGCATTCTTTTAAGCTTATCTGTCGATTAGATATTAGATCACGGCTGTTGGTTTCCCAACGAGAAAAGTATAAAGGAAAGGCTTGGAGTCAGTTGGAGAAAACTCACACAGTGGATGCACTGAAGCTAAGTCGAAATTCTGGGGCGGGGTTTTCTGAGGAATTTGAAGTGAGTTTGCAGTGCAGTGAGGGGCAGAGATCGACAAGGGATGATCTGATCCAAGGTCGAGAATACAGCAGCAAAGAGGCATCATTGTACCAGGGCAGCTCAGAGGCCAGCAAGAGGGACGCAATCCAGCCAAGCTAATGTAGAGGCCACACTGAGGGTGATGCAGAGGCGGCACAGAGGGTGGCGTAGACGCTTCTGGGTGACGCAGAGGCAACACAAAGGCCTTAAAAGTGATGTAGGGGCAGCGTGTGCTGCGCATGTTAGTCTCTTGTATTCTACAGTATCACTAGACGACAATGGATTTTCTACAGTCTGCTGAAAATAACATTCCCTGACTGTCATTTATTTTAAGAAATCTCACTACCTTCATTATCTTCATTTAACCTTTTCACTATCTCTCATTTTACCTTTTTCAAGCACTCTCTTACTCTGAAATCTCATGTTTGACTTGAAATCCCCTCTTTTAGCCTTTCCTCTACCTAAAACCCCATTTTCCTCACAAAAACCCTCCCCTTCACTCATTTCCCTCTGTTAATTCAAAACAATGTAAAAAACCCATTTTTACATTGTTTTGGAAATAAATTTTAATCCCGGGTCCCACGTTAATAAACCCTGCTTTATTAAAATCCTGATCCCATCATATTCAAAGGCCCGACTTGCCTTTATGTTTAAAGCACCTCCATTTTAAATATGTCCCCGGCCCCACTTTATTATTTTAATCGCCGCTCTAAACCTTTATCCCTTCATTTTCATATGACCTCGGGCTCCACATTACACTTGATCCCTCCGCGTCCTTTCAAAACCCGGCCTCACCTATCAAATCAGCGTGTTGATTCATTTCACTCGACCATCGTTCGATCTTCTCCCCTGCATCCGACGACCACCGCGCCCTATCGCACACCCAAAAGCCCACCGTTTAAACACCCCGAGAGCTTGCGAAATTGGCGGTTTTCGCGTCTACCCTTTTCGCCACGCATCACTCCATCTTATCGCATGCCCCCCAACCAAAACCGCAAACCACTTTTGCCCTGTGCGAAAACCACAAAACTGCTCCTGCGCCATAATATGAAACCACTGACCCCATTCAAACATGTTGAAGCCCTGCGCCATTACGATAAGCCCCAAACCTCTGCGATAAATCCATGCGACGTTTCTTGAAGGCCTGGAAGGTCATAGCCACACGTAGAAGACCAAAAACCTCCATTTTTCCGGACTCTGTCCACAAATTGCCTTGTTACCTGCAAGCCACCATTGTTTCCCACCCTACGAGATCATGTTTTAAATTAACGAATTGTTTTGAATTTTGCAGGTGATATACGTGTCAGAAAATGCTTAATTTGCATTTCTAAGTGCAAGAATTATTCAATTAGGGTTCTGTGGGTGATGATCCAGAAAGCCTTATTTATTAGAGGACTAGGAGCGCAAGAACAATCAGAAGCAACAATGGATCACAATCATTAAGGATCATATGATTACTTCAGAGGGAGCGAGTTTTCTTCAAGTGACAGGGTAAGGGAGAAAGGAGAATTACACAGTGACCGCGCAGACAAAGATGAAGACAAGTAAAGAACACAGTTAAAGAGCAACGACAGTTAAAAGATTCACTGTGACAATGAAAGTTAAAGAAATAAAAAGATCAGTCAAAGGCGAAAGAAAAGGTTAAGAGACAGAGTCAAAATAAAGGAAAGATAAGGAAGCAGATCAAACAGTGAGATAAAGAAAAAAATAACAATGATAACAAAAGCAGTAAAGAGAAAGAACAGATGAAAGAGCAGGATGAGAAAACAGAATTAGGAAAAGAGAAATCCAAGTTTAAAAGACAAATCAGAGTTTAAAGATAAATCAGAAACAAATCAACAAAGGAAGATAGATCCGAATGACAAAGCAAATCACCATTTACTTCTTCCAAATCACATTGGCCACCTACAACCACATTTTGATTTAAGACAAGCTACCTCAGTTAATGTTTCAGTCAGAGATACTTTAGCAGCTACTTAGAAGTTATTGTAAGAGTTAATGTTAAAGACAAATAGTAAAAAATATCTTAAAAGTTAGCTCAGTAGTAAATTCGAAAGTTATTACTACAATAGGCCAGTTAGAGATTTTGGCATTGGCCTTGCATGGTCTCAGTTGTCAACAATCATTTACTCTGTAGTAAATACAAATCTGTCACCCTAGATTAGGTCAACCTCCTAAATTACAGTTAAATACTGCATGTATTGTTCATTATCATTGTTGGTTTGCTTGGTTGGGTGATAGGCTGGATTTTGATCAGACTCTGAGTTGCGAAGATTATTGCACTGGAGCATTGTAACTGTCTTGGACATCAGTAATATAAGCATGTTCACAGGATTCTTGAGCTATGTTAATGGTGATGTTATCCCTCTTTGTCATTGTTTCCCCTTTGTTTTTCATATTGTACATCAATTTCTCTGATAATAGAACATAAATTTTAGATTGAGATATGCTGTTTTGGCACCTTAACTTTGTCTGTTACTTTTATCTAAATGTTTTCTTCTGCAAGGCCTAATTAAAGAATTTAGGGGTGTCTTGCTCTTTAGTTTCACCTAGCTTGTCGTCTTGAGGTTTCCTTAGTAAAGCTTAGCTAAAGAATTCAGAGGTGTCCTGCTCTTTAGTTTATCTTAAACTGTTATCTTAAAGGCTCTTCTTTGAACTCTAGTTAAAGAATTTAGGGGTGTCCTGCTCTTTAATTTCACTGAACTGTTATCTTGAATGTTTTCTCCATCTGAAAGTAATAAATAAAGAATTCAGGGGTGTCCTGCTCTTTAGTATTACTGGATTATTGTTTTAAAGGTTTTCTTAGTAAAGTTTAGCTAAAGAATTCAGGGGTGTCTTGTTCTTTAGTTTCTCTTGAACAATTATCTCAAAGGCTTTCTTGTTAAAGTATAGTTAAAGGACTCTTCATTATCCTTTAGTTTTATTGAATTCACAACTTGCTGTCATCTCACATTCATCTTAGCTAAGAAGATCCATTTGATATAGTTAGCTTGCCCTATGAAAACCCTTGAAGAGTTGATGTACAATTAAAACCTCTTATGACTCCATAGCCCAATGGATTAAGCTTCCAACATTCTATCTATTCAAATGAAACAATCAACCACACAATCAATCAAAACAAAATAGACAAACCCCAAACTTCATAACTAGCCTAAAATCAGAAGAATATAAGCATAAAGATAAATCAATTAATCATAAACACAGAGACAACCCTCTCCGAGCCCAGGAAGGCTAGGTCCTGGACTCCAAAGTGGTTTGATGTGGTTCCTTACTACTTGTTCTTACCAATCTTGCAAATTACAGGGAGCCAACAACGCAGAAGCTGTGTTGAGCTAGAGGGGTTGACGCAGTTGCAAGAAGAGTTGCGCTAAGGGTTCCAGTGGGCCAGAAAGGGCTCATTATCTATAATTCCCGACTTAGGGTGTGATTCAGCCATATTTTCTGTCTCCGAGTGATAAGGTACAACTGCCGTGTATTTTCTCTGTAGGGCAAACTGTTTCTAGTGCCCAGAATGTTGTATTCAGATTCTGCATAATAATAAAACCCTCTAGAGCTGCTGCATCGGTTTTCTCGCATTGGGTTTTTCTGGGGACATTTGTCCGAAAAATCTGTCATTTGTTACATGTGCGTGATGTTCAGTAATGATCTAGATTTGCGTAGGCTGCTAATTGTGTTTACTTCGAAGTTTTTCTGAATATTCAATTAAAATAACTTGTGTAATAAATCAATTAGGAGAAGTAAATCAATAGTTAGCAGTAGGATTTCTGCAATAAGGATTCAAAAATTTTCACATCGTATCAGAGCATTGCATATCAAGATGATCCATTAACAAAGCATTGAAGATATTGGCTGCAAGAAGGGCAACCGAAGCAACATGGATCCAGAAGAAGGCAACGCAGCACCAGAGGGATAACAGACCCTACAAGGGTGATGCAGAGTCAGTCTGCTCACGCTGAGGTTGACGCAGCTCCAAAGAGGTGACAAGAGCTAGTCTTCTCACGTAGACGCTGACATGACATCGAGAGAGGGACGCTAAGCCAGCCTGCTCAGGCAGAGGCTGACGTAGCACCAGGAGGGTGACGGGGAGTTGTTGTGCAATTTGTCGAGACCAGAAGTGAAATTTCCGATCTTCAGAAGTTGCTGGTATGTCACAGGTTTTGTCGGTGTAGAATAGTGCCTAGAAAAGGTGACAAAAGTGGGAGGAGAACAGTCACTCAACACATTCTCTAGCCAAGGAATCTGAGTTTGATCGAGAGGAGTGACCATAGAGGACTAATTCATTAGAATTGGTGAAGGATTTCTGGGAGGGAAATCATTTTTCAAAGGGAACACGTTCTCTAGAGGGGTTCTTTCGCCAAGAAGCCCAAATCCAGTCTTTTTGCTGAGTATAGAAACAACAGGAGGGAAAAGAGTTTGTGTTTCGACAAATTGAGCATAGATGGTTTTTCATGGACTGAGAGATCAGGATAGGTTGGACGGTGTGTCCAACTTTGTCATCTGGAGAGCCAGAACCTGACAGTCCTGGATGAGTATGACATCAAGGACCATGCAAAAAATGTCCTAGCTGTTCCAACAGATGTTGATCCTCTGAAGAAGTTCAATGATAATCAGGCGCGGGCTAAGCGCTTGATCATGGATGGAGTAAAAGATCACGTAGTACCACATATTGCCGGGAAGAACACAACAAACGAGATGTGGACAACATTGAACACGATGTATTAGGGAAGCTCCGTCCAGAGTAAGACGCTTCTGGAGAATCAAATGCGGTTGTTCCAGATGCAAAAGAGGGAGGAAATCGATCCCTTCCTTTTTAGATTGCTAACTATCCATGACTTGCTGATTTCCATGGGGTTAACTCCAGATGAAGGGCTCATGGCGAGGACTGCCCTGAATGCAATCACCGATGAATGGGAGACATTTGTCCAAAGTATCTTGGGCAGAGCAACGCTAACATCGTGGGTGGACATGTGGGCAATCCTCCGTCAGGAGGAAATCAGGAGGATAACCAAGAAGCAAAGCAACAACGGAGGAGTCAAGGTTAAGAAAGTGGAGGAAGATGCAGCCCTTGCATCTAAGGGACAAAGGCAACAAGGGAAGAAGGACCTCTCCAAGGTTCGTTGCTTCAAGTGTGGTGAACTTGGACACTTCCCCAACACTTGTCCTAAGCGGAAGGACAAGGAAGCATTTGATTCCAAGGCAACAACGACGAAAGGGGGCAGTGGTAGTGTGGATGATGTGGCCATGAGTTATCATGCGCCTTGAGAGAAGAGGTGGGGCGATATTGATCGGTAGAGCAGCTATAGATGATGGCAGGATCCTTGAGGTACCCAAACTATTGGATCACATATGAGCTACGAGAGCCTTAAGACAGTAGCAGGATGACTGGAGCAGTGGGTGCAAAAGATCATGGAGAAGCAGAGGCAGTGCTAGGACACTGAAGTCTGGAGCAACGCAGAGGAGAGGCAGCGACAACGCGGAAGCGGTAACGCAAAGGCTGATGTGATTTCAGTAGCACAGAGGCAGTGCTTACGCAGTGCAATGCAGCAGACAACGCAGTGCTTTAGAGAGACATCGCAGAGCAGCAATAGAGGGTGCTTCAGTGATGAGATGCAACCCAACTGAATTTTCTGTCAGTTGTTGGGTGATTGTCCTTCAGTTGCTTACTTCTCAACAACTGAGTTGCAGTTGGCAGTTGGCAGTGGCAGTTATAGTCAGCACGATGCAACAATTTGAGAGAGAGTTGCAGTACAGATGTGGCAGTGTCAGTGACAATGACATGGGCAACAATACAGAAAGCAACAACGCAGTGGATGGAGGGCAGTAGGCCAAGCATCAACAACGCGAAGACTGATGCCAGAGATCAAGGGAATGCTTCAGTGTGGAAGTATTGCTAGAGCACAATCCTCACTAAAGGAAGTGTTGATATTTTGGGGTGTGCTCTAGCTCCGAAAGTTTGTGGAGGGGCTGGAACACACGAGATCACCAAGACCCATAAGGCGTTTGGAGAAATTCCATCTGGTGTAAAAGTTATTCAAATAATTAAATTTTTTAATGGGGACCCTAAGTCTAACTGAGGGAAATTAAAAAATTAAAGTGAATTAATTTACACATGTGATGAAATGTTCCAAGTGACATGGGTCCAACATTCTTTTAATATTAGCGGTCGATTAGAGATTAGATCACGATCATTGGTTTCCCTATGAGAAAAGTGTAAAGGAAAGGCTTGGGGTCAGTTGGAGAATACACACATAGCGGATGCACTGAAGCTAAGTCGAATTTCTGGGGCAACGTTTGCTAAGGAATTTGAAGTGAGTTTGTAGTGCAGTGAGGAGCAGAGATCAACAAGGGATGATTTGACCTAAGGTCGAGAATACAACAACAGAGAGGTAACATCCTACCAGGGCAGTGTAGAGGCCATCAGGAGGGATGCAGTCCAACCAAGCTAACGTGGAGGCTACACAGAGGGTGACGCAAACCCTTTTGGGTGACACAGAGGCAACACAAAGGCCTTCAAAGTGATGCAGGGGTAGCTTGTGCTGTACCGAAGCTGCGATGGGCTAGAGGGGCTGAAGCAGTTGCAGGAAGAGCTGCGTTGAGGGTTCCCGTGGGCTAGAAAGGGCTCGTTATAACAATGTTACCGATGAAATAGGTAATCGTACTGTTACCTACTTTTTTTTGGTAGCATAAAAAGCACCCGATTTTGAAAAGTGGTGATGCAGAATCACCTCTTTTTTTTTTGAGCACATTTTTGACACTCTAATATTTTTATTTATGAAGTATGAATATTTGTTTTAAAATGTTAGTGATTTTCATGCTAATTTTGAAACGTATTGATGCAGCATCAACTTTTTTTTTTTTAGAGCGGTGATTTTCATGTTAATTTTGAAACGTATTGATGCAGCATCAACCTTTTTCTTTTAGAGTGATGATTTTAATGTTGGTAATAAAACACAAAACTTAGATAAAAATATATATATATATAAAAACAATATAAAAAACCAATAAAAATGTAAGAAAAAACAAAATTAACTCGTAAAAATAAAAAATTTAAACAAAAATAAATAAATAAAACAAAAAAAAAACAAAAATATTCGAAAATTATATCAAAAGAAATGACAAAATTTGAAAAAAAAAACACATAATTTAAAGAAAAAAAACAAAAATTAACCAAAAAAAAAACATCAAAAACATTTTTTTCTAAGTTATTAAAAAAAAAATTAAAATAGAAAATTTAAAAATAATTTAAATTACAAAATTAAAATTTAGATTAAAAAAAAAAATACAAAAAAGAAAAAATTAAATTTAAAAATTTAAATTAAAAAAATAATAATAATAAGAAAACAAAAATGCAAATTTTAAAATTAACAAAAAAAAAAAAAAATAAATAAATAAAATTGAAAAAGAAAATTAAAATAAAAGAATTATAATAAAAAAAACTATCATTAAAAGACAAAAAAAATAAAAAAAACCACGATATAATTAAAATACAAATATCCATAAATTTGCTAGTTTTTTTTTTAAAATGAAACAATGTATAAATTTTAAAAATGAAAAACCAAATAAACTAAGATTAAAAAAAAAAAAAAAAAATTAAAATTTAATAAATTTAGTGAATAAATTTTAAATCTTAAAAAATAATTAATCTAAAATATTAAATTAAAAAAAAATTAAAATAAAAATTAAAAAATTAAAAAATTAAAACAAATTAAATTTAAAATAAAAAATTTGAATTAAAAAATAATAATTTTAAATTTTTTGGAGGTAAAAAAATAAATAAAATATAAAATCAAATTAAAAAAAAAATATTAAAAATTAAAAAAAATAAAAAAATAAAAGAATTTTTTTGATCGTGGTGGCGCCGCTGCAGCCCCTCGCCTGCCTAGCGGTCGGCCTCCGCCGCCACTTGGGCGGGAGGCCGATTCCGGGAATCGCCCTCCTGTCGATTCCAGGAATCGCCTTGAGGCCGATTCTGGGAATCGCTTTCCCGCCGCGGGAGGCCGATTCTAGGAATCGCCCTCCCACGTCCTTAGGCCGATTCCGGGAATCGCCCTCTCGCGGCGGGATGCCGATTCCGAGAATCACCCTGAGGCCGATTCCAGGAATCACACTCCCGCCTTGAGGCCGATTCCGGGAATCGCCCTCCCGCTGTAGGAGGACGATTCCCAGAATCGACCTCCTGCCGCGGGAGGGGCGATTCTCGGAATCAACCTCCCGCCTAGCAATGACCTCACTGCGTCTTTGAGCGGCCAGAGTGCTTGACGTCACCACAATCAAAAAATTCTTTTTTATTTTTATTTTTTATTTTAATTTTTAATATTTTTTAATTTTTTTTTTAATTCAATTTTATTTTTTATTTTATTTATTTATTTTTATTTATATTTGAAATTTAATTTGGTTTAATTTTTTTTGTTTTTGTTTTTTTTTTTTTTTAATTTTATTCATTTTTTTAATCTAAATTTTGTTAATAATTTTTATTAAATTTTGTATTTTTTTTTATTTAATTGATTTTTTTTTTAAATTTTTTCATATTTTTTTATTATTATTAAATTTTATGTTTAATTTTTTCATTTAATTTTTTAAAATTTAGTAAATTTTGTATTTTTATTTATTTATTTATTTGAATTTAATATTTTTTTTTATTTTTTATTTTTTTACTATTATTTTTTTAATTACATAAAATTTTTATATTTTTTTTATTTCAATTAGAATTGTGTATTTAAAATTAGATTTTTTTTTTTAAGTTAAACTTAATATTTTCAAATTAATTTGTTTTTTATTTTATTTTTTATTTAATATATTTTATTTAATTTATTTTTTTCAAATTTTCAATTTTAATTGATTTTTAAAGTTTTTTAACTTTTTATTTTAACAATTTATTTATTTATTTATTTAAAATTTAATTTTTATTTCAAAATTTATTTGTTTATTCATTTATTTATTAAAATTTAATATATTTTTTTTAATTTAATTTGTGATTTTAATATTAACATTTTTTTTAATTTAATAAAATCTAATATATATATATTTTTAATTTAAGTTCATATATATATATATATATATATATATATATATATATTATTTTTTATAATTTAAATTTAATATATTTTTTTAAATCTATTTGTTTTTTTAATATATTTTTCTTTAAATTTAATTTTTTTATTGTATTTTTTTTTTCATTTTTTTACTTTTAATTTCAATAATGTAATTTTATTTTTAATTTTTTTAATTTTTATTTTAAAGTTTTAAATTTATTAAAATTTAATATATTTCTTTAAATTTAATTTTTTATTTTTTTAATTTAATAAACATTTTTTATTTTTTTTTTAAATTTAATTTCTATATTTTATTTTTTATAATTTCTTTATTTTTTAACTTGTTTTTCTTTTTAATTTAATATGTTTATTTTGTTTTTATTTTTATTTTTATTTTTTATTTCTATATATTTTGAAATTTTAATCTTTAATTTTTTTTTTTAATTTTTAATATTTTAATTTTTTCTTAAATTTTAGGGTTTTTTTTAATGTTTGAATTAAAATTTTTATTTTGTTTTTATTTTTATTTTTTTTATTCCTATATATTTTTAAATTTTAAGCTTTAAAATGTTTTTATTTTTTAAATTTATTTATTTTCTTAAATTTTAGGTTTTTTTTTAATGTTTGAATTTTAAAAATTAAAAAATGTTATTTCTATTTTTAAAAATGTCAGAAATATGACAAATTTTTTTTTTTTGGTTATTCCAGCGTCAATTGGTTTTTTTTTAGGGTGTTTTTTCAATCCTTTTTTCAAGAAACAATTTTGTTTTTAGCATAATTTTATAAAATGTTGAAATTTGACCTTAAAAAAAAACCAAGTGCGTTCTGAAATACACTTTTTTTTTTGGGTGTTTTTTGATGTTTTTTGAGTCTTTTTGGGCTAGAGTTCCCGTTTTGAGGCCAGGTTACCTATTTCATCGTTAACAGTGTTTTATCTGTAATTCTCGACTGAGGGTGTGATTTAGCCATATTTTCTGTCTCCGAGTGATAAGGTACAACTGCCGTGTATTTTTTCTGTAGGGCAAACCGTTTTTGGTGACTAGAATGTTGTATTCAGTTTATGCATAATAATAAAACCCTCTAGAACTGCTGCACCGGTTTTCCCGCATTGGGTTTTTTTGGGACATTTGTTCGAAAAATCTATCTTTTGTTACATGTGCGTGATGTTCAGTAAATGATCTGTATTTGTGTCGACTGCTATTTGTGTTTACTGCAAAGCTTTTTCTGAATATTCAGTTAAAAATAACTTGTGTAATAAGTCAAGTAGGAGAAGTAAAACAACAGTTAGTAGTAGGATTTCTGCAATAAGGATTCAAAAAATTTCACAGTTCTTCCTTGGAGGAGGCTTACACCTTTGCTGATCTTTATTGCTACTTGCACTGTATATGAATCCCTTCTTTCTTTCATTGGGACTAGATTTCTAAAGGATATGGCTCTCAGGTCTTTTAGATGACTTAGGGCTTTCATTATCTTTGCATGAACTCTCATTTGTATAGCCAAGACTTGATTTGTCAAATGGTGACCTTTGACAGCTGAGAATGTTATCTAATGGTTGTGTGCTCTTCAAATTATTATATAGCTTGCCGACTTCACTTCTCAGAGAGACAATCTCTTCGTCAAGTTTCTCATGTTCTTCCTTTTCTTTCACCATTTGAATCTTCATTACTTCTTTCGCTCTTTTTGCTTCTAGCTAAACTTTTAAGGAGTTAACTTCTTCTTCATGTCTCCTTTCTTGTTGATGCAATTTTTCTTCAAAATTTCTAAAGTCCTTAGTTTTGTCTTCTGCTAGGAGCCTTAAGAGAATGAATTCTTCCTTTATATGGTCAAGGTCTTGATTAAGCTCTTTAGTTTCATTTGTCAATCTATTTATTTCTTCTATAGCAACCATAAGTTTTGTTTCAAGGCTTACTTTAGCCTTTACTTCATCTTTGTTGCCTTTCATGTTTTTGGTGCCTTCATTTATTTCCTTTAATTCATGGTCATCTTTGTGCTCTTGTTCCTTTGGTTCTTGCTTAGCAGACATAAAGCTAGATTTTCCATAAAGTTTTTGTAGTTTTTCCCAAAGACCTTTGGGTGAAGAGCATTAACCCACCTTGATTTTTACAGAATCTGATAGAGCAGTCAAGATTGTTTTCATCGCTTTTATATTGTATTCTTTTTATTCCTCTATGGTTGTGCTTCCAATAACAATTGATTCCCAAATTTCATAGCCACGGGCCATAAAAAATAGTTTCATTCTTGAGCTTCATAATACATATTTTGTTTCATTATACAAGGGAGATTTTCCAACCTCATTTCCTTTTGATTTCATACCTGAGGAGGAGATATCTTTAGAGGCTTTGAAGGCTTTCTTCCTTGACTTTTTCACTTGTGTTCTTAGGATCTACCTTCCAGCTATTAGGTTGTGCTTGAGGGAATTGGCTCTGATACCAATTCTTAGAAATACTGAGGAAGGGGGGGGGGGGGGGGGGGTTAATAAATATTTCTTTACAACTGTTAAATTATGCTAGTTAAGACGACTAGCTAAACCATAACACAAGAGGTATAACAAAATAAATGATTTTACTAATGAAAATGATGAAGACTTCAATCCTCGTACAAACAATTAAGCTCCAACCTGTACATGAAAATTCTAACTCCTTCAAGGCTCCAACCTTGGTCTCAATGAGGCTCCAACCTATTATGAGAACTTCAAACCTCAAAAATCAATCTAGGCTCCAACTTGGTTTCTTACAAGGCTCCAACCTTGTATGAGGAGTCCAATCCTCTAGAGCTCCAACCCTCTCAATTTACTTCAATCCTTCCAAGTGACTTCAATACTTCCACAAACTTCTTCAACGAGTCTTGACAAATGTCTCTAAAAAAACTCCAACAATGCTTCAAGAACTGCTCCAACAATGCTTCAAGGTCCAAATACTTCAAATACACTTCTCCAAGATGTCTTCCAAAACTTTTCAAATGTTGCTAAAAAAATCTTCAAATTCTCCTTCAAATCTGTTCCAAGGATGCTTGAGGTCTACTTCAACAAAAGCTCTCCAAGATACTTCAAAGTCTGGTTCAAATCAAAGTCAATTTCAATAAGGAATTGAAAGTGTCTCCAAGGCTCTTCATGTATGCTCAAGGAATACTTCAAGATGTCTTCAATGACTGCTACAATACTAGCTCAAGGAGATTCAATGTCACTTGAAATGTGTATTAACTAATACTCAAAATTTGCTTCAATATGCTCTCCAAGGTCAACATCAATCTTGAGCAACTTCACTAGGTTTGATGACAGAGACTTCAAGGTCTCAAGCCTTCACAACGAGTCTGCTTCAAGCTTGCCCAATTCTGTCCACAAAGTTCTGCAACAATATCTCCAAGAGATTCAACTAACATCCTTCAAGTCTGCCTCTCGAGTCTGTTGATTTCTGGTAGCATCAGATGTGCTCTAAGTCTTAAAATTTGCAGGGAGGCTTAAACACATGCATTCCAGATAACCCATAAATTGTTTTTGGGAAATTCCACACGGATTGTATTTTATTGAAAAGAATTAATTATTTTAAAGAGACCCTAAGTCTAAATTTAGGAAAATAAAATAATTAAAGTGAATTAATAGAATATGGGTGTGAATGTTCTAGAAAAGGCGGATCACATCAAAAGTTAATCTTAGCTGTTGATTAGAGATTTAATCTCTGTCGTTGAAGTTTCAACGAGAAGACTATAAGAAAGACTTGAAGGGTCATTTGGAAAACACACGAAATGCCGAAGGATCAAGAGATCGAATTTCTGAAGTGACCAGTGCTCAGAGGAAACTTCGATGAAGAGATCTTTTGTAGAGAGGGGCAGTAATTCCGGTTGGAAGCATTCTTGATCCGAAGAGTGCATAACAGAGGAGACAGTGAGAGCCACAGAGGCGTTGTAGAGCTAGTGACGCAGAGGCTACGCAGACACTGTGCAGAGCCTAAGAGGGATTCATATTTTTGATGGGGAGACATTGTTGGGTAAGTGTCAGATCCTTGAGAGATTTTCCAGATGCTAGAAGGCCCTAGTTTCTAGCCAGCAGAGAGACCAACATAGAGACAGAGGGCAGCCACAAATGTGAAGTAGAGAGTGAGCAGAGTGACGCAGTCACTGCGCAGGGAAATTCATTTTGGGTGTTGATAAGTGTCGGGTTCTCATGGAGGAGTGAGGTTTGTTTCACAAGATCTTTCTTGTCAGTTTCTCCGCCTGATTTAACAATCATAGACTTGTACTCAGAAAATTTACTGCATAATATACAAACCCTCAGCTGTTGCACCGATTTTCCCACATTGGGTTTTTCTGAGGACATTAGTCCAAAAAAATTGTCACATGTGTTTATGATTTCTTCTTGTTCAGTTTTGTTTCCAAACTTATAATTTTTCTGCAGTTTATTTAGTGAAGGTTGCAGTGTGTTTAATTCGATGTTACTGTAGCAATAAAATGAATAATTAATTTACCAGTTAGAAGAATTAATACCAGTTGCTGCAATATGATTCCAGATTTGAGGAATTTTCACATGGTTTCAGAGCTTTTATAGTTGAGTGCAAGAGGAACAAAAGAACAAATCCGTAGATGCAGCATTGGTGAAGCTGGGATCAAAGAGCTCCGTAATCAACATATCGATCTCCCAACAGATTGTGTAGTCCAAGCCAGGAAGGCCAAAACTAGCAAGGAAAATCTCTCTCTGAGTGAGTCGACAGAGAGAATTTTTTTTCTAGATTGTAGTTTGGTAGAGGCAAAGGGAACAACGCAACAGATCAGCAGCTGGAGGGACGCAGTTTCTATGCAACAATGGTTGTGGGTGCAAAAGTGTCAGAAGAGAGATCTGGAGACACTTTGAGGGAATTTTCTTCCTCATGGAATTCCTAGCCAGGGAATTCTATTTTTCGAGAGCTGAGCAACAATTTTGGGTGGCAGATCTACCATCTCCAGCAAGGAGTGCATAAGCTAGTCCAACACTGCGCAAAGGAGAGAGAGGGAGCTAGATTTGACATTTTTCATACGACAGAAATGGTAGCAAGTAGGCTGAGAGATCAAGACAGGTTGGAGGGAGCCTCCAACTATGTGATCTGGCAGACAAGGATCAAATGGCTACTGGATGAGCATGGTCTCAAACTCTTCGTCGAAGGTACGGTGGCTGTTCAAGTAGATGCAGATCCTCTAAGGGAATACAAGAAGAATATGGCCAAGGAAAAGCACCTGATCCTCGACGGTGTGAGGGATCATGTCGTGTGTCACATCGCTAAAAAAGGGACTGCTAGAGAAATGTGGCAGGCCTTGGAGAAGCTATATCAAGGATCTCCCGAACAACAGAAGATGTATTTGGAGGAGGAGATGCAGACTACGAGGATAAAGAAAGGTGAGCACATTGATCCATTCCTATCTAGACTTCAGGAGAACCGAGATCAGCTATCAGTTGTGGGATCAACTCCTCAAGCCACTGAGATGGTCAGATTGGCCCTCAACTTAGTGTCTGAAGACTATCAAGTCTTTTTCCAAAGCATCGTGGGTAGCGAGAATTTTCCGGACTGGTAGTCAATGTGGGCTGCTCTTCAACAAGAAGAGATGAGGAGGACTTACTCAAGTGTCAACTTGAGGGCAACAACAATAGTGGGAAGAAGCTGAAGGAGGAGGATAATGTGGCCCTTCCATCAAAGTGGCAGTAGGAGCAACGTAGGAGGAAGAAGGATCTTTCCAAGATCAAATGATTCCGGTGTGGTGAAATGGGTCATTATGCGATACAATGTCCTCTCAAGAAGAAGGACAAGGACGAGAAGCATGATCCACAAGCAGCTCCTGCCAGGATCGATGAGGGGGAGTTCGCCATGATAACTCATATATCTCTAGGAGGGAAGTGGGTTGACTTGGATTTGTAGACCCAAAGATCTATAGATGGGCAGGATCCTTGAGGATTCCACCTCTCGGATCATTACCTTGTTACGGGAGCCCAAATTAGATGTAGTAGGATGGAGGTGTGCCAATTGGTGCAGAGGAGTGCATAAGTGACAGTGTAGTAGTTAGCATAGCCAAAACCTGAGCAACACAAAGCAGATTTGGCAGCAGTGCAGTGAGGCATAGCGCAGATTCAGCCGCAGCGCAACAACTTCAGAGAGACAATGCAGAGGCTAGCAACAGTAAGATCCTCAGTACCGAGATGCATCATGTTGAAAACTTGTTCAGTTTTGGATGTTTTTCTGTTGCAATAAGCAACAATATTGTAGTGAAGTAGCAGTTGGCACTAGCCGTGTCAGTTGCAACATGGATGCAAAATTTGAGAGGGAGTTGCAGTATAGATGCAATGTTGATAGTGGCAGTCTTAGCAGCAGCACAAGTGTAACGTTTGCACAGATTTGGTGAGCAGCAGTGTCAGACATCATCAACGCAGAGGGAGATGTTGCAGAATCAGAGTAGTACTCAGCAGGGTGTATTGCTAGAGCACATTCCTCGCTAAGAGGGAGTGTTGATTTTTAGAAGCATCAGATGTGCTCTATGTCTCAAAATTTGCAGGGAGGATTAGACACAAGCATTCCAGATAACCCAAAAATCATTTTCGGAAATTCCACCCGGATTGTATTTAATTGAAAAAAATTAATTATTTTAAAGGGACCTTAAGTCTAAACTTAGAAAAATAAAATAATTAAAGTGAATTAATAGAATATGGGTGTGAATGTTGTAGAAAAGGCGGATCAAGTCAAAAGTTAATCTTAGCCGTTGATTAGAGATTTAATCTGGGCTGATGAAGTTTCAACGAGAAGACTATAAGAAAGATTAGAAGGGTCATTTGGAAAACACATGAAATACCGAAGGATCAAGAGATCGAATTTTTGAAGTGAGTAGTGCTCAGAGGAAACTTCGATCAAGTGATCTTTTGCAGAGAGTGGCAGTAATTCCGATTGGAAGCATTCCTGATCGGGAGAGTGCATAGTAGAGGAGATAGTGAGAGCCACAAAGGCAGCGCATAGCCATTGATGCAGAGGCTACGCAGGCACTGCGCAGAGCCTAAGAGGGAATCATATTTTTGCTGAGGAGACAACGTTGGGTCAATGCTAGATCCTGGAGATATTTCTGGAGCCCAGAAGACCCCAATTTCTAGCCAGCAAAGAGGTTAATGCAGAGACATAGGGCAACCACAGTTGTGACACAAAGATTGTGCAGAGGCGACGCAGGGAAGTTCTTTTTGGGTGCTGATCAGTGCTGGGTTCCCATGGAGGAGTGAGTTTTGTCTCACAAGATATTTCTTGTTAGTTTCTCTAAATGATTTGACAGATCTGTCAATCATAGACTTGTACTCAGAAAATTTACTCATAATATACCAACCATCAACTGTTGCATCAGTTTTCCCACATTGGGTTTTTCCGGGGACATTAGTCCAAAATAAATGTCACATGTGTTTATGATTTCTTCTTGTTCAGTTTTGTTTATGCACTTGTAATATTTCCGTAGTTTATTTAGTGAAGTTTGCAGTGTGTCTAATTCGATGTTGTCGTAGCAATAAAATGAATAATTAATTTATCAGTTAGAAGAATTAATACCGGTTGCTACAATAGGATTCCAGATTTGAGGAATTTTCACAGACTCGCACTATCCCACAAGGATATACCATAAAGATAAGGTCTCTAAAAGTATCCTGCCACTTTCCCTCAGAATGCGCACTATACTACAAAACCTTCGCTCCTTTGTGTTGAGATTTTGTGTATTAGGGTAGCATCGGATGTGCTCTAGCTCCCAAAATTTGTGGAGGGACTAGAGTACACATGATCTACAAGACCCAGAAAGGGATTTGGGAAATTGCATATGGTTTGGGAGATATTTAATTAATTAATTATTTTAATGTATTTCCTAAGTCTAAACTTAGGAAAATTAAATAATTAAAGTTAATTAAATTAAACCTGTGATGAAATTGACTTAAGTCACACGGGTCAAGCTTTCTTTTAATCTTAGCCATTGATTCAAGATCTGATAATGGCTGTTGGTTTCCCAACGGGAAAAGTATAAAGGAAGGGCTTGGGGTCATTTGTAAACGCATAGAGGCAGAGCATTGAAGCTAAGCTGAGATTCTAGGGTAGGGTTTGCTAAGAATTCTCATAAGTGTTTCAGCTATAGAGAGGTGAGTTTAGGCAAAGGGGATGGTCTGATCCCAGTGCCTAGAATGAGCAAGAGGTAGAGATCAGCTTCCAGATGCAGCACAAAGAAGCAGGAGCAACAACAGCAGAGAGGGCAGCAGCTGCACAATGCAAGGGCAGCTTCAGCGACGCAGTCTCTCTCGGTGCAGTGTTACGCAACAAGAGACCCTCAGGGGTTACGCAGAGTCCCTCAAGGGTAGTGTAGGGTTTGCGTCACCCATTCTGGGGTTACACAATCCTCTCCAGGCCAGCACAGAGGGACATAGAGGCTGACGCAAGGGCTTCAGTGGTAGCGCTGGGGTTTCTAGGGCCAAGATCTGGCTGAGTCTTGTAAATCCTGTTTGAGGGTGTGGATCAGTCAATATTTTGGCTTCAGAACAACAGGTGAGCTGTAGATCTATATTTTCTCTTTCGGGTTTTCCAGATTTGGAACCCAGATTTGTTGTATTCAGAAAACTCTTAATAATAAAACCCTCCAGTAGCTAGAAGAACGGTTTTCCCGCATTGGGTTTTTCCGGGGATTATTGTCCAGAAAATCCTTGTGTCACTTTCCGAGGACTATGTGTGCATGTACTTTTTCTAGACCCGAATTGGTGAAAGTCTGTTATGTGTTTGCTTCGATGTTAATATAATTTTTCAGCTTAATAACTTAATTAAGTAGGAGAAGCATCACCAGATCTAACAATAGATTCTTCATTAGTAACATTTAGAAATTTTCACATGGTATCAGAGTGATTGCAGATCTAGTAGGGTCACCAATAGAAAACTGAAGGATCTTGCTGCAGAAAATAGCAGGAAGAGCAGTAACAGTAGCAAAAGGCTAGATCTGAAGGGACAACGCAGTTTTAGAGGGAGCAGACTCATGCAAAGGGCAGGGTGACACAGTCTTACTCTGTCTCCACGCAGGCCCACATACTTACTACGTAGAGGCAACGCTGGGATTGTCTAAAGCTAGCTAGGGTGACGCAGATCTGAACCTGTCTGATTCAGAAATGCCTGAAGTAGAGTTGCAGAACTTCAGAAGGTGTTGGTGGGGTTAGAATTTCTAAAGTTTTTAGAATTTTAGCCTAAGGACTAGTGGCAAAGAGCGGGAGGAGATAAGCTTCTCAGAGAGTTTCTAGCCAAAGAAACTTGCAGATTGATCAGAGGATCGAAGAGAGCTGAATCATTGCTGATTTGGCAGATTTACAAGGAGGGAAATCAATTGTCAGAGGGAGAAAAAGGTGCCTGTTTCGTCAAGGACCTTAGATCTAGATCTCTAGTAGAGAGAAGAGGAGCTTCGACAGATTTCCGAGCAGATGGCCCCTCATGGATTGCGTGATCAAGACAGATTGGATGGCCTATCCAACTTTGCAGTTTGGAAGGCTAGAATCCTGATAGTCCTAGAGGCATATCATCTAAGAGACCATGTAGAGTTCTAGCCACACCAACCGATGCAGATCTCTTGAGGATGCATAATGAAGTTGCAAGACATGCCAAGCAGCTAATAATGGATGGAGTTAAGGACCATGTTGTCCCACACATAGTTGAGAAGAAGACAACTTATGAGATGTGGAAGGCCTTAACAACCCTATATGAGGCAAAGTTCGTCTAGAGGAAAATGCTTCTGGAGACTCAGATGCAGTCATTCATGATGACCAAGGGGGAACACATGGAACATTTTCTCTTCAGATTATAGTCGATCAAAGACCAGTTGACTGTTGTGGGTGCAAAGGTGGAGGATGATGTGATGGTCAGGACTGCTCTCAATGCGGTCACGGATGAGTGGGAAACCTTTGTCCAAAGTATCTTGGGCACATCGGGCCTTCCCGACTAGGACAACTTATGGGCAATCATGCGTCAAGAACAACTCCGCATATTCACCAAGAAGCAGTACAACATGAGATCAAGTAAGGTGAAGAAGAAAGATGAAGAAGATGCTGCCTTGGCATCAAAGAGGCAACAAGGGAAGAAGAAGAGGGATTTGTCAATGATCAAGTGCTTCTAGTGTGGTGAACTAGGACATTTTGCCAGCAATTGTCCTTAGACAAGGAAGCTTCTTCTTCTAAGGCTGCTGTAGCGGATGATGGGTCAGAAGATGATGCAGCCATGAGCGCTCATGAACCACAAAAGTGGGGCGACATGGATCTCTAGAGAAGCTACAGAATGGGGGCGGGATCCTTGAGTAGCTCATCTCTTGGATCACATCCGAGCTACGAGAGCCTTAAGATAGTAGCAGGACAAGTGGAGTAGCGGTTGCAAAGATCACGGATGAAGCAAAGGCAGATCTGAAGGCTGGAAGGAGTATAGCAGTGCAGATGCAAAAACAACGTAGAGGCAACAACAGTGCAGGGGTTGATGTGACTTCAATAGCACAGAGCAGAGCTTCTTACCTAGAGCAGAGTTGCAAGAATGTGGAGGCTTCAGGAGTACAACGTAGTGCAATAACAACATGAGAGATTTCAACACAAGGGGCAGATGTGACTTCAACAATGTAGAGGGAGTTTGCTTACGCAAAGTAGAGTTGTAGCTGTGCATCATTCTCCAGATGATAGCACAGATCAACAACCGATGGAGCTTTAGTGGTGAGGTTGCAACCCAACTGACTTGTTTGTCAAAGATTGGGCAAGAGATTTAGTTGTTTCTCCCAATAACTGAAGATGCAGTGCAACATATGGCAGCATAGATGCATCAGATTGAGAGGGCGTTGTAGTACAAATGTGGTGGTGGCGGGGGCAGCATCATGGGCAGCAGTACAAAATGGCAGAAACAGTGCAAAGTTGAGTAGCAGCAGGCCAAACATCAACAACACAGAATCCAATGCCCAAAATCTTGTGATACATGGTGTGATGTATTGCTAGAGTACACTCTGTGCTAAGAGGGAGTGTTGAGATTTTGTGTATTAGGGTAGCATTAGATGTGCTCTAGCTCCCAAAATTTGTGGAGGGACTAGAGTACACCTGAGCTACAAGACCCATAATGTGATTTGGGAAATTTCATCTGGTTTGGGAGATAATTAATTAATTAATTATTTTAATATATTTCCTAAGTCTAAACTTAGGAAAATTAAATAATTAAAGTTAATTAAATCAAACATGTGATGAAATTGTCGTAAGTCACACAGATCAAGCTTTCTTTTAATTTTAGCCATTGATTCAAGATCTGATCATGGCCGTTGGTTTCCCAATGAGAAAAGTATAAAGGAAAGGCTTGGGGTCATTTGTAAACACATAGAGGCAGAGCACTGAAGCTAAGCTGAGATTCTAGGGCAGGATTTGCTAAGAATTCTCAGAAGTGTTTCAGCTGCAGAGAGGTGAGTGTAGGCAAAGGGCAGGGTCTGATCCCAGTGCCTAGAATCAGCAAGAGGCAAAGAGAAGCTTCCAGAGGCAGCGTAGAGAATTAGGAGCAACAACAACAGACAGGAAAGCAACTGCGTAGCACAATGGCAGCTACAACTACGCAGGTGCTACACAGTGTCTCCTGGGGCAACGTTAGGCAGCAAGAGACCCTCAGGGGTTACGCAGAGTCCCTCAAGGGAAACATAGGGTCTGCGTCACCTATTCTGGGGTTACGCAACCCTCTCTAGGCCAGCGTAGAGGGACACAAAGGCTGTAGAGGCTGACGCAAGGGCTTTAGGGGCAACGCTGGGGTTTCTAGGGCCAAGATTTGGCTAACTCCTGTAAATCCTGTTTGAGGGTGTGGATCAATGAATATTTTGGCTTTAGAATAGCAGGTGAGCTTCTGATCTATATTTTCTCTGTTAGGTTTTCTAGATCTGGAACCCAGATTTGCTGTATTCAGAAAACTCTTAATAATAAAACCCTCTAGCAACCAGAAGATCGATTTTCCCACATTGGGTTTTTCTGGGGACTATTGTCCAGAAAATCCTTGTGTCACTTTGTCTATGTGTGCATGTACTTTTTCTAGATCCGAATCAGTGAAAGTCTATTATGTGTTTGCTTCAATGTTAATCTGAATTTTCAGCTTAATAACATAATTAAGTAGGAGAAGCATAACTAGATTTAACAATAGATTTTTGCATTAGTAACATTCATAAATTTTCACACTTTGTCACATATATACAATTCAAAACTTCTCTCCTTTGTCAAAACTTCACTCTTTATCGAATATCTATATCTTCTGCGATTGTCTAATTCAAATTATGTCTCTACTACTTTGACCGAGTTCCTTATTCTTATGATATTTGTTCACAAAGGTTATTCTTTCATAGAGGATTTGAATTCTATCCCAAAGGGGGTCGAATTACTTTGTATTTATATTGGTCAGTAGGCTAAACGATCATGTCTTTTTGGAGGGGGTCAACTTTAGCATAAGGAGGTCGACCTGATTAATAGAGATGGCTAGAAGAATACGAAGAATCCTCCTTATAAATCACAATTAGACAAATTTAAAATCATTATTTTCTAGTTGGAAACATACCCAACTAGTATAAAGAAGTTATCCAAACTCAAGGAAAAATATATATATTTTAAAATGCATCATCAACTTGTGTCTCAAAGGTTCTCTTATAGCCAATGCCATCATTGTCATCATATTGTATTCTCAAAGGCTTGTCCCTAACATTCTTCCTCAAATATAGTAGCCATGGTTGATATTTTCATTTATAAAAGAAAAAGGAATAATTTGAAATTAATTTGTGACTCCCACAAGTGTCCAAGTTGGCTTGCCCAAGAGACACCTCTATTCGCATGGACGAACAACTATATATTTATCCTATTCGCTCTAATTCAAGGCAAATTTCCCAAGAGACACCTCTATTCGCATGGACGAACAACTATATATTTATCCTATTCGCTCTAACTCAAGGCAAATTTCAGATTGTTTGATTTGATACATTTGCAAGCTAATTAAGGCATCTCTTCTCTCTGATTTGTGAGCTAATTGGGGCATATCTTCTTTGTGATTTGCGAGCTGACTAAGGCATCTCTTCTTTGTGATTTGTGAGCTAACTGTGGCATATCTTCTTTGTGATTTGCGAGATGATCTCTGTGATTTACAAGCTAAGTTAGGCATCAATTCTATGTGATTTGCAAGCTGATTGAGGCATCTATTCTCTGTGATTTGCGAGTTGACTTAGGCATCTATTCTTTGTGATATGTAGAGTTTGTGGCTCCTATCCGAAGTTTGTAGCTCCTATGCGAATTCTGTGGTCTATCCTATGTAAATTTGTACTTTGCGAAGTCTGTGGTCGTTATTATAAGTCAATGGATCTATATGAAGTTTTATGACTCATCATCATGGAAAGTTCTGAGGCTCATCATCCTTGAAAATATGTGAAGTTATGATGTTGAAATTCTGTGATGATCCGAAATTTTGAGGCCAAGGAAAAGGCACTCTTGGAGACCAAATTTGAGGAAGTTTGTCTTGGCATACTGAAGGATTGACTTGGCAATTGTGGGAGGTTATCTTGGTGGTTAGTTTTTGTCTATGTTTTGATGTCTTGACCAAAATAAGTTGATGTACAATTTTGATGAATTGAACTCTCTCTATCATAAGGAAATATTTGATGGGTTTTCCCCTTGTGGTTTTCCCCTGGCCGCTAACCTAAATTTTGGTGTCTTCTGTGTTATTGCTTACTTTGATCTCTACTAGTACTCTATTGTTAATAGTTGAAATTTTTCATGTATAATTGCTTGATGATTGAAATGCTCCAAGGAAATAATATTATATCATTGGAAGTAGTTATCACTTTGAAAAATTGTATGAGTCTTGATTGTACTAGAAAATCAACATGGCATTAGAGCTATGGTTGAAGAATAGTCGCAACGTTTCAAGTGCAAATGAAGGAAAGGAAGCCCTTAACTGAGAATACCCTAGAAAGACCAGTTTTGTACTCTCAAGCAAAGGTGGAGTAAAGTTTGAGTATTCTTTATGTTGTATGTAAGTCTATTTCATGAGTGCGAGGATTTGAAGTTCAAGTTCAAAGGTTACATCAAAGGGCAAAGATATGAAGATGAAAGCAAAAATGAAGAAGAACTTCCTCAGGACTAAGTCTTAGTAAAGACCAAAATATTTAAATTGAAATAATGGAAGGGTGAGTCAATACCAAAATTTGTTTATGATTGTGCCCCCGTCCTCATATTAAAAGAAAGCCAAAGCCTCAGTAAATTAATCTCAAACGATTGTAGCCCTAGTTTCTTTTGTAAGAATATTTGAAAGTAGACCGAAAGGCTTCAAGCCTTGACGATCAATCATGTCTACAAACAAAGGGAAGAATTTGAAATTCTTAGATGATGAGCAAGATCTCTGTTTGAAGATCTAGTAATCCTTCAAACCGAATCTCTGAAGGACGAGAGTATCTTTAAGAAGGAAAAAATCAAAATGCTTTGTACTAACATTCTCATTTTCTTGTGTGTTATGAAAGATACTATACTTAAGAACAAAGATTTCCCCAATGACAAAGATTGAGAAGAAGTGTGACAAGGACTGAAGTTTGACATTTGAAAATAATGTATGTATTGTCATCTCTGTAACCTTCTTGTTGGAACTCTATCAAGTTCAAGCACATGTCTAGCATGGAAGGAATAGATCTCTTTGTTGCAAGACTCATCAATACTGTATCAAACCTGTAGAAGATCAGGGATGATGAAGTCCCCTCATTCCTCTAAAGTATTGATAGTCCTCAAGGAAATTCTATTAATTTAAAAGTTTCCTTTGATATGACAAAAGGGGAATGACAACTCTTAATTATGGATATCTGAAAGATAAATGAGGCATCTCTTCTTTGTGATTTACGAGTTGATTGAGACATCTCTTCTTTATGATATGTTGGCTGACTGAGGCATCTCTTCTCTGCAATTTGCACGCTGATTGAGGCATCAATTCTCTTTCTCTGTGATTTGTGAGCTAACTGAGACATCAATTCTCTTTCTCGGTGATTTGCGAGTTGATTGAGGCATCTATTCTCTGTGATTTGCAAGCTGACTGGGACATCTATTCTTTGTGATATACGAAGTCTGTGGCTCCTATCCAAATTATGTAGCTCCCATGTGAAGTATATGGTGTATCCTATGCGAAGTCTATGCTCGATACTCATGTTAAGTCAGTGGGTCTATACGAAGTTTTGTGACTCACCATCATGCAAAGTTCTGAGGCTCGTCATCCCTAAAAATATGTGAATTTCTGATGTTGAAATTCTATGATGATGTGAAATTTTGAGGCTAAGGAAGAGGCAATCTTGGAGACCAAATTTGAGGAAGTTTGTCTCGACATATTGAAGGATTGACTTGGCACTTGTGGGAGGTTATCTTGATGGTTAGTTTCCATATATTGTTTGATGTCTTGATTGAAATGAGCTAATGTACAAATTTGATGAATTGAACACTCTCATAATTGTACTCTACCACCAAAAAGATACTTTCAAAATACATAAAAAATAAAAAAGATAAAACAATTTACTCATCCAACTGTCCCCACTACTTGGCAAGGGTCGAAATTAAGTTTGGGTCTTGGCAAAAATTAGTGCTTACATATGCATAATGATTGATCATAATTAGTTGCTTCTTGAACCAATCAAAGTATTCAAGATCATATGCCTGTGCTTGTGCCTCGCTTCCCAACCTGGCCATCAACTTAGTCAACTAGTTCATCTAGAGTTCCTTCCTCCCTGGCCATAGTGTCGAAATATGTGGTCACAATATTGGCACTCGCTCAAAAAAGAATGAGACTATGATGTCGCCTAACCCAAACAAGCTTTGTTTTCCTGCCCTGCCCTTGGTCAACTGCTCTTATATTTTTTTCGATTGTCCCTCACACTAGTTAAACACTATCAGGGCCATGCACCATATTACAACGTCAACTTGGCTTTTGGAAGCCAAGTGGGGACTCGATGAACTTGTAACTCAAGTCATAGTGAGAATAAGATGGTACAAAGAGGAAGTTCTACGATATCCCTGATTAAGATCTTTCCACTTGTTTTATGTTCAATGGGAACACAATACTTTGCAATGAAATCTTCTACTGATTTCTCACCAACTAATTTACCTCCAAACACCACCACAGGGACTGCTCACCTCGAAAGGCCCATGAGAAAGTAGATATCTTCTACCTCTACGTTTGGCACAAGTCCCTGTACTTTGAAGTGTTGCTCCACAGGATCCCACCATTGGATGATCCTCTTTAGTAATCCATGTTGATCCCTTGTGTTCCAAAGAACTTGAGAGAACCACAATTACACAAGGCAACTAGTGTCTTCTTGACGCAAGCGTTTAACACCTAAGTCAACGGGGGCGCCGGGGGGGGTGGGAGGGGGTTGGTAACCTAGACCAAGGCTCTTTAGTAGCCCAAGTTGTTAGGTATAACTATCCTCGATGGGTTTATAAGCTCTATTAGCCTTGGATCCTTTCTTCTTACGAAGGAGTGAATCTGGGTTAAGTAATCCTAATCTAAACTAAGGTTATCCTATACCAATCTAAACTAATTCTATAATAATCTATGGTTAAATTTGTACAAGTGAAACGATAGGTGTCAAAGAGTCTGACTTAATATATTTATTGAAAGAATAGGACTGTATGTTTTACCACCAACCTATTACGATATACTAATTAAAATATCATAAAAAAATCTGTTATTGAAAAATATACTACAGTAACAAAAATACAATGTTAAGATACAATAGATGTACACAATTATAATACAGATGAAAAATAACCATAACATGGCATAACTGGTCTATACAGATAAATGAATTGAATTATATAACAACAGAATGAAACATATTAATTAATATCTAATTTATCAATGCAATTATAAATTAAACTAAAAGAAAATGACTCTATAATGCAATATAATTGAAAGACATCATGCTACATAAAAACAATCTTTATCTCTTTTAGACTAATGAAGATCAAACTCTATTGGTTAATGCACCACACATTAAGACATGGAACTATATTAAATAATGTTGGTCAAGGTTGTCATTGATGTCAATATGGCATTGTTGGAGATGACAAATATTCTTGTGAAGTGTGATGTTGCCCTAGATGCCAATGAAACCCTAGCTTTGGATAGCTCTTGATTATTGATCATAATGCCTTAGGCCTAAATTCTTGACGCAAGCTCTAGAACTAATGCTTGCTATATGATGTTCTAGTCTAGGTGAAAATGCCATAACCTTTACAAATAAAGAACCCATGTAAAAGACCTTTACCTTGTATGCCATAGCATTAACCATATTCATTAATGAAACCCTAGCTATTTGACATCCTTGTTCTTGATGAAGAAGCCCCAAAGCATAAATGCCTTGATTCATGATAATGATGATTGTTGAAGGTTTTGAAGGTGCCCTAATCCTTATAAATGAAGAGTTCTAGTGAAGAAACCTTAGATGCCATAATCCTAAAACTTTGAAGGCCTAATGTCTATGAAGAAGGAGCCCTAGACATGAATTACCAAGAGCTTCCATGAATAATTATGACGACAGTTCAAAATAATGATTTAATTGGTGGTAAAAAGACCTCATTTAAGGATGAAAATGGCATCAGCTTGTAGAGGACATTTTTCCCTTTCCAATGAGCTATTACTCACCCTCTAACTCCTAGATTGAGAGAAATTGATTTTACAAGTTGAAAAAATATATTTTTAAATGTTGGTTGACCTAGACCTACTTGTATAAGTCGACTTCACCACCAAGAGTCGTGTCTCTTCATGTGTGGTCAAATCAGTATAAATATTAGTCAATATACTTCATTTCAAGCAAGCAATTTCGTGAAAATTTCAGAGATTGAGCACATAATTAGTCAGGAGGCCGAGGAGGTCTATAAGATTACTGTTTGGGCAGATTTCCCTTATCTTTCTAGCTCGGTTTATTGAGGCAACAAACTGTGGAAACCTGTAATACATTGTGTACAACATTGCTGAGGGACATATTTATTGGAAGGTTTGGACTGCTAAACGATCACCATATTAAAGCTTAGATATTTTGGAGAATTTACCTCAGATATTTGCTAGTTTACCATAGTCAACACCCTCAGATCTGTGGAGAGTCTTTATTGGCTCTCTTGTTGTAGATTCAGACTGCAGAATAGTCATCAATTTGTGTGGACAACAGTCAAAGCTTGGAGACTCGGACTGTGTTAAGGCATCAAACCAATATACTTAACCTAAAGGCAGTCACATTTGTTTAAAAAATTGATGCTATATCCTCAGCTCAATAACTCAAATTATTTGCAGTAATAATGTAACATGATTGCAGACTTGTTGGATATTCTTGAAGACTCAACCTCATATTTTTGTAAACAACTCTTGTATGAGACTCCAATTCAGACCATATTTAAGACAATGAGGCTTGGACAGAACAATGACCTCAACTCGGATTTGCATTTGTGGACAAGTGCTAATAACTTCCTAGACCTGTTTGGAACTTGTACGTTGGAGCTTGGATATACTTCGGATCTGTGATTGGGAAATCTTGAACAACAAAAAATCTTGTGTGAAGGTTGTTCTGTGGCTCGGGCCTATGGAGGAACATTTATCCTTGAAAGGATTAGACAACCTCCTGTGGAGAGGCTCATCTGCTTCTGTTTATGGACAATTATCTGTGGATAATCTTCTGCGATTGAAGGCTCAGATAATCCTTCCAAGGCCAGATTGTGTGGAAGCTCCTTTCAAAGCTGCGATGAATTTACTTTGAGAAGGCTCAGGCTAGTCCGTGGTTAATCTACTGTGGTGGGCTGACGATCTGTGTTTGTAAACATATTTAAGTACCTCAGATATGTGGATGTTCGAACCATACTACATGCCTCTGTTGTAGTAGCCCAGGTCTCTTGTTGGAAGGCTTGGATCTTGAAGCACAACCTTGAGTTCAGTGTTGTGTTCACGGAGTTTGGTCATTGATTGTAGCTGACCTTTGGAGTAGAGTTGAAGTAATATTTGGTGATGACCTTGGACCAGATTTGAAGAAGGTCTTGATCAGACTTTAAGGTGATCTTTGAAGAGTACCTAAAGCCTTGTGAAGACTAAGCTTGGACAAGACATTGGAGCAACTCTTTGAAGTTTCTTGGAGCAAACTTGATATACATCTTGAAGTGGTTTTGGAGTAGCTTATTGAAGATTCTTGGAGACCAATGATGCATTGAAGCTATCATGAGGTGACCTTGAAGGATTTTGTTTGGGTACCATGAAGAGTTATGGAGACACCTTCATGAGAAGACCAAGTTGTCATTAATGAGCTAAGTGCCTTGGAGATCGTTTGAGGACAATGCTGAATGTGAAGATATTGTTAGGGCTCATTGTAGATGATATTGGGATCTATGAAGAATGTGATCTTATCTTGACGAATTGAAGCTGTGGGTTGGAGCCCTAGAGGATAGGAATCCTCAAGAAGACCAGGTTGATGCTTGTACTAGCGATAAGGTTGGAGCCCTAAAGGTTTGAACCTCAAAGAGATAAGGTTGGTGCCTTGGGAAGATAGGGTTGGAGCCCTAGAGGTCGGAGCCTCGTGAAGTCCAAGTTGGTGCTTGGCAAAGTACATGTTGGAGCCTCGGAGATTGAAGATTGGTGTCTTCATCTAGGGTTAGATCCCTAAACTATTATTGTACTTGATTCATTGTAAAGAAGAGGATTTAAGTCCTTGTTATATTTGATTAATAAAATCCTTTATTCTATATTGTTCATTTTGTATTCTAATTATAAGTGATCTAATTGATAAAAATAACAATTGAAAAGAAATATTGATTCACCCCCCTCTCAGTATTTCCAACAATTGATATCAGAGGCAATACCTTCACTCAAAGCCTAACAACTTGAAGGTTGATCCTTAGAACACAAATGGCAAAGATAATGAAGAAACCCTCCAATCCTTCTAAAGATGTCTCTTCCTCAACCATGAAAACTGAAGACAATCAAATTGGGAAATCTCGTTTTCAATGGAAACTTTGATATATGGAAGGAAATAATGAAGAATTTTTTAATAGCTCAAGGTTTTGAAGTTTGAGAATCAGTGATTACTGAAAACACGATGGAAGAATAATCCAAGGAATATAATGCAAAAGCGATGAGGGCAATCTTGAGTGGGCTACCAGATGCTATAAAGACCAAAGTGGAGAAATGTTCATCAACAAAAGGTATGTGGGACAAACTTCAAGATCTTCACTCAAAAGGAGCATTGACCATGACCTCTAGTTAAGAAGGTGATGGAAACTAAGAAGGAAATCCAAAACCCATTAAGGAAGCTGAAAATAAGAGAGAAGACATCAAGACCAAAGAAGACCTAGAAGATGAAGAAAATGAAGAGGACTTCACATAAGATCTCATGGAAAAACTTGTAGCTACCCTAGAAGAGATAAGAAGTTTGGAAAAGGAAAATGAGGAGCTCAAGAAGCAAGCACAAGATGGTGACACTAACCTTGAAAAGACAAGGAAGTTGATCTTTTCGAGCTTCAAGTACAAGAAAGTGATGAGGAGCTCACGAAGTGAAAGGAGGAGTTGCATCAAAATAAGAAAATGCGCCATGAAGAAGTCATATCCATGACAAATCAATTGGATAAAGCAAAGAAAAAGGAAGACACCTTGTCAAGCCACCTTGAACAAAGACACAGGGACTTGAACAAACTTGAAGCGGAAATTGGTCAATACAAGGAAGAGGTCTCCTCCCTTAGATCTGATCTAGAAGAAGCAAAGAAACACACACAAGGAGTTGAAAAGGTGATGGAAGCTTTGACACTCCTAGAAGGACAAGTTGATAAATTCGAAAAAGATAAAAAGGCTATGGCATGTCAACTAAAAGAAAATGATGAAGATATTTTCCTACTAAAATCAAATGTCATCTCTCTAAAAATCGAAACACATGAAGTAACAAGGATGATGGAAGAAATGAAGAACCAACTAGTTGTGAAAGATGAAGACTGTGAAAAGTTGAAAGGAGAAATTGTCTTTCTTAAAAAGGAAGTTAACTTGCTGAATAAGAACTTGAAGAGTACTCAAACCCTAGATGACATCTTAAGTCATTAAAGATCTCCTCTTGATAAATCAGGTCTTGGTTATGCAAGTGAACCCTCAAGCAGAAATGATGGAAACGCTAATGCCTCAAACAACAAGGATGTGGAGAAGCTTGGAAGAAATACTAATGCCCCGATTTCCAAAAAAATTGTCTTGATGATGAACCACACTGGTTGGTTCGAAACGCGTCGACACAATTTACTCGAATGTGATTTTCGCCGAAAGATTTGACACAAGGAGAAGAGTCAAGATGGCATTGGAAGAAACCCTACTCCAAGAAGATATGCAGACGGTGTCAAGAATGCAAGAGGAAATAATTTTGATCAAAGGATCCCAAGACAGAACGACCTTAAAAATACATAAAGGCAATCTCATTCCTCCAGGTACCAAAGTATATATTTTGGTTATTGCTATTCTTGTACAAATTTTGGGCACATGGTAAAGGATTGTAGGGCATACCACATGGACAAATACAATGTTCCCCATCAGCTCCTTAGAAGCAAACTTGCAAGAAGAATTCATGGTTCCTCATTCAGGAACAAGATGGAGTGCTTCAATTTCCATAAGATTGGACACATGGCTTGTGATTGTAACTTGACTTGGGTCCCTAAACATGTTAAAACCATGACTACCAAGCCAGAAAAGAAAGTTACGCTAGTATGGAGAAGAAATCAAATTGGATCAGAAAGTGTCTTGAACACTTAAGCCATCAACTCATGTTGTTGAACTAATGAGGACATCTTTGGTAGATATGATATTCCAAGTCTTGATGATGAAATTCTGCCAAAAAGGAGACCATGCATATGGTTACAGAGAGCTTATGATTCTTGACTATCCTTATAGAAAATATCCATGAAGAGCTCTATGAAAACCTTGATGAACAATCATGCTATGAGGCATGTCTCCCAATGGACCATTGTTGAAGATGTCTACCACTTCATCACAAGGATGCAATCTTTCTTGTCTAAAGAAAAAATAAGAGCCAACAGAGGTTATGCAGGAAGGGGAGTCAGTTGATAATCGACCTCATCCATTTCCATGAAGGCATGCAAATGCTTAGGGGGAGCAAGTTCATTGAAGCAAGGGAACCGTGATAGCGGGAGCAACATATCTATGAAGAACTATCATTAATAAATAAAATACGATGAAGAGAAACAACTCATTAGGGGGAGTACTTGGGCACCCCATTTTCCATTGATGTCAAAGGGGGAGAGAATGTTGGAAGGGCAAGAATATTTCCATCAATGACAAAGGGGGAGATTGTTGGTCAAGGTTGTCATTGATGTCAATATGGCATTGTTGGAGATGACAAATATTCTTGTGAAGCGTGATGTTTCCCTAGATGCCCATGAAACCCTAGCTCTGGATAACTCTTGATTATTGATCATAATGGCCTAGTTCTTAATTCTTGATGCAAGCCCTAGAACTAATGATTACCATATGATGTTATAGACTTGGTGAAAATGCCATAGCCTTTACAAATAAAGAACCCATGTAAAAGAGCCTTTACCTTGTATAGCATAGCATTAACCAAATTCATTAATGAAACCCTAGCTATATGAAATCCTTGTTCTTAATGAAGAAGCCCCAAAGCCGAAATTCCTTGATTCATGAAAATGAGGATTGTTGAAGGTTTTGAAGGTGCCCTAATCCTTATAAATGAAGAGCTCTAGTGAAGAAACCTTAGATGCCATAATCCTAAAATTTTGAAGGCCTAATGTCTATGAAGAAGAAGCCCTAGACATAAATTACTAAGAGCGTCCATGAATAATTACGATGATAGTTCACAAAAATAATTTTATTGGTGGTAAAAAAACCTCATTTAAGGATGAAAATGGCACCAGCTTGTAGAGGACATTTTCCCTTTTCCAATGAGCTATTACTAGCCCTCTAACTCCCTTTCCATTGAGAAATTGATTTTACATGTTGGAAAAATATATTTTTAAATGCTAGCTGACCTAAGCCTACTTGTATAAGTCGGCTTCACCACCAAGAAACGTGTCACTTCATGTGTGGTCAAATCAGTATAAATACAAGTCAATATACTTCATTTCAAGCAAGCAATTTCAATGAAAATTTCATAGATTGAACACAGAATTAGTCAGGAGGCCGAGGAGGACTATAAGATTATTGTTTGGGCATATTTCCCTTATCTTTCTAGATCGGTCTATTGAGGAAGCAACCTGTTGAAACCTGTAATACTTTGTGTGTACAACATTGCTAAGGGACAAGTTTTTTGGAAGGTTTGGATTGTTGAACAATCACCATGTTAAAGTTCGGATATGTTGGAGAATTTACCTCGGATCTGTGCTAGTTTACCACTGTCAACATCCTCGGATTTGTGGAGAGTCTTCATTGGCTCTCTTGTAGTACATTCAGATTGCAGAATAGTCATCAATTTGTGTGGACAACTGTCACAGCTTAGAGACTCAGACTATTTTAAGGCATCAGACTTGTATACTTAACCTAAAGAAAGTCGTATTTGTTTAAAAACTTGATGGTATAACCTCAGCTGAACAACTCAGATTATTTGCAATGATAATGTAACAGGATTGCAAACGTGTTGGATATTCTTTAAGACTCAACCTCGAATTTGTGTAAAAAACTCCTGTAAGAGACTTTGATTTAGACCATATTTAAGAATGTGAGGCTCAGACAAAATAATGACCTCAACTCGGATTTGCATTTGTGGAAAAGTGCTAATAACATCCCAGACCTGTTTGGAACTTATACCTTGGAGCTTGGATATATTACCTCGGATATGTGATTGGGAAATCTTGAACAAAAAAAAATCTTGTGTGAAGGTTGATTTGTGGCTCATACCTGTGGAGGCACATTTATCCTTGAAAGGCTTGGATAACCTCTTGTGGAGAGGCTCATCTGATTCTGTGTGTGGACAATCATGTGTGGATAATCTTCTGTGCTTGAAGGCCCAGATAATCCTTCCAAGCTCAGATTGTGTGGAAGCTCCTTTCAAAGTTATGGTGAATTTACTTTGAGAAGGCTCGGGCTACTCTGTGGTTAATCTATTATGGTGGGCTCAGGATTTGTGTTTGTAATCACATTTAAGTACCTTACACCCGTGTGTGTTCAAACCATACTACATGCCTGTGTTGTAGTTGCCAAGATCTCTTCTTGGAAGGATTGGATCTTGAAGCACAACCTTGAGTTCAGTCTTGTGTTCACGAAGTTTGGGCATTGGTTGTAGCAGACCTTTGGAGTAGAGTTGAAGTAATATTTGGTGTTGAGCTTGGACCATATTTGAAGAAGGTCTTGATCACCTTAAAGTATTGAGATCAACACAAATCTCTTCTACAAGAGAAGTCATTCATATATTCCACCTTAACCTAGAAATTTTCCTTCCTCTTAGTTTATCCCTGACATGAGACTTGAAATCTTGCTTACACTGACTCTGTTTCTTGACATGCAAGTTCAGAAGATGAAGGCTCAAGCCTAGGGTTAATTCTGAGAAGTTTCGTTTTGCCCTTATTCCTAAATTCCTGGTTTGTTTCACTATGGCCAACAAAATCACTCTTAGTCATACTTATGGTCAACCCGAGCATACACAAGTTCAGACTTAACAAACCTATCATCTTCTGTGACAGAAGGATCAACCTCGTGATGTGATTATTCAAAATCAGTATGCGTCGAATGATGAATAGGCGATCAAGCAAAGTCATGTAGAGGGGAATTAGGCTAAGAGAAAACCAGTGGTTTGAGTTCTTCGAGAAGTAGGGGTTTATCAAATGATTTTGACTAAAGAAAGAATCCCAATTATCCCCAAGCTTGACCAACTGATATTTAATTAGTATGAAAATAAAACTATGGTGGAAGAGCATCTGCTTAGCATTTTTGCGTTGCAATTGATAGATATGAGACATTTTAGTCATACTCCTATGAAAATAGAAAGGAATATTGAGTTTATGGCCTAAAAATACCATCAATAACCTTATATGGTAAATGAAGACTAAACTGTAACATCCCTCACAAGTGATATACTGATGCAACAACAATACCAGGTTCTATGATTTCAGTTTAAGATAAGTATTAGGAATACCTTTAATGTGATAAGCGCAGTCCTTATTTGCAAGCAATCTTTTCCAGGGGATGTCACAAACTTTGCATTTTTTTGACCACTTCTCCTTGACAGGGAGATTAGTGGCTTGAACGATAAAATCAACATCTATAGTCATTCCTGTATCAACGATCTGGGCTTTCTTGCCATCAAACAAAGAAGAAAACTCTTCTACAACGCCTTGACCGTACCCTTGGAAGAGTTGGAGAAAATCCCACTAGCCAACACGACAAAAGAGCTGTGCACACTTGTCATATGTTCAATCATCTCGATTCCAATAGCCTCGGTTCGAATAATTCGAACCATGGCTGGACTCTGGGGGGTTTACAACTGTAGTCAAAACACATAGAATAGTTATGCAAGAAGAGGATAACCTCAAAAACCTAGCTCATGGTGGAAACAGAGCAAAAATGAGAGAAGAGAATGAGACAAACGAGAGTCAGTTTGATTAAAAACTTAAAGATTAATTTGGAAGTGGATAATTAAGAGCATGGTAGAGGCATGATGGTCACAGGTACAAACAATTATGGATGGTAGATTGGTTAGAGATGACACCGATCGAGATATACATCCTTGACAGGAAGGACATATGACCATAGATTCATAACACATAACTTGAAACTATAACTCATAACCTCAAGAGCATCATATCTCTTGATTGCAGATCGAGAAACTTCGACTAACATATCTCCATATGTGTGAACCGAGATTATAATCTTTGTTATTCATTGGATCCATAAAATTAAAACTAATTTAATAATTAAGGTTGCAACATAGTAATATAACAATATGGAAATAAACGAATGTATCAATTAAAGCGCAGGTTTAACATAAGGTTTACATTCCATGGAATGAATTATCAATTATACATAAACCTATATAAACATAGATACCAAGGCCTAAACATATATATGTTATCCCTTCGATATGAGAAAAAAAACATTAAAAAAACATTAAGATATGTAAATTAAATATAAGACAACACTGATACATAATGCAAATTCTATAGCAACCTTGTTCTTTCTAACATTCATGTGTAAATTTTAAATGATAGGCCTTGAGTAACTCATTTGAAATAAGACCAAAGTCGAGGTTCTTTCTTTTTCCATAAGTTCCCATTGAAAGATGAAGCAATCAACACCAAAAGCAATAGAAAAAATGTACAGTCCCACAAAACAATAAAGGCCATGTCATTTAATCTCCAAAAAGGAATTACAGATTGTAGATTAGAAACCATTATTGTCATACCACATCAAATAAAAAATCGAAAGAAAAACCCTGAAAGGAAAGGATAAAGAGGGGCCCATATCATTTCTCAACAAATTTAGAGGGGATGTGGTCTGTATGCCAACAATTTACGACTTGCTAGGGGAAACTAGTTTTCTTTGCCCGAAAAAAAGAATAAAGTGAGAAGGAATCAACTGCATTTATAACCATGTATCACATACTGAAGATTAGTCTCTTTCAACTCAATTTGTAAACCAGTATAAATTTTCATCAATATTAAAAGAATTAACAATTTACAGAAATTAGAATAAAACTCACTGAATATTCAAAAGGATCCATAAAGACAACAAATTCACAAGATAAACAACAAATTATGAAAGCTGGCATAATCATAATTTTAATACCAGGTAGAAGCACTGCTGCTAGCATGCGTCCATAGCCTTGGAATGGTATTTTTTAACCCAATGATGTGCCTGTATCACATCCATTATACAAATTCAGAGCCATTAAGAATATTTACTTTAGAATTTTCTTAGTAATTAAACTGAAAGTGGTCCTGGCTTGGTGACCAAATAGTGATAATGCCACTCACAAGGACTAACAAGAGTGAACAAGTTGGCTCGTGAAGATACCTCTTGTCTTTCTGCCTTACGACCAAAAGCCATTACCTTGGTTTGGTGACCAGCAATGGTAATGTCACTTTTGTTAGGACCCATGATCATGGTATGCCGACTCGTAATGAGACCTATATCTTTGTTTATCCTTTTATATTTTTTAATCACACTCTAATTAATATTAGCTTTTGATGGATTAATTAATAGATGGGGAGACATATATGCTCCTAAAGAGCAAGTGATGGCGTAAAAAAATTACCTTTCCAACTTCGTGTTAATAATATTGTTACAAGTAATTTGTTTTTCAAAAATATGAATTCTCTTTGAATAATAGTGGACTAAGATAATTCCTGTAATTGAGACTAGATCCAAAGATATCTTTGAACAATTAAGTTGTTTTGTTAAGATCAAACTGGAAGAATTGATTCAATTATTAACACATGAGTTAGTAATCCATGTGATAACATTTCCCTTTAAAAGCTACTTTCAGGTAGATTTTGTTATGGAATAAACAAAAAACCAGTATCAAAAGAAATCCACACCAATGAACAACATACTCGAGAAAAGAGAAAAAAACAAAATCAAACATACAAAATTAAACAAAATCATAACTTAAATATGTAGAAAAGTATTTTAAAGGAGATCACGTAAAGTCTCTCTTTAAAGTTGCCCATTAACTCAGAGTGACTCAAGTTGACCTTCCAAAGTCTATAGTCGAAATGTGTTAGGTCTGATATTTTCTATAACAATGAAGGGTACCAACCATAACTTTTGAAATGTGGTGTGCTCCCCCTTGTCTTCGTGGGCCTTATTCCATTTGAGAAGCAGGTCACCGACTTCAAAATCTCTGTTAGAAGAAGATTTGTGGTAAAACCATCGTTTTACTATTTGTTGAGGTTGATTTAAGTTGGTTTTAGATTTCTGTCTCTCTTCTTCTAATTTTAATAAAGCATTGATTCTATCTTCCATAGTTGATGACTTGATTAATTAGACATTTTGGGACAATTGAAAAGAAGGAAGAAAAATGTGAGGGGGTAATATTTTTGAAATGACACCAAGAAATGGTACCCCAAGGGGGCTTCTGATTTAATTTTCCCTTAGTTAAATTGGAAGAGAAATTGTAATTTCATCTCATGACAACTTGTATTAGTTAACTAAGTTAGAATGACTGATTTAGCTTAGAAAATTCGAGTTAAGGGCCAAAGAGGAGGCATGTAGAGTTATTCGATAATTTAAGGGGGTCCAGTTACATTTATTTGTGAGTTGTAATTAGTTAACTCAATTTTTTTTCCAAAGAAAAAATTAGCAACTTTTTATTTAAAAATGAAAAGTTACATGTAGTATATGTAATTAAGCATTCAAAAAAGTGCCCTTAGGGCTCATGTGCTCTCGCACACAATGCATCGTAGCGAGGCTACCATTACATGCAGTAAAAATAAAGATGAAAAAAGATGAATCGATAGAGGAGAGAAGAGAAAAACTAAACTGATGGCTCCAAAATAAACCTCAGCTGCCAGAGAGTGGGTAGATGTCCCACAACTCAAGCTTCCCTCCCTTTCTTCTTCTCGACCTTGCGCCACTCACCCTGAGATGGCACAACAGTTTCAAGGACAATCTGATTATCTGCTATCTGGGTTCCTATGTCCTTGTCTGAGTCTGAAGTATCTGATGGATGGTGTCGTTTGATCCCTCCATTACCCATGTCCTCGGTAGTCCTTTCTGATTGGTTCGGCTGAAGTTGTGAATCCATGTGTGCTGGTTTGTCCTTCCTTTGTATCTCCGGTCCCTGTGTACGCTGATTGTTTCCCGTGGGAGCTGTTTCCTCCTCTTCTTCTGACTCATCCTCCTCTGACTCTGGAGGAGGATATTGCCAGCCTTTTCTTTGTTTCCCTTTCTGTTTCTTTTTGTTGTTTGCTTTCTTAGCTTCTCGACATGTGTTTTGTAAATGTCCTGTCATCCTACAAATTCTGCATCTGAATGCAGTGTTTTCATAGTCTAGTGGCTGCAGCCAGTTTTGTTGCTTGTAGATCATCATAATATTTTCTGGTAATCCTTTGCTTATATCTACTTCCACGCAGATCCGTGCAAATGTGTAGATCCTCTCTTCTATTCTCTCCTTGTCTATTTCGATGTATTGCTGGATACTATTCCCAACACCCTCGAAGACCTAGTCATTCCAGAAATGAAGGGGGAGGTTATATAATCTAACCCATACCGGCATTCTAGAGACTGTCATAGTGTTTGTGTCAAAGTATGGAAACCATGGGGTGATGAAGAGACCCGTGGTTCCCCAAAACCAAAGCCCCTCTTTGATGATACGATCTCTGTCTTCCGAGGATTTAAATTTGACGATAAAAAACCCCTTGGAGCAGAGGTGAATTTCACATTCTATGGTCCATTGAGTGAAGATCCAATGGAAGAGGTCCATTGGTTTTGGCCAGAAGCAGTTAAACCGACATATTAACGCCTGGGCTTCATATGTCTTGACATACTCCTCTGTTTCTGGGATATCGATCTTTAGTGCTGGAGTTTGTCCAAACTGTTCTACTATGTATGGCCTTGGGGCATTTCCTGCTTGTTCTGGAGGTGATCCTGCGGCTTTTTTCCCTTGTAGAACATTTTTGTAGGATAGGCCTCCGTTTGATTGTTGCTGGTTTATGGGTTTTTTCCCTTTGTCTCCCCCTGCAAATCTTGATGTGCCCTAGTTCGCAATGCCCCCTCATTAGTTAACTCAATTAATTAAGTTAAAATCACTTTAACTAGTTCTAACCGAGTGATAGGCCAGTGATAGGTCCAGTGAATTAAATCTGATTCAAATCAAAAGTAGTGATCAATCAATTAACTGATAATTCACTATAAATAGTTGTTGCATGTCAGTTCTAAGGAAGACCCAATTGAGATTGAGGTTAAAGGGATGATAAATATCAGTTGTATAATTAGAAAATTGTATAGGTTAGTTATAGAGTCATGTGGAAGCCTATGATGCATTGCGCAATCAATTCTTGGGAATTTCCTATTTAATAAGGCGACAATTCCTCCAAGAATGCCTGAGCAATGCAGGTTGAGTAGAGGTTGAGAATTGGTTAAGTAATTAATTGATTTTTCCTAGATTAGAGTGAGACAGTTGGAAGAGTGCAAGAGTTTTTTGGTGAGAGAAAGCATTGTATTGTTTCATGGTATTGACTTTATACAATATACAGATAACGAGGTTTTGAGCAGTTTCTTTCCCCAAATACATCTTGTGTTGTGCGATTGATTTACTTCTTTCTCTTACTTGTTATGTGATTGTGTGATCATGTTTTGTTTCGGAAAATTGCAGAAGGATTTAGTATTTTGTTTTAGTACATTTCAAGATCAGTTTGAATACCATTGTTAGATTTTCTACATGGTATCAGAGCGCTAGGAATCATAATAAGAAGAGAGGAACAGAGTTTGTTTTGATCAAGTACGAATTTGGAGATTTATTCTTCAGGATCCAGCAACAAATCAAGATGTCTTTCAACGGCTTGAGACTCAAATATGCACTCGAGGGAAATTCGAATTACATAGCATGGAAGGACAGGATGGAAGCAGTGCTCGAGGACAACAAATTGAAGGCTTTCATAGACACTGATACCCCTCAGCCCACAACAACAAATTCTCAGCTTCTTGATGCATGGAAGAAGAATGTAGAAAAAGCGAGAAGGATCTTGTTAGAGGGAGTTCGAGATCATATTATCTTGAGTCTCCACGGGAAGGCGACTCCATATGCTATGTGGAAGGCCTTGAGAGCAAATTACTTCCGGGAGCTGCCTAACATTCTTCCGCCCATCTACCTGGCCTAACATTCTTTATTTCATCTAGTCGTCCATCGAGCCTGAGACTGAGGTTAAAGGGATGATAACTATTAGTTGTATAATTATAAAATTGTACAAGTTAGTTATAGAGTCATGTGGAAGCCTATGATGCATTGCGCGATCAATTCTTGGGAATTTCCTATTTAATAAGGCGAAAATTCCTCTAAGAATGTGTGAGCTAGGCAGGCTGAGTAGAGGTTGAGAATTGGTTAAGTAATTGACTGATTTTGCCTAGATCAGAGTGAGACAATTGGCAAAGTGCAAGAGTTTCTTGGTGAGAGAAAGCGTTGTGTTGTTTCATGGTCTTGAATTTATACAATATGAATATAGTGGGGTTTTGAGCAGTTGCTTTCCCCAGATACATCTTGTGTTGTGCGATTGATTTACTTCTTTCTCTTGTTATGTGATTGTGCGATCGTGTTTTGTTTCCACAAATTGTAGAAGGATTCAATATTTTGTTTTAGTACATTACAAGATCAGTTTGAATCTTGTTGTTAGATTTTCTACAAATATAGCTTCTCTGCCATAAATGAGGAAAAAGGGTGAGTTGCAAATAATAGCATTAAGTGTGACCCTATCAGCCCATAGTGCATTAAATAGTGCAATATGACAGTTTTATGATTTTTTGAGGCTGTTCTTTTAAGGATTTTTAGTAGATTCTTGTTTAAAGATTCAACAAGGCCATTTCCTTGCGGATAATAGTTTGTTGAATATTTAACTTTTATCCGCTTTTCTACGACGTATGTGTCTAACTCATGAGATGAAAAATACGATGCATTATCAAAGACCAATGACTCAGGGACACCAAAATGAGTGATAATATGAGATTCAAGAAAGTTGATGACTTCATTGGCATTTACCATGTGTAGAGGTTGTTAGTGTCTGTCAGTCTTGCCAGTCACCAGTGATCAAATATGCTCTTACAAGGGTTTTGATAGGGTCCTACTGCAAATTTTTATGGTTTCAATAAGTTTTCAAATAAAAATTTGGTCACTGGTTAGTGTGTCTAAGTGTGTTACTACTCCTTTTAGTCCATATTTTGGTCTTTCCATCTTTCATTTTGATTAGTCATCACTTAAATGTCTACATCACCATCTCAATCACATCACCATGGTCATCATTCAACTCATTTCATGTAGTGTCATTATTAGGTCTTAGGGTCAAAATCATAAAAAATCAGTCATTTCACCATTAAATTCAACATTGAAGGAGTAGGAATAGTTAAAAATGTTCAATAAAGGTTTCAAAAGTGTAATTTCATTTCTATCATGATGTAATATGTTTCAAAAGGTTCTAAATCTGCAGTTTTAAGTCAAAAAGTGAAAGAGCATGGTGGGGCCACTACACCACTATGAAGAAAATCAACTTCCAAGCTATTTAATGACCAAACGAGCTTCTCATTTGCTCATTCCATCTTCAAGAAACCTATCTCCACCTTCAAAGACCATTTTCGCCGTTAGAGCAACCATTCCTTGCCACTAAGGTGCCTCATCATTTGCTGTGCTGCGCTTTTGTTGCACATGCACCACACTTTTGATGCGCTTTTTCTAGAGGTGTTTCACTTTCTTCAAGGAGGAAAATATCTCATTCCAATGATTTCTACATCAACAAGTAGGTTCCAGTGTATCAGATACAAGTAAGTGGGTTCTTAAATTACCGCTTTTATCTTCATTTTGTGCTTGGAAGGATCAATTCCCTTATAGGGTTTTGATTGCATTTGCTTGATTTCATGATCTCATTGAAAAATTGCTAAGAAAAACCCTGAGTTTAAAGCTCACACACCTTCCCCGACCTTTCATATACCTTCATAGACATTTTCCCTCACCCCTATCCCTCAATTTCACTATTTTCCCACAAACCCTAGCCTAGACTACATTTTCCTAGGATAGGACTGTTTTTTCCCCTGGAACCCTTCACTCATTCCTCAAAATTTCACTTCTCCCTACTCCCTACTGCCCTAAATTTTCCCAAGAATTTAGGAGACCCCTAACCCCTCCATTTCCCTTCATTTCTAAAAACTGCCCAAATCCCTTGTTTTTCCCTACACCAAACCCTAATTCCCCTTCCCATTGAGCTAGGGTTAGCTATGGATTCTGAAACCACTAAGCAGAAGAGGCACAAGGGAGGTCAGATCAACATGTATAAGCCCATTTCAGCACATGAGATCATGTCTTCACCCTTCCTGAAGAAATCATTTCAGGATGCTGGTTGTCTTGCCTTTTGCCAAAAGGTTGAGGAACTCGGTTTTTATGACAACCTTATCAACACTTTTGCCACCAGATTGAGGAGAGATAAGGTGACTATTGCAAGGATGGTGTTCACTTTTTCAATAGAGACCATTGCCACAACTACAGGGATTCCAAACAGTGGAGAAAATTGGTTCAAGAGTAGGGACCTTGACCTTGAAAGCTAGAAAATGTACTTGAAACCTACATACAAAGAAGCTCCAACACACATCTTTCCATTTAGATAGTTGCTGGAAAAGTATGCCCCTCTCATGAAATTGATCATGAGATATTTCACATGTGAGGGTAGGTACTCAAGGCTATATTAGTATCGTATGAGACTCTTGATGCATTTCATCAGGGTAAAAGCTGTCGACTTACCTCATTACCTTTACAAAAGCATGATAAAGATGGCAGAGAAGGTACGAAGATTAGAAGAAAATCATCATGCTAGCCTGTTTCACCATGGCTTGGTGAAAATCCCGGTTTGCAATTAGTTAGCATAGATCAATTTGTCATGGGATGGTTTTATATATTCAACTTCTCTTTTGTCTTCTCCAGCTCAGTCTAGCAGTCACTCTACACCTTTTTCATCACCAACATAATAAGAGGTAGCTTCCACAAGCAGACATATCAAAATAAATCCTAGGGTAGAGGTGACTCAGACCTATACTAGAGGTAAGAGGCCTGTGTTTGCTCCAGACATTATTGAAAGGGCCAAACCTACATTAGGAGAGCAAGAAATATCATCACATCATGAGGCACGATTCCAGGATGAGGAACAATTCCATCATGACACTGATATGACAGATTTGGAGGTGAATGAGGAGAAAAAAACAACAGAGCAAATCATCATGGAGAAGAAGGCTGAGATTAGAGAGCTGAAGGACAACTTGTCAAAGGAAAATTTCTTGGTCTCATTCTTGCAACATGAGAACTTGCAACTAAAGGTAAATCAACTGGTCTTAAACAAGTCCAAAACAAATTTGACAAGGGATGATGCCAAAGGTAAGGCAGTTGTTGAGGTTGATGATTCAGAGGATCAAGAAGAACAAGTTAAAGCAAGGAGACCAAGAACAAGAGGTCTCAAGAAATCACTTGAGCAACAAAAAGAAAAATCTCCACCAAAAGCTCAAATGGCAGTTGATGAACTCATTTTGGCAGAAATCAAGAAAGACAAAGTAGGTTGGCTAGATAGGGTGAATTACCACTTGGAAAAGCTTCTCAAGAGGGAAATCAAGAACAAAAACCTACAAAGACACATGGTTATGCATTATTATACAAGGAACCATGTCTCCCAAATCAGGATCAAGTAGTTGAAGAAGAAGCTCAAGCAAACCCTAATGAGGCAAAAAGAGAAGGATAAGCTTGACTTGCTTGCTAAGGGATCCCTCATTGCATGACACATCATCACCTGGCCTCATGGGACAATTTTGGACAAGTTTTGAAGAAATTTTGTAAAATTTTCCTTTTTTGTGACTTTTGGCCAAATTGGAAATATCAATTTCAGCCAAAAGCGCAACGCCTTGGCGTTGTACTTTTTCCTCAGAGCTCCAATTGCCAAAAAATTTACCTTGCTAGATAGATAATCACTCATACATGTTAGCTATCCATCTTGGGTGCCTTGTCAGCAAACTGGTTGGGAGAAAATGCCCAAAAACATGTCAAAAAGACACTTTTTGCCACTGTTTTGGACTGGGCGCTGTGCTTTTAGGAGTAGCTGTGGGAGAATGCATTTTTCTTTGTCATGGAGTGTCCATTTTGATTGTTTGAGGTGTATAATGACAACTATACATCCTCAAATTTCCATTGCATCTTTCAAATCTGGATTTGGAGTAGGGGGCGGCCTTCAAAAGTCCCTTACAAGTTTGGTGCTGCGCTTTTGTAGAAAGGCACTGCGCTTTTGCCTGTTAGTACAAATTTGGAGTTTTTTCTTAGTAAATATTAGTTTTATGATGTAATTCCTTTACTTTCAAGTTGATGTGATGTAATAGAAGGTTAATGGACTTGTTAGAGTCATTTTGGTGTAATTTTGGACCTCATTAATGAGGAGTAGGTCAGTCAAAGTGTATTTGAAGAGAGTTTGTTTAACCTCCTAGTCACTAGGTTTTTGTTGAGAAATTCATGTGAGATGTTCCTACATTAAGGGATTCGACTCTTGACAGAGAGGAAGTTTTTTTTAGTATATATGTATGTGGCTTTTAGTCATTTTGATGGTTGGACATTAGAGGGTGAAATTCTTGAAGCTTGTACTTCATCACTTTTTACAGGAAATCAAAGGACATTTGAAGCTATTAGTCATGAATTCTTGTTTTGTGAGTTTGTGATAATGTTTTATCTCTGTTATAGCTTTATATGAACGATAATTTAGTCTCCTTACCATATCTTCTCTCTCCAGTGATTTTCCTAAGAGGTTTGAAGCAAAATTCTCTTAATTAAGCTTCGTTTTGTTAAGAATCTCATTTTGTGTATTTTATCTTTTTGATTAATGAATTCACGATATACATGCTAATTATGATCTCCCTACTCATTAAACTGTACACTACATTGACCAACTCCTAAGCTATCACAAAAGCATATCTACCCTCCTCTATATCTCTTGCAACTCAAACCTTTGATGTTTTGACCTAGTTCCCTGATTTTCACTCCCGATCCTACAAAAAACCCTAAAATATTTCAAACCCTAGAGTTGAACAATCTAGCCTAAAATCCATTATTGTATCGGTCAAATCCTTGGCTGTATTTTTCATAGAGAGAGCCCTCTCTGGTTTGGTAGGGCTAGCTACCATACTAAAGGCTTGGTTTAAGGTTACCTCTATTGATATTCTTTAAGCCTTGGGATATTGTGGAGGCTAACAAAGGTGCTGCCTCAACCCATATGGTAAAATAATTTGAAGTAGTTATAATGAATTTACGTTGTTGGGACGAGCGAGGATTAGGAGACCCAATTCTGTCCAAGCCCCATTGTTGAAATGGAGCTTCATCAGTGACAAGCTATAGGGGAAACACAAGTTTTTCCAGCCTACCAACGATCTTTTGACATATTTTACATTTTAAAACAAGGGGATGGGCATCTTTAAAAAGAGTGGGCCAATAATAACCCACCCTTAAACCTTGTGTGCGCTAGTGTCTCCACCAAAATGTCTGCCAACTGGGCCAAAGTGGAGTTTACAAAGTATTTTTGAAGCATCTTCTTGCTCTAGACAATGAAGTAACACCCCATCATAATTCTTTCAGAAAAGAACTTTTTTATTATGTTGATAAGGTGTTGATTTTAATCTTAATGCTTTTCTATGTGTTACATTGAGATGAGTGGGGGTAGTATCATTTTCCAAATAAAATCTAATGTATGAATATCATGAATTAGGATCGTGATGTTGACACAAGACTTCATTTTGTACTAAAGATACTTCATTGTTTTGATATGAATCATCTGGAAAAGTGGAATGTTCGCTAGGAGAAGAAACATATTCAACAACCAATTTACAAAGACCTTGACCTTTAATAATTTGTGCAGGTTTAATTTCTAGGTCTAATTCTTGTAAGGCTATCATCCAATGACTCATTTTTTCCCGGAGTTCCTTTTGGATTAAAGTTTCTAATTGAGGAGTATGGGACTATGAATTTTTTCTTGGACTTAAGTAGGTAGAAATGAAAATGTTTGACTACTATGTATACAACAAAATCTTGTTTATCTACCGATGCATATTTAAGCTCTGCTCCTTTAAAAGTGGAGCTCATGAAAGCAACAAAGTTCTCAGTATTAGGATCAACCTTTTGCATGAGCACAACAACATAGGCAGAGTCTAAGGAAAAAGTATACAAAATAAAATCTATGCAAAAAACAAGACTAATTAATGTAGGAGCCTACATGATAGCTTGTTTAATAGTGCTATAAGCTTGTTTATGTGATTCTCCCCATTTAAAAACAACATTTTTCTTCACTAAATATTGAAGAGGTTTTACAATTTCAGAAAAGCTAAGAGCAAAATGTCTGACGGAATTAATATTTCCCATGAAAGATTGCATGGCCTTTTTGGTGCTTGGCAAGGTTAAAACATTGGTGGTCTGCGTTCTATCAGGGTCGATTCTAATTCCATCTTTAGAGTCAATACATCCTAGTAATTTCCCTTCAGTAATTGTGAAAATAGATTTTTTAGGATTAAGGGAGATTCCAATTTTTCTACATCTCAAACACATTTTTAAAGTGAAACAAATGGTCAGACCTTAGTTTTGAGAAAATAATAACATCATCCAAATATATAACTATGGATTCATTATCAAACTTCTAAAAGTGATATCCATCACCCGCTGGAAATTTTCCCATGCGTTTGTCAATCCAAAGGGAATTTTCATGTAGGAAAAAGTACCCCGAGGAGTTTGAAATGCGGTATTTAATTGGTCAGTAGGTGCTACCATAATTTGGTTGTAGCCCGAGAAACCATCCAAGAAGGATAACATCTCAGAGCCCGAGACACGCTAGAGAATTTGCTCCATTGACGACACCATATAGTGGTATTTTTCCAAGACTATTTAGATTCCTAAAGTTGATACAAAGACACATGCCACCATTTTTCTTTCTAATAGGTACTAAGTTTGTGACCCATTGAGTGTGTCACACCAGAAAAATGGTTTTTCCTGCCATGAGTTTACTTAAATCTTCCTTAACTGTGAGCTCGAGACTTAGATGCATTTTCCTAAGTTTTTGTTGGAAGGGTGTGGTTTGGGGTTTCATAGCAATGGCATGTTGCATAATATTTGGATCAAAGGTCTTGAGATCATTATAAGTCCAAGCAAATACATCTATGTATTGCTTGAACAAATTAATGAAATTTGACCTTTCCTTCGGAGAACAATTTACTCCTAAATTGATACATTGCAGATTATCTTTTGCCCTAAAATTTATGAATTCCATTTCCATGATAGGGATTCTAGTTTTATAGATTTTAATCTTCTTAAATATATCATGCAAGTCATATAAATGCTCCAATATTACAACAAATTTAGGGATTGGTTTTACCATCTCAAATTGTTCATCAAGTGACCGATTGTTAATATGAGAAAAATCTCGCAAAATCTCACCATGAGTCATATCATCACTGGCTACATATTTGAATGCGCCCTCCATATGTTAAAAGTCAATTATCTGTTTATCATCATCAAACACATGCCAGATAGTGACATCATCAGGTATTGTAAGTGTAAAACGTAATCTACTTAAAAAGAATCGGGTTCAATTTTTTAAAATGGAATCAGTCTACAAGCCACATTTGCTAAAAAATATGCTTATTGATTTGTAGTTCTAGAAATAAAATCAATATTGAAAGATGTAAAGGTTAACATTAAATCCCATACCTATGATTGGTAAGCCTTCAAATGTGTTGAAAGATAATGAATAGAAATGTTTACCTGTCTAACAATTATTTTATGTTAATTTTGGACAACTAGGTCCAAACTCCATGTTGTGATGCTCAGATGAAGATGCCAATATTTTTATTGGATTCCTCTTTCGGAGAGGTGGAAGATAGATCTAAAGATCATCTTGATCCAATGAGCAGAACATTTATTTTGAATTTATTTAAAATATGTGCAGGTTGGCCAGCAATGAAATGTAGGCTTGAAGCCCCAAAAGTTGTGTCACACACCCTCACTGATGGATATAAATAGGTCAACATTGGAGGGCATTTTCTCTCCTCCTCTGATTGGTTCGATCATCACTTTGAGTCCCTTTTTCTCCACACGTGGGAAAATTGCAGCAAGGAGAATTTATGTTTTCGACCTAGGGTTTTCAGCGCAAAGTTGGCCAGCATTGACTTTGGTCAACGCATGGTCAAATTGACCCCAATCTTGGTCATAATTTTGATTTTTGCAATCCGCATTTATTGGCACGAAAATCGAGGTTGACCAAGCTACGTTGACTTTTTACTGTTGTTGTTTTGCATTGACCGTTGACTGTAACAACGTTGAATTTCGTTGACTTTGGGTTGACTGATATTGCTATCCGAGAGGGTTGTTTGACACTTATGGTTGGTTAATTGTATTGAGACTTTGTTGGTTGAAGCATCCTGTTGACTGCCGCAACACACCTACACACATATATATTTTTGGCTTGTCTTCTGTCGATCTACTGGTATGTTCTATCAACATTTTACTTTCTTGTTTATGTGATTGTTGTTTGATATTCGGGATAAAAAGTAAAGTTGCATCAAGCATAGAACATCTACAAAAATTTACATGGTATTAGAGCTGAGGTGAAGACAAAGCCCAAGTTTGTAGCAATCACCGAAGAAGAGCATGGGTACCTCTAACTACAATGGCTTTAAAGCTGGTGACAAATTGACTAGGAAGGAAGACTTCCATGCCTGGAATATGACTTTGGATCTCATGTTGGAAGACCAAGATGTCATGGACTATGTGCAGGGTAAAATCCAAGAGTCTCCATCCACTGCACCTGTTGCCACCAAGTCAAAATATAAGGAGGAAATCAAAGCAAAGTTGATGATTAGGGACTCAATTCATAAGAGTCTGATTACCTACATCTCTGAGCTGGGCACATCCAAGGAGGTGTATGATAAGTTGGTCAACATGTTCAAGGCCAATAATGCAAATCAAGTTCTTTTCTTCAAGAACCAATTGAAGAATCTGAAGAAAGGCAAGGATGAATCCGTTCAATCATATTTTCTAAAGTTGATTGAAATCAGAAATAATCTTCTGGCTATTGGGGAGATAATAGGTGATCGAGAAATGGTTCTCACCGCACTTGGAGGCCTCTCCTCCGAATGGCATGTATTCAATACTACCATTCTCAATAACAATGTGATACTTGATTTTGATGAAGTGCTATTGAGATGCGTACAAGAAGAGACAAGGATGAAGGAATATGAAAATGAAGGAAATGCTGCCTTCACTGCTCGTGCTAAGAAGAAGAACTTTGGTGGTCTGAGGAACAAAGGAAGATAAGGGGCCCAAGGAAAAAAAGGAAAATGTTACACATGTCACAAGATCGGCCACTATGCTAGAGAATGCCCTTTCAAGAAGGATTCTCCCGATGATGATGACAACAACAACAACGAGAGGAATGAAAGTCAAAGGAACAACAGGTTCAAAGGAAAGAGGAAGGCTCCTTCTGGTGGAAATGGGCAACCTTACAAAAGGTTGAGAAATTCCAGGTATGAGGAATCAAATGTTGTTGATGATAAGAAATGAATTAATTCTTGTATCTTCCCTCTCTGCTGCATCTCCACCTGACACTATGGATGTCTGGTTGATAGACAGTGGTGCCTCAAGGCACATTACTGGGTTCAAGGTAGCACTTTCTGACATGGTTGAGAAGGATGTTAATCTGAAAATTATCCTTGGAGATAATGCCACATATCCTGTGAAAGGGACTGAGAGTGTGATCCTCCACTTGTCTTAAGGTCAAGTCCTCCACTTGCAAGATGTACTATATGTACCTGATTTGAAGAAGAACCTTGTGTCTATTTCAACCATTGTTAGGTCCCTATATTACTAGTATAGTCCCTTATTGTTATTAGTGTAACCCCCTTATTGTTATGATTGTACCCTTGTAACCCCTATTTTGTTATTATTGTGCCCTTAAATTATTATTGTTAGGTCGGCTAGGATTACATTGTGGCCCACTAGGATTACATTATGGCCACATGGACTCCTATGTAGAAAGGAGGTTTTGTAAATTGTATCATCCAAGAATTGTTCATTTATGTAATGTAGTGGAGGTTGCCCCCTCGAAGTGGCTTATTTCTAAGGTGCTGATATCTCTTTTCTTCTATTTTTGGAGCTGGTTACTCAACATTTGGTATCAGAGCTTTGGATTCTAGGGTTTCGCTGCTCCAAACAGGTCATCGTGGCATTTTCGCTATAAATTTTTTTCAACGAAGTTTCAAAAGCTGAAATTTTTAGGGTGCGAAGCCAAAATCCTGAGGAACATCCTTAAAAAATTTCAGAGCTTGGTTCGTAATATTTTTGGAGATATGATCTGTGGAAGTTAGGTTTTTTTTCAGGCTCCTAAACAAGTCATCTTGGCATTTGCGCTATAACTTTTTTTCTACGAAGTTTCAAAAGCTGAAATGTTTAGGGTGCGAAGCAGAAATCCTAAGGAAAATCGTCAAAAAATTTCAGAGCTTGGTTCGCAATATTTTCGGAGACATAGTCACAATGAATGTGGAACTTTTTTAGAAATCGTTCTGTCTCAAAGAGGTGATCATCGGAAAATCTTCATAACTCTCTCTTTGAGCATCGGATTGGAGTGCCGTAAAAAGTGGTCGCAATTACACGGACTTTGGTTTTCTTGGTTATCAATTTGAGCCGAAGGATGAGGAAACGGTGACACGTGGCAAGTCGTACGAGTCATCTCTTGTGAACACGATCACAATTAGGTCATTGTGGGAGATTGGACACAACTTTGACTTGGAGAATCAAATCGAGTGGGACCTATGGCATTCTAAAGATAATTCGGAGGGAAAAGATAATTCGGAGGGCTATGTTGGTCTTTAAAATTCAAATATTGAAGTTCTGCAATCACAGAGATAATCCAATTTCAATATCGAGCTCCTCAAAAGCAAGAAAAAGGTGTGTATTTTTTTCCGAATTGCATAAGTCTTGTTTGAAGAATCAATTTGAATTGATTCCAAGGGCATATTGTAGAATAGATATCGGTATTGGGTTCTAAAATATGCACCGTAAAAATAATTCAACACCCATTAAGCCTTGAGAAGGCTCTACTATGACTCATGAAGATGAAGAATTGCAACATGATCTATCAAAATTACAAGAGCAAGTGCAACAAATTTCACTCTCGCAAAGAGCAACAAAAAATGAAATGGAAGTTTTGAAGAAAGGCGTGGAAGTGAAGATGGACGGTTTGAAGAAAGGCATGGAAGCTTAGATGGATGGCATGGAAGCTAAGATGGATGGCATGGAAGCTGGCATGGAAGCTAAGATGGATGACATGAAAGACAACATGGAAAACATGAAGAATGATCTCAAAGTAGACATCGAAGGTTTGACAAAGTTGATACAAGAAATGTTTCCTAATGGTGAAAATATAGTAGAAGAACCTCATGATGAGAACAAAATAAATGTTAATCGTGATTTCATAAACTCTAATGTTGGCGGGAAGAGCCACCATATTCCAAAAATGGATATGAGGAAGTTTGATGGAAAGGATCCTGTAACATGGATACTACATATGAAGCAATATTTTGATCTCCATAATGTACAAAACACCCAAAAGGTACGCATTGCAACTTTACATTTAGAACAAAATACATTTGTATGGTATCGATGGCTTTGCTCCCGTAAAAAAATTGTCACTTGGTCAATTTTTACGGAGAAAATGATAGCACATTATGAGGATACGAAGAGCAACACCTTCTTTAGCCAATTGATAAATCTCAAACAAAAGGGTTTAGTGGGGTAGCACATTGAGGACTTCCAAAAATTGAATATAAGGGTAACTGATATTCCAGAGGAACAAAGGATTGATCTCTTCATAGGCACTTTAAAGGATAACATCCAACATGAAGTTCGCATTTTGGAACCAGATACATTGGAGAAGGCATTCAGTGTGACAAGAAAAGTTGAATGTAAAATAATGGCGACAAGGAAGCCTACCACTCAATTCTATAAAGAAGGAAGTGTTGCTACGCCTAGATTTCCACAACCTACAAGGTTGACACTACAACAATTGGAAGAAAAAAGAGCAAAAGGGCTTTGCTACAGTTGTGATAGAAAATACACTAAAGGTCATAAGTGTGCTGAGAAGAAATTATTTTACATAGATTGTGAAGAGGAAGAAGCAAATGAACAAGAAGAGGATATACACCAAGAACCAGCCCTAGAAGAGGAAGAAATGAATCCGACCATATCGTGTAATGCACTGGAAGGAATTACCACTCCTCAAATTCTCAAGATAGAAGGACATATCAAGAAGAAAAAGGTAATAGTGTTGATTGATTCAGGTAGCACCCATAATTTTATTCATTGTAAGGTAGCCAAGGAATTAAATTGTTTCCTATACCCAGCACCAGAATGTCAATTGATGGTTGCAAATGGAGGAACTATAAATTGCTCTGGAAAATGCCATAATATCAAGCTAATCATGGGGGAATATGTATTGACTAGTCCAATGCTTTCCATTCCTATGGGAGGTGCTGATGTTGTACTAGGAGTACAATGGTTACAATCTTTGGGGACGGTAGCTTTTAATTTTCAAGAAATTTTCTTGAAATTTTCTTCAGAAGGAAAGGAAGTCGAATTACGGGGTATTGTTGGGAAGCCAGAAAAGATAATAAGCTCTAATGTCATGACAAAGCTTCTAAAGAAAGAACAACGAGGCGTAATTGCACAATTATGCTCACTAGAAGTTCCAACATCAAAATCATCTATTTCTGCAGATCTCCAACAAGTCTTGGACAATCATTCCAAGGTGTTGAAACTCCCAAAGGACTCCCACCTATTCGTGATCATGATCATGCTATTCATTTGATTCCAGGAAGTGTTCCTCCAAACATCAGGCCTTATAGATATCCTTACTTCCAAAAGAGTGAAATTGAACGTATGATTGAAGAAATGTTAGAGGCGGGTATAATTCAACCTAGTCAAAGTTCTTTCTCTGCTCCTGTAGTATTGGTACACAAGAAGGATGGATCATGGCGAAGGTGTCCGGATTATAGGGAGCTCAATAAGCTCACCATTAAAGATAAATTTCCCATTCCTGTGATTGATGAATTATTGGATGAATTACATGGAGCAATTTATTTTACCAAGTTGGATCTTCATTAAGGATATCATCAAATTAGAATGAAGACTGAAGATATTCCAAAAACAGCATTTCGAACTCATGAGGGTCATTATGAATTTTTGGTCATGCCTTTTGGCCTTACCAATGCACCTTTTACATTTCAAGGGTTGATGAATTCCATTTTCAAACCCTTCCTTAGAAAATTTGTGCTAGTATTTTTTGATGATATACTAATCTATAGCAGGTCTTGGAAGGATCATGTTGAACATGTTGACAGGGTGCTCAAACTATTGCAGGAGAAACACTTATATGCAAAAACATTCAAATGTTTCTTTGGAGTACAAGAGGTGGAATATCTGGGCCATATTGTATCTCACGAGGGTGTTAAAGTAGACCCTAACAAAATTAAAGCCATTAAGGAATGGAAAGTCCCCACAACCATAAAGCAGTTGCGAGGATTTCTCGGGTTAACAGGGTATTATTGCAAGTTTGTTAAGAATTATGGGAGAATAGCAGCACCTCTAACAACATTATTTGTTAAGTCCCTATATTAATAGTGTAGTCCCTTATTATGTTAGTGTAGCACCCCCTTATTATTATTGTTGTACCCCTGTAACCCCCATATTGTTATTATTGTGCCCTTAAATTATTATTGTTAGGTCGGCTAGGATTGCATTGTGGCCCACTAGGATTACATTATGGCCCCATGGACTCCTATATATAGAAAGGAGGTTTTGTAGATTGAATCATCCAAGAATTGTTCATTCATGTAATGTATTGGAGGTTGCCCCCTCGAAGTGGCTCATTTCTAAGGCGTGAATATCTCTTTTCTCTCTCTTTGGAGCTGGTTACACAACATTTGGTATCAGAGCTTTGGGATTCTAGGGTTTCGCTGCTCCAAACAATTAAGACCCCGGGACTTCTACAACCTTTATCCATTCCAAGTCAACGTTGGGAGGAGATTTCAATGGATTTTATGACAGGTTTACCTAAATCCTAAGGAAAGAGTGTCATCATGGTGGTAATTGATAGACTTACGAAGTATGCACACTTTTGTGCATTATCTCATCCATTTAAAGCAAGTATAGTTGCTACTACATTTATGGATAGATCTCAAAAGATACATGGAAGCCCAAGGGTTATTGTGAGCGACAGAGATCCCATTTTTACTGGAAATTTTTGGACGGAGTTATTTTCTTGTTTGGGTACTCAATTAGCTCATAGCTCATCTTATCATCCTCAATCTGATGGTCAAATTGAGATAGTAAATAAATGTTTGGAAGGATATCTTCGTTGTTTTGTATCTGATAAACAAACACAATGGGTCAAGTGGTTACCTCTCGCTGAATGGTGGTATAATACTTCCTTCCATACTGCAGAAAAAATGACCCCATTTATGGCACTTTATGGATATCATCCACCATCCATAACATCATATTTAAGGGGAAATTCGAAGGTTCAAGCAGTGGAAGATCACATCGAGCATCAGCAAGAAGTTCTCCAACTCTTAAAGGATAACCTGAATTTGGCACAAAATCGAATGAAAAAACAGGCAGATCAACATCACAGCGAGAGAAGTTTTGATGTAGGATATTGGGTATTTTTACGGCTACAACCATACAAACAAATGTCTCTCAAGCAAGCTAAGAAGGATAATAAATTATCGCCAAAGTACTACGGTCCTTACAAGGTGTTGCAAAAGATTGGTACTATGGCATACAAATTGGAGCTTGCTCCTTCTTCTCGAGTGCATCCAGTTTTCCATGTTTCATGCTTAAAGAAGGTTATAGGTGAAAATCTTCCAGTTCAAACAATATTGCTAGAACTTGATGAGGAAGGAAAAAGCATAGTGGAACCTGAAGCGGTCATGGAAACAAGAACTCGACAGCTACGAAATCGATCAATTTCAGAGTATCTCATCAAGTGGAAGAACTTACCCACTGAAGATTCTACATGGGAGGATGAGAAGTTTATACAGAAGCACCCAGAGCTACTCAAGCGTTGATGACAACACTTTTTTGAAGGAGAGGGGCATGTTAGGTCCCTATATTACTAGTATAGTCCCTTATTGTTATTAGTGTAACCCCCTTATTGTTATTATTGTACCCTTGTAACCCCCATTTTGTTATTATTGTGCCCTTAAATTATTGTTAGGTCAGCTAGGATTACATTGTGGCCCACTAGGATTACATTATGGCCCCATGGACTCCTATATATAGAAAGGAGGTTTTGTAAATTGTATCATCCAAGAATTGTTCATTTATGTAATGTAGTGGAGGTTTCCCCCTCGAAGTGGCTTATTTCTAAGGCGTTGATATCTCTTTTCTTCTATTTTTGGAGCTGGTTACTCAACAGCCATGGAAGAAAAAGGTTTCAATGTGACATTTGTTGATGGGAAGGTGTGCATCTGGAAAAAGAGTTTCAAGGAAGCTATCACGTTTGTGTTTAGAGTTGATACACTCTACCAAGTTGGAGGAAGTCCACTGGGAGCGATGACATGTGATACTATCTGACAGACTAAACTATGGCACCAGAGGTTTGGACACCTTCACTACAAAGCCCTTCCCGAAGCAAGGAAGGTGGTGATGGGGATGCCCGAGTTCACAAATGATCATGAAGGTGTATGTCAGGGCTGTGCCGAAGGAAAGCATACAAGGGGACCTTTCCCCTCAAGTGTCACAAAGAAATCTGATGTCTTGCAATTGGTACATTCTGATCTGTCTGGTATGCTACTGTTACACAACATTTTGTCACCGTCCCTGCAATCCCTCGTCCTGTACATTGGAGGACTATTCTCGTGACCTGTGAAAAGTAAAATGTCCTGAAAACACTTCCATAATATCCTTTTGCATAAGGATAAAAATTTTCCTTGAGAAAATCTCCTCAGAAAAACCCTAAAAGCAGATGTTTTGGCATTGGCGCGGGTAGCCAGTTCATCCCTCGCGCCAATGGGGAAAAAGCACCATAGTGGGCGCGCCAGCTGGCGCTCTGTCCCTGTGTCTCACTCATATTTGGGAATTTTTTTAAAAATAAATGGCGAAAGTTTGGTTCTAACAGCTTCATGATGAATCATCAAAGAGTGGTTAGGCTGTTTGGCTCCAGATCTCCTTGTATAGAAAGCGGTTTTCCACCTATTGTGGAACCTTCCTAAAAGATAGGACTCTCCCCCATGAATGTAGGGATCCTAACCTCTCCTTCCCCATCTATAAAACCTGCCCTTTCCATTGGCAAGCTAGCTGAACTTGTTGGAAGGAAATTATAGCTAAGTGACTCTTGAAAGCTGAGCCAAGGAAAAACCCCGTAAGAGAGAGAGATTTGTCCAGATTCCCGATAGGCTTTGTTGAGATGCGCTCCGCTGCAAGCCCCGCCAAAGGAAGATCATAACGTCAAAACATTTGGTTGTAATCTCCCTTTTTGTCATTTATAATATAAGCGACTCTGATTTTGGTTTCATTCGTGTGTTCATTCTTTTATGTAATGCAATGAATTATATCCTCTCTAACTGATATATAGTTACATGCTTTAGATGTCACGTTGTATGTCGTTGTTTCTCTGCATGTGTACATGTGTTCGGCCGTGTTGAATGAAAGGATTGTGATCTATCAAGCGAGGGACGGGAAACGTCATCTCTTTTTCGATGACAGCTGCGTGGGATTTGAGGTAGGCTACATATCGCGATCCTTGTCTTTTTGTAACTAGGAACCAACGTCATTGCGTGATTTGATTGTTGCTAGACCCGATCTGGGCTAGTGGGATCACTTCTGTTCGCAGAGGGGATTTACCTCCACAAACATTTGGTGACTCCACTAGGGACCAGCGGAAGTTAGTCCTTCCTCCTTTGGTTTGTTTTTGCTTTCCAGTTGATTAGTCTGCTTTTCTGGTTCACCTTCCTTGGTGTTAAACCCCTGTTCAGCCACCAGAAGACGAGATCCAGTCTATGTTTGTCCATTTTTCATGTTTTTTTAGGGTAAACTCGATTGGCGCATTTTTTCCCTTGAAAGTCGCGCCAACTGGCGCTTGTTGCTAGTTAGGCCCTCGCGCAAATGCCTTTTTGGCGCAGATTACAGCCAAACAGGAGTGCCAACTATGCTTGGTGTTAGGGTTTGCTTGCTTTTGGCCTCTCTGAGCTTGAGTTTTGGTCCTGATGTCATTTTTCTGATTGGTTGATTGCCTTGAGGTCATTTTTTACTGTGTTTGGCCCTTGTCCTCCGGTTGTTTTCCCTTTACTGTCAATTTTGCATTTTAGCCATAGGGTTTCGAGGTGCTTCAGTGTGCTAAGCCTCCCGTGGGAGTTTTGGGTCTTTTCTTGCCCGGTCAATTTTTCTTTTGCTTCTTTGCGTTCATCTTGCTGAGTCCCATTGAGTCATTGCGATTATTGGGTGATTGTCTTTTCTTTTGTTTGATTTCGCTTTGTGTTGCTCCAAGCCTAGATCACACGACTTGTTTGGGTCTCGTTCAAGTTTCTTCTCTACTTTGAGAGATTTCGTCATTAGTTTTGGGTTTTGATTGCACTTGTTGGAGTTGAGTGAAATTGATTTGTCTTCAACTCTCTTTTGGTCATTCTCGAATTGGTGTTTTCATTCGTTTGGTGCATTTGCTCTGAAATATTGAAAAATACAAAAACAAATTCTTTTTCATTTTAATTCGCATAGTGGAAATTGAGAAATTTTTCGCATTACTAGCATTATATAATTCTAGAGAAAAGTTTTCTAGTTTCATTAGCATGCATTCGAATTGATTGTGGATGTTTTTGTGTGTTCGTTTCGTTGTCATTTGAAAAGCTCTCAACCCTCCCGTAGATAGCTCTTCATTGAACGGAATGATTTTTAGTGGCATGTAGTTTGCATTTAGAGGTTTTATGAGATCCAACATTCGATAGGGCTTTAAAACTGAAACATAAATTGAAGATCAACTTTAAAATTTACTGAATTAACCTAAGGTAGCATTGGAACTTAACGAAATATCTAGTGGTTTAAGGTAGAGACGTGTTCCGACGTCTTTAAGCCTAGCAGCTGTCGCTCGCTATCTGGGTTCAGACAGTGCTAGTATGTGCTTGTGCTCCTTGTACCGTCACGTATATAAAGGGAGACCCCATTAGGTTGCAAATCCTTTATCCTTAGGAAGCTGAGTCTGCCGCCTTTTACCTGTGATACACCGGACACAGCATTCGGGGAGATTACCTGCACGTACGTTAAGTCCTTGGTTGATTTCTCTTTCATATTTTACCAAGGTGTATATGGCAGTTCACGAATATCTGGTACACCCATTTACCTAGATTACCAGAGCAGTCATTTTGATCTTTACAGACTCTTTAAATTGAAAAGATCATCAAGCGCTTGTCCTTTCACGCTTGTTTCCAAATTGAAAGTGATAGAGTCATCTTTTACTCATTTCTTGACTCTTAAAACATGAAATAGTAAAATTTCTTATTTCAATATGGTAAAATTAATCACCTGCGATCACACGCCTGTTTAAAGATTGTTTTCTTTTTCGACCTATTTTGGTCTGCCTTGGTTTTTGGCCCATGTGTCGTTGTTTTGATCTCTTCCTCCTTTTGCTACTGTCACAGTGGCGGAACCATCAGTTTCGTTTACTGGTAGTCCTTATACAGATGATTCGTCAGAGGCCTCCCAGTCCTCTGCTGAGCATCAGCAGCCTATTGTATTCGAGTTTCCCGAAGGGGGACCGGTTATATCTGAACTTCCCTTTGGAGGACCAGTTGAGTTCAATTGGCCCTTGTCCAACGCTTGGTTTGGATGTGGAGTAGGGGAACACTTCCCTCCTCTTACATCGAGATCACCTTTCTTGGCTGCTGTTATACCTCCTAGTCCTCGTCGTCTTTTGCAATATCTTACGGCAGGGTCAGATATGGACTCATCCAATCCTACTCCTAGTGAGGGAATTCCTACTTCTGGTGAAGATTACCAGCTTTTTCCCGAAGACATCCTCGAACCCTCTGTTATGTCTTCACCTGGTCCATCGCTCCCAGCTGGATATAGGTCTTTAAGTTAGGTCATGGCCACTATTGCCTCTATAGGAGTGTCAACTCTGTCCACGAGGCCAGCCATTCCCTCGTTAGGGATGTCGCCATTGACGCCTCTCATGGCATCTCCTTTTGTTAGATTGGCACCTGTTAGACCTAATGTCTGCATGGTTGCATCTATGCCTGTTGTCACTACTCAGTCAACTAGGACCTCGCCAGTTCCTGAAGACGTTTATATCGCTTCTGCCATTCCGGAGAACATTTCTACCGAGGAGTACCAAATGTCTTTATAGCCGTCGATCTCCAAGGTTGGTCAGTCCTCTCAAGATCTTAATCGTCCTTAATTTTCCCATTATGGAGCATATGGTACCCCGATTTACGTATTTCCATATCAATATGATGAGCAGGGCAACCCCCTTCGTTTTCCTACTCCTGAGGCTTATCAGTATGTTAACGGTTTTTTATCTACCCAGCTTGGGCTGTTGAAAATGCAGCAAGATGATGGAGCTTAGTGAAATGAAGTCGCCTTCACTAAGTGGGCCCGCAGGCAAAATTCTGACGCAAAATCTATTTTTAGACTGTCTATTTTTAGACATATGGAGCATGGTTCGGGGATTCCAGTTTGAGATTCTTGAAGTATGTGTCATGTTGGTAAAAATAGATGAGACTCTATTTTTGAGGTCAAAGAGGTCGAAGTCTATTTTGAGACTGCCTCTCCTTAAAACAGGGAAGTCAAATATTATTTACCCTTAATAATATTTAGACTATAAATAGCAGTTTACTCTCTTGGAGCACTTCAGTTCGAGCTACAGAAGTGGCTCATGCATCTGACAGAGGAATCACATGGTTCCCAAGGGTTTGATGGCATCATGCATGGTTGACTTCAGTTGGACTTCAGTGGCGGAAGTTTGGAGGAGTTAATGAGACAGCTAGTGGAGTTGTGTTCTGTTTATTTTAGTTGAACTAGTTGAGATTAGTTTAACTAGCTAATCAATTAGTTATGAGTGGAGTGAATTAAATATTATTTAATTCATTAATTAGTAACTCATTATTCAACTCAAGAACACATCGGTTCACTACAGTGCATGATCAGTTCAGTGGAGACCAGTGAAAGAGGTAGATGAAAGGGTGGAGTTAGCTATCAGTTGTGACTATACTGTTGCTATTTGCAACACACGGATAGGTGGAGTAAGCCCATGAGGATTGCGCAGTTCAGGCTGGTGGTTTATCTATATAAAGAGGCCATCCCATAGCATTGAAACACGCAATAGAGGCAAGGCAATTGGCGGTGAGTTTTGAACCAGTAACCTGTTCAAAACTGAGCTAGATTGTGAGTAACTTCATGAGAAAGTACTGAGTACTTGTGAGGAGTATTGTATTGAGTTTGTTACTTGATTTCTCCATTATAATATACACAATAGCTGCGGGGTTTTCAGCTATAAGCTTTCCCCATACATACTGTGTTAATGTGTATGATGATTTGATGTGTTATCACTTGATTTTATTTCCGCATGTTTGATGATCTGAGTTGATCTGAGTGGAAGAGATTATGTGTTGCATATAAATTCGAATTGTATGTGATCAGGATAGTCTCGGTGGATAATTATTCATTATTCAGCAAATTTCTACATGGTATCGGAGCTATTGAAGTTCAGATTGATCATCACAGTGATTACAAACTTATTTCGGTAGACAGAGTCTGCATGCGGGCCAGGTAGCCTCAGGATTCATCTTTCTTCGGAAAGTGAAAGGTCTGGTAAATGCCCCTTGCAGTCAATCTCTGTGCTAGAAATAATTTGTTCTCACAGATCTAGAGCAGTTGAGCTTTGAGGTGGAATTCGAAATTTTGCAGCAATTTTGTTTTCTTGGTGCCAGTGTTGAAAATGTCTTTCAACGGTTTGCGACTCGAATATGCTCTTGAAGGCAGTTCGAATTATGTTGCATGGAAGGATCGCATGGAGGCAGTATTAGAAGATAATGGTCTGAAGAAGTTCGTAGATACGGATGTCCAAAAGCCCACTGATCCTGCTGAAGTCGAAGTATGGCAAAAGAAGATGGAGAGGTAGATGAAAGGGTAGAGTTAGCTATCAGTTGTGACTATACTGATGCTATTTGCAACACACGGATAGGTGGAGTAAGCCCATGAGGATTGCGCAGTTCAGGCTGGTGGTTTATCTATATAAAGAGGCCATCCCATAGCATTGAAACACGCAATAGAGGCAAGGCAATTGGCGGTGAGTTTTGAACCAGTAACCTGTTCAAAACTGAGCTAGATTGTGAGTAACTGTATGAGAAAGTACCGAGTACTTGTGAGGAGTATTGTACTGAGTTAGTTACTTGATTTCTCCATTATAATATACACAATAGCTGCGGGGTTTTCAGCTATAAGCTTTCCCCATACATACTGTGTTAATGTGTATGATGATTTGATGTGTTATCGCTTGATTTTATTTCCGCATGTTTGATGATCCGAGTGGAAGAGATTATGTGTTGCATATAAATTCGAATTGTATGTGATCAGGATAGTCTCGGTGGATAATTAATCATTATTCAGCAAATTTCTACATGGTATCGGAGCTATTGAAGCAGAGATTGATCATCACGGTGATTACAAACTTATTTCGGTAGACAGAGTCTGCATGCGGGCCAAGTAGCCTCTGGATCCATCCTTTCTTTGAAAGGTGATATATCCAGTAAACGCCCCTTGCAGTCAATCTCTGTGCTAGAAATAATTTGTTCTCACAGATCTAGAGCGGTTGAGCTTTGAGGTGGAATTCGAAATTTTGCAGCAGTTTTGTTTTCTTGGTGCCAGTGTTGAAAATGTCTTTCAACGGTTTGCGACTCGAATATGCTCTTGAAGGCAGTTCGAATTATGTTGCATGGAAGGATCACATGGAAGTAGTATTGGAAGATAATGGTCTCAAGGAGTTCGTAGATACGGATGTCCAAAAGCCCACTGATCCTGCTGAAGTCGAAGTATGGCAAAAGAAGATGGCGAAATGTCGAGATCGGGTTGGAGAGCGTCGAGGGATCATATTGTATCCGGCTGCATGGAAAGGCTATTCTGTAAGAGCGACCAAAGGAAGCTGGCGCTCAAAGATAAGCTCAGGAACATCAAGATGGAGAAAGGCGAAAGTATCACCAAATACCTCACGAAGTTCACTCAGTGCAGAGATGAGCTGGGAAGTGTGGGGGTGACTGTCGAAGACGAGGACATGGTCGACATGGCTCTCCTTGGTCTTCCGAAGGCTTGGCACTCATATCAAGATAGTGTCAATGGTCGGGAGAAGCTGCCGGGATGGGAGCGCCTTTGGGCGGATCTCATGCAGGAGGAGATAAGGAGGACTACTCGAGATGGATCTTCATAAAAGGGAGCTGATGAAGAAAACTGCGCTTTGGTGTCCAAAGCTAAGAAAGGGAAGGGTAAGAAAACCTCTCATTCTGGAGCTAAGGGCAAGAAGCAGGATATGGCGAAAGTGAAATGTTTTCACTGCCATGATCACGGACATTATGCTACCAATTGTCGAAAGAAGAAGAAGAACAAGCAAGCGGGAAGATCTGCAGATGGAGAAGCTTTGGCTTCACAGTTCGAGCTTGACTTTTCACTGATTGCATGCTTGGTTTCAAGTGTGCTAGGATCGGTATGGTTCTTGGACAGCGGTGCGTCATTTCATATGACGGGAGATCGGGAGTTGTTCTCAGATCTGGAGGACAAAGATTTGGGTGTGCACATCGAGATGGGCGATGATGGTAGATACGGTGCGACTGGTATCGGTACCATATCCTTTCAGAGGGAGTCTGGTAAACCCTTTGTATTGAGGGATGTCATGCATGTACCTGGATTGAAGAAGAACTTGATCTCTATGGCGATGTTGGAGGATAAGGGGTATGATGTGGTCTTCAGTGAAGGAAAAGCCTTCCTGCGCAGTAAGACTACTGGAGAGACCCGGAAGATAGGGGTTCGAACTCAGAACCTTTATCAGTTGCAGGTAGATGACTGCGCAGCTATGGCATGCAAGGCGGGAGAAGTGGTGAGCCGGGATGATGAGGGCGAACTATGGCACGGGAGATTGGGCCATCTTCACCATGGAGCTTTGAAGATTCTGCAGCAGATTTCTACTGGACTTCCTAAGGGCACCCTTGCGCAGTCAGATCAGTGCAAGGGGTGTACTTTATGGAAGTATGTGAAAGCCACCTTTCACGAGAAGGATAGTCGCGCCACGACGATCCTTGAGAGAGTTCACACAGACGTGTGTGGTCCTTTCTCAGTTGCTTCGACAGCAAAGCACAGGTATTATGTGGTCTTTGTTGATGATTTCTCTCGAAAGTGCTGGATCTTCTTCATGCAGAAGAAGAGCGATACATTCGCGAAGTTCTGTGAGTTTAAGGCACTGGTCGAGAAGGAGTCGGAGAAGAAGATGATTGCTCTAAGGAGTGATAACGGTGGTGAATTCATCTCGGCTGAATTCAAAGAGTTCTGCAGCGCAGAAGGGATTCGGAGAGAGCTCATCGCACCCCATAACCCACAGCAGAACGGGGTGGCTGAGCGGAAGAACAGAACGATCGTGGGTGCTGCACGAGCGATGTTGCATGATCAGGGCCTACCCCTTCACTTGTGGGCTGAGGCATGCAATACAGCAGTGTATGTGCAGAACCGTTGTCCTCACAAGGTTCTTGGCATGAGTACACCAGAGGAGGCTTATTCTGGCAAGAGGCCTGATATTTCCCATTTGCGGATTTTCGGATCTTTTGTCTACATGCATGTGACGAAGGATGCAAGAAGGAAGCTGGATCCAACTGCTGAAGTTGGAATATTTGTGGGGTACACTGATACACCTCACAACTATCGGGTGTATGTGCCAGACAGTCGCAAGACTGTTGTGCGACGGGATATAAAATTTCGGGAGGAGAAAGCCATGCAGTGTTCGCTTGAGAGGGAGCTACACTTGCATGCAGATGAGGAGCTGTTAGTTCCTAAGGAGGAGCTTCCGGATGTGGATCAGCCACAAGAGGAGGTTCAGGAGGTGGAAGAAACCACCCAGGCAGCGCCAACCATCAGAGGGCGCATGCGCACTACAGAAGCTGAGCGACTGGCTCGGGATGCAGAGAAGGTTGTAGGACCACCTACAGCACAGCGCAGACAGAGACAGTCACCTGATCGATACACTGGATACATGGCTCTTATGAGTCAATGTGTTGTGACAAAGCCATCCTCTTTTGAGGAAGCTGTGGAGGAACCCGCATGGGTTGATGCCATGATCGAAGAATATGATTCGATCATCAGGAACAGTGCATGGGAGATTGTCCCAAGACCGGTTGGGAAATCAGTGGTGGGTTCGCAATGGATCTACAAGGTGAAGCAGGCGGCTGACGGGAGTGTGGAGAAGTACAAGGCGAGATTTGTCGCCAGTGGCTTCTCACAGATCGAGGGGATTGACTATGAGGAGACTTTTGCACCTGTCGCAAGGTACTCTTCCATACGGACGATCCTTGCTCTCTCAGCGCAGATGGGGTGGCACATTCATCGGATGGATGTGAAGACTGCGTTCCTCAATGGAGTTATTGAGGAGGAGGTGTACATAGAGCAGCCTGAAGGTTTTGAGATCTTCAGCAGTGAGTCGCATGTGTGCCGACTCAAGAGAGCACTGTACGGGCTGAAGCAAGCACCTCGTGCTTGGTACACTCGGATAGACAGCTACTTCACCGGGCTTGGATTCTACAAGAGTGAGGTGGATCCTAACCTGTACCAGATTGTGGTGGAGGGGAAGCTGTTGATCATCGTACTGTATGTAGATGATCTGATTTTGACTGGCGATGAGCAGTTGATACTTTCATGCAAGGAGGATCTTGCACGAGAGTTTGAGATGAAGGACTTGGGCATCCTTCATTATTTCCTGAGATTGGAGATTTGGCAGCGCAGCAGAGGACTGTTTATTTCTCAGGGCAAGTATGCCCGGGAGATTCTGGAGAGGTTCAACATGCAAGGCTGCAAGCCTGTTGACACTCCTCTTCCTGGTGGTTGGAGGAAGGAGGATGCTACTTCAGCGGAGGTAGTGGATGCCACTGTCTATCGACAGTTGGTGGGGTAGCTTATGTATCTGGTCAATACACGACCCGATATATGCTATGCAGTTAACCAGCTTTCGCAAGCTATGGTTAAGCCTACCAAGCTCTTTTGGAAGGCAGACAAGCATGTATTGTGCTATATTAGAGGCACATCGGGATATGGTCTATGGTACAGACAGGAGGATGGAGCGAAGCTTTCTGGCTTCACTGATGCAGATTGGGCAGGGAGCCCAACGGACCGGAAGAGCACTTCTGGAGGAGGTAACGACGTGGGTTGACGAGTTTCACAGTACGGCAGCCGAGAGATCTGCGCACTCGATTCGCGAGAGGCCGAGTACATGGCAGCTAGCTTGGCTGCATGCGAGGCTCTTTGGATGAGGAAGATCCTCACAGGATTGTTCAGGTTGCA